>CM055068.1:6137069-6316298 GCA_029204045.2 Tillandsia leiboldiana | reverse complement strand
TTCAGGAAGAGTTCTTAAGATCTTTCTTAAAACCTTAAATTCTGGAATCTTCTCTCCCAAGTTAGCACATGAGTTTACGATGTCTTGCAATCGTGTATAGTAGTCCGTGAAAGATTCATTTTCTGCCATGAAATAGAGTCAAATCTGCTCGTAAGCATTTGCAGCTTTTGAATCTTCACGAGGTTAGTTCCCTCATGTGTAACCTGAAGAACATCCCAGATTTCTTTCGCAGTCTCACATGCCGAGACGCGAGAGAATTCAGTTGAGATAAGGCATTAAAAATAGCATTAATTCCCTTGCCATTGTAAGAAGATGAATCTAACTCTTCCTTGGTCCATTTCGACCTAGGTTTGATGGTGCGAATATCAGCAATAATTTCAGTTGGATTAGTCCATCCTAATTCAATTGATTGCCACACCCGTTCGTCGATGGAAATAAAAAGGCTTTCATCCGTACTCCAGTACGCATAATTTATTCCATCAAAGAATGGGGGTCGTTGATGTTTCCACCTTCAACCATTGTTTACAACCCTATTCCCGCTCTGATACCACTTGTTGGGTATATGTAATAATGGATCTAAATAGGGGAAAAAACACCTAGAGGGGGTGAATAGGTGTAAACAATAAAACACTCAAAAAATCATTGCGCAATTAAAAACCCAATGCGGAAATATAAAAGAACACGCAAGATTTTTACGTGGAAAACTCCAAACCGGAGTAAAAAACCACGGGACCGATAACACGATGAAATCCACTAGAATGTCACGCCCGGGTGTAAACCAGAACCGGGCCCGTCTACAGATCCGCCGTGCATGCGGTATTTCCCACATACACGAAGCGTCGGTAACCTGCTCAGATAAGAAAATAATAATAAAAGAGCATAATAATCAGAGCTAAACTAAAACTACTGTATCTCAGACAGAAACTGGAAGTAAAAAGTACAACAGTGAAATAAAATACAGATGTCTCTCCCAGCTCACCACCAAAAATACAAACAGCTGGCAGAAGCCAGACCCAAAAGGAATAAATAAAAGCTGTCTGAGAAGTCCAGGTACCCAAAAATCTCAGCTACAACCCTCGGGAGGCTCTCTATCTAGTCCGCGATGCGCTTGCCCCGATCAGTTGCTGACGGCCCAGCAACTCCCACTGACGACTCTGCAAAACAAGGGGAAAGAAAAAGAAAGAACAAAAACAATGGGGGTAAGTACTACAATAAACAGTAGCCTCCCCTAGTGGGTAAAGCCTCAGCTCAGATATGCCACCAGGTGATCAGAGGCAAAAAGGGAAAGGAAAAGAAAGGGGGTGTAGATAAATGGAGCAACTGATAAAATGCTATCCCTAATATGCCTCTACACGATAACTCAACACGGATGGGAAAGGAATGCATCAGTATGAAGAAGTCTGTCCAAAGGACCAAATCTGACCGCCAGTGGACACTGGCACTGCCTGCTCTGCCGCGACGGGTATGCCAGCCTACGCATACACCGAAGCAAAAGGAGTCCCCAGGACTCAAAGTCTGTCTGCCGCGCACTCCGGAGTCGCACTCGTGGGGAGCGACCCACACGAGGAAAGTAAGTAACCACAAGTAACCTGATATAGCAGGACTGGATCGAGACTCAATGAAGTGGGAAAAACCCTCCACTAAAGAAAGCCCGATCCCCAAAACACCCCAATCTGATGCAATAGTATAAGCCGGTCGACCACCCAAGATCCGTGGTCGCCGCAAACACCCTGACATAAACCCAACCTGTCCCAAATCCCCAATACCCGACTACACTGTCCAACACACGCTCGAACCTGAGCGACTAAGCCGCAAGTGTCAATACTAGGAGGAGAAAGAGTAAATGCATGGTTTCTCCTAAGTCAAGTCCCAAAAATAGTATAGCAGTAAAAGATGACATAATCATGTGACCAATTTAATCATGCATTGTCTCAATATTTTTGTCCAGTTCCGAGAATAGCAGTTTAGAGTGACATAAGCTAGGGTGGCAGTCCCATAAAATAATCATCAGTTTTGCAGTCCTCAATTATTATTACTTGTCTCTAAGCATACAGTCCAGAAATTAAGCGATTAAAACAAGTAATCAGTCAACAATAATTTTCATGGATTAGATAACCAATAATTTGCTCCCTAAAGCATGCGAGTCTACCAATTAACACATTTAGCATCATCAAAACAGGGGTACTCTGATATTCCTAGTGGGCATAACAAAGGAGAGGAGTACAACAACCACCCACCTGGTGCAAACTGTCCAAGTCCGTACAGCTAGAAAATACCAAAACTCCAAATCCTTGCTCCCACAATTTTAGCACACCCGCAATACTCCTGGTACAATATAAAGTCTACTAATTACACTAGGCTCCCAATTATAGCACTTAAAACCACATACAACCTCGAATTGAACTGTTAAATTATCACCTGCAGATAGTGCCCAAAAATTTAAAAAAATATCACAGCGATCCTCGCGTCGATAGCTTCGAAACGGTACCTGCACGCCCAAATCGGAGTTCGGTAAGTCAAGATAAAAATTCGGCAAGGGGGTACACTAATACAAAAATCTGTGTTAAAACTGTACACTGTTCACTGAGAAAACAGTAATTTCACCTCGAAATAAATCTCACAAAAATCCAATAAAAATACGAGCGCGTTCCTTGCGATCCGTAGATGAAAAAGTTGTATAAGCTCGTTTCCGTCAGACGCTCGTGTGCAAAGATATGGCCAAAATACCCGCTGCTGTCAAGGAAGTCCACACAGAAATGGGGGTACGTTTGCCTCGGGATCCGTGCCAAAACCTCGAAACGGGAAAGTGCGACCAAAACGAAAGATGAAGTCCTACCTCTTAGGAGTCTGCCGGCGCAAGAATCACAGCAAAGTGAGCTCGGGGTAGCCCAGGGGAGCCAAAACACTGTCGCCGCCGAAGAAGAACACTAGAAAGCAACGTCGCGCCGCATCGTAAAATGGGGAACCTCGGGATTCGTGCCTCCTAAAATCCTAGAACTTGGCAGGAAGATCAAGCACTTAGAGGTGAAAAACTTTGCTTAAGGGAGCTCGGGCAGAGGAGGTGTGGTTTGGGAGAAAAAAGCCCAAAAACAGAGGCTCGGGCTGCCTTTAAATAGGCTGAGGAAACAATTGGGATAATTCCCAACAAGTCCGGGTTTTCGGGCGCCCGGAAACTCCGGGCGCGCACAGTGCGGCCGGCCCAGAACTTTCGGGCGCGCACAGTGCGGCCCGGTCCACCACACAGCCCAGTCCACTACTCCCCCGGGCCCCACTGCACCCGGTGCACCTGCGCCGCAAATGGCGACGCGACACGTGGCCCGGCAACCCGTGCACCGCGCACGTCGCGCCGTGGACCGCGCACGTCGCGGCTGACCGGGGCCGTACGGCCACCTGCCCCGCCGTACGGCCACCTGCCCCGGTCCACCAACTCCACCGATTGCGTGGACCGGGAGCACAAACCGGACCAATACCTCACGCCACGTGTCCACCCGGTCCACCGTGCACCCGGGCCCAAATTCAGTGGACCGCGTCTGCAGCACCGGCCAACCGAGAGCGCCACGTGGCCCGCCCCCGGTGCACGACCTCCGCGGTGGACCGCGCGCCTGCCCGCGCGCCCGGGCGCATGCCCGCGCCCTGCCCGCGCCGCGTGCCGCCGCGTGCCGCCTGCCCGAGGCCGCGCCGCCGCCCGCCGGCGCGCCCGCCGCCGCCGGGCGATTGCCGGAAATACTGTTCCGGCATGAACAGTAACCGCCAACCCAAAAACATCAAGCAAATAGCCCATCTTGACCGTTTTCGCGCGCTGATTCCAAAAACGACGTCCATTTCGCTAAATCCACCCTAAAATTTGCCGGAGGCTCCCGCAAACACCAAAAACTGCCAAAACTTCCGGGAGCCCGTTTGGGCATCCGGACTCAGAATTAAGCAAACAAAAAGCCATTCTCAAGCGTTTTTCCGCACTGAATCCAAATCCACCCTCTATTTGGCCAAATTCCTTCCTAAAATTCGGCAAAAGCAGCCGAAGGCCAATACAGCCAACCAAAGCTCACAGGGTCCATCTGTGGCATCCCTTTGATGCACCATGGGCCAGATACACCATCAACAGGTGTTTGCACAGTGGATTCATGGGAAAAAGCTGCATGGGGGTTCAGGGGTCCTACATCCTCCCCCACTAAAAAAAGTTTCGTCCCCGAAACAAAGAAAACAGAACAGACGTACCTCAACCAGAAGTCTCGAATAAGAAGGGGTAGGCATCCCTCATCTCTGTCTCCAGCTCCCAAGTAGCCTCTCGCTCCTCATGATTGCTCCACAAGATCTTCACATATAAGGAATGGCCCGGTTGCGCAATTCCCTCACCTCACGAGCAAGAATCCGTATCGGGCGCTCCTCGTAGACCAAGTCCTTGCCGATCTCCAACGAAGTGAAGTCAATCACGTGCGACGGGTCAAAAACATATCTCCTCAGAGCTGAGACGTGGAAGACATCATGAACTCCGGCCAGGCGCGGGGGTAAGGCAACTCTGTATGCCACAGGACCAACTCTGTCAAGTACCTCAAAGGGTCCAATAAAGCGGGGACTGAGCTTTCCCCGTACTCCAAATCTCCGGACCCCTTTCGAGGGCGAGACCTTCAAGAAGACATGATCACCAACCTGAAACTCCAGGTCTCGCCGTCGAGTATCGGCGTAGCTCTTCTGACGACTCTGGGCTGTTTCAAGATGCCGGCGAATAATCCTGACTTTTTCCTCTGCCTCCAAAAGTAAATCCGGTCCCAAAGTCCTCCTCTCACCCACGTCACTCCAATATAAGGGAGACCGACACTTGCGTCCATACAACGCTTCAAACGGAGCCATCTGGATGCTCGCCTGATAGCTGTTGTTGTACGCGAACTCAACCAAAGACAAGTGCCGGTACCACCCTCCTCCAAAATCCATAACGCACGCTCTCAACATATCCTAGGGTCTGTATGGTGCGTTCTGACTGTCCATCGGTCTGTGGGTGGAAAGCGGTGCTAAACCTGAGCTGAGTCCCCAATGCGGAATGCAAACTCCCCCAAAAGCGTGATACGAATCGGGTCTCGATCTGACACAATCGAGGCAGGTATGCCGTGAAGCCTCACTATCTCCTCCAGATATAACTGTGCCAAACGCTCCAGTGACCAGGTCATCTGAACCGGTAAGAAGTGCGCCGATTTGGTGAGTCTGTCAACAATAACCCAGATCGCATCAGCCCGCTCTGTGCCCTCGGCAATCCTGTGACGAAATCCATAGTGACGTGGTCCCATTCCACTCGGGAATTGGAAGACTCTGCAACTTACCAGCAGGACGCGATGCTCTGCTTTCACTTGCTGGCAAGTTAAACAATGAGCTACGAATCTCCCAATGTCCCGCTTCATCCGGGCCACCAAAACTGTGCCTTGAGGTCCTTATACATCTTAGTACCTCCAGGATGGATGGTATAAGGTGTATAATGGGCCTCCCTCAATATCTGATCCCTAATCTCCTGATCCATAGGCACACATACTCGGTCCCCTGTACCGCAGTACCCCGAGCTATCCATAGAAAATTCCCTGTCTGATCCGCCTGAAGCTGCGTCTGATCCTCGTCAAGTGGGGGTCCTCACTCTGAGTGTCCCTGATCCTCTCCAACAGAGTGGGCTGCAAGACCATAGACATGAGTCTAGCAGAGACCCCAGGGGATACTACCTCCAACTGTAACCGCCTCATCTGCTCGACCAACGGCGCCTGCTGCGAGATCAATAAGCTCAGACTCGTCCTCCTACTCAAAGCATCCGCCACAACATTGGCCTTGCCGGGGGATAAAGGATACTCAGATCATAATCCTTTAGCAGCTCCAACCACCGACGTTGCCTCAAATTTAGCTCCTTTTGGGTGAACAGATACTTCAAGCTCTTGTGATCAGTATAAATCTCGCAATGCTCTTCATACAAATAATGCCGCCACAGCTTCAGAGCAAAACACCACCGCTGCCAGCTCAAGATCATGAGTAGGGTAATTTTTCTCATAGTCCTTCAATTGCCGTGAAGCATAGGCAATCACCCTACCGTGCTGCATCAACACACACCCCAGACCACTATGGGAGGCATCACTGTAAATCACAAATCCTTCCCCCATAACTGGAAGGGCAAGGATTGGAGCGGTCATCAATCTCTGTTTCAGCTCCTCAAACAGCTCTGGCAAGTCTCGCTCCAACAAACTTAACCCCTTTCCTGGTCAGACGAGTGAGGGGAGAGGAAAGCTTCGCAAGCCTTCCACAAAACGCCGATAGTAGCCCGCCAAACCAAGAAAGCTCCGCACCTCGGTGATAGTCGTCGCCTCGGCCAATCTCGAATAGCATCCAACCTTGGCCGGATCCACCGCCACGCCAGCAGCTGAAACAACATGACCCAGAAGGCGACCTCGGAGCCAAAACTCGTACTTTTTGAACTTAGCATAACAGCTTCTTCTCTCGTAGAAGCTGCAGCACGGTTCTCAAGTGCTCCGTGACTCCAGCATCATCCGGGAGTAGATCAGAATATCATCAATAAACACCACCACAAATCGGTCCAAAAACGGCTGAAAAATCCTGTTCATCAAGTCCATGAATGCAGCCGGGGCATTTGTCAACCCGAAAGGCATCACAGTAAACTCATAATGCCCGTACCGCGATCTGAAAGCCGTTTGGAGATGTCCCGGCCCTCACCTCAGCTGTGTGGTAACCGGACTGCAGATCAATCTTCGAGAACACCGATGCTCCCTGTAACTGATCAACAAATCATCAATCCGGGGAAGGGGATACTTGTTCCGGATGGTCACCTTGTTCAATTCCCTATAATCACACACAACCGCAGTGATCCATCCTTCTTCTTAACAAACAACACAGGCGCTCCCCACGGAGAAAACACTGGGTCTAATGAAGCCCCTATCCAAAAGATCCTGAAGCTGGGCTTTCAACTCCCCTCAACTCAGCTGGCGCCATCCTATAGGGTGCCTTTGAGATTAGCGCAGTCTCCAGGGACTACATCAATCACAAACTCAATCTCCCTCTCCGGCGGCATCGTCGTCAACTCAGGGGGAAACAACATCTGGGAACTCTCGGACGATAGGGATATCCTCGAGTCCCAGTGCCGCCGTATGGCACCTCCACCACGGTGGCCAAAAAGGCAGTGCAACCTCTACTCATCATCCTCCTAGCTCTCGCCGAGGAAATAGTCGCTGCGAACAGCGGTGCTCTGGCAGCCTCTGAAGATGAACTCCTCCTGTCCTGGCTCGCGAAGAGTCACCGTCCTCCTCTCTGCAGTCGATCGTGGCGGAGTACCGTGATAGCCAATCCATCCCCAACACCAAGTCAAAATCATGGAGCTGCTGCAAGACAAGCAAGTCTTGCAGGCAAAATCCAAGGCCCCAACTGCACCGGGCATGCCAAACAACGCTCCTCGGACATGCAAAACGTGATCAGGAACCCGCACCTCTAATGCACATGACAAGGACTCTACCTCTAGACCATGCAGGGATGCAAATGCTCGACTAATGAAAGAATGAGATGCTCCAGTGTCGAACAAGAGCGAGCCCGAATACCAAAAAGTAGAGTAATACCTGCCACCACCTGGTCTGCCGCTGCGGAATCTGCTAATTGGGCGGCATACACCCGCCCCGCATCGGTGCTGGGAGGTTGAGAATCTGTAGGATGGGAGTGTGGACGGCCTGCTCACTGGAGCATAAGGCCGCTGAGCTGATGGCCGCTGCTGCTGAGGGGGATATGGAGCCGACGCCGAAGAAGGTGCCGAAGAAGTAGCAAGGGGGCAAGTAGCTCGCACATGCCCCGGCTGTCCACAACGGAAGCATCGGACCCCATCTCTGATCACAAGTGATGGCGGCATGCTGACCGCGTAGAAGATACATCGGTCATAAGATCGGGGATGTCTCGGCTGCTGCTGCTGTCTCGAGGACTGCTGCTGATGATCTCTGCTGCCTCTGCTGCGATCTCTGCTTGCTGGTGCTGCTGCTGATGCTGCTGCGGTCTCTGGGGTCCACCAGGACCTCTCTATCAGATCGCCCACGGCCGTAAGACTGGGACTGCGGTAGCACGTGGCGGTCTCCAAGAACTGGCCTGTCCCCCGTCCTCTGGGGCTGGTCGCTTCCTGTCGGAACTCTGCGCGACCCCGGCCCTCCGTCTGGCCACCTCCTGATCGCCTCTCTCCACCCACTGTGCGTGCTCTGCGGCTGCCTCTATGGGTCTGAAATCTCTGTGCATGCACAAGTGTGAAAATCTCTGGGCGAAGGCCTGCCCTCAAACATCTCTACCTGGTGTGGAACCGTCACGAGCGACGAAGGGCACACAGTTCAGCAACTCCATGAACTCCTGGAATTAGACATGGGCCGATCGATCGCCTGCTGCAGATTCTTCAAGTCGTCCTCCAAACTTCTTCTTCACACTGGTAGAAAAATAGGTGTCCAACACCATCCGTTTGAACTCCTCCCAAGGCAACTGCCGAGTGATCCGGAACTCCAGTGGCTCAACTCGCTGCCACCAAAAATCAGCATCTCCGTCCAAACAGTGCACCGCCATGTGCACTCGATACCTCGGGTCGATGAAGAAGTCCCGAAAAAGCTTCTCCATCGCAGAAAGCCATCTCCCAACAGCCCGGGGCTGAGCATCCCGCTCCGAGAATCTAGGTGGACCCCGCTTAACAAACGTAGAGAGTTTGTCAGCAAAATCCCGCTCCTCCTCCGCAGTCAAAGGTTGAATAGCTCCAGGAGCCCCGCTACTCGAAGATGGTGCCGACGCACAAAATGTGCCAACAAGAGGCACAGGGGCCTCAGGAACAGCTGGGGGTGGTGCCTCCCTCTGAGCAAGCAGCTGATCAAACCTCTGCTCCTGGCGGGCTTGACCCTCCGCCAACTGGGCCACCAAGGCCCTCAACTCAGTAAGCTCGGGGGGTTGTAGGCTTGCTCTGGCTCAACAGGGGGCGAAGACAACACCCCGAGTGGGAATCCGACATCGAGGAGGCATCCTGCCACAAGAAACCAAGCATCAGTAACAAAACCCCACACGACCCAATCTGGCGAAAGTCAAAGACATCCCCCTATTTCTGTAACCTTATGTTGTCTGCAGCCAACATAATGGTTCAACAGAAATAGACTATGTCGATCCCTCTTCACTCACAGGAAGAGTTAACTATAAAAATCACCGACTTTCGCAAAATGTCACGCCACTCACGCCCTATCATCCTAGGGTCTGTCCAAAAAGCCTAGGGTTTCCTAAGTCCCAACTGACCTATCCCTAAGCTCTGATACCAACCTTAATCTGTCACGCCCCGGGTGTAAACCAGAACCCGGGCCCGTCTACAGATCCGCCGTGCATGCGGTATTTCCCACATACACGAAGCGTCGGTAACCTGCTCAGATAAGAAATAATAATAAAAGAGCATAATAATCAGAGCTAAACTAAAACTACTGTATCTCAGACAGAAACTGGAAGTAAAAAGTACAACAGTGAAATAAAATACAGATGTCTCTCCCAGCTCACCACCAAAAATACAAACAGCTGGCAGAAGCCAGACCAAAAGGAAATAAATAAAAGCTGTCTGAGAAGTCCAGGTACCCAAAAATCTCCAGCTACAACCCTCGGGAGGCTCTCTATCTAGTCCGCGATGCGCTTGCCCCGATCAGTTGCTGACGGCCCAGCAACTCCCACTGACGACTCTGCAAAACAAGGGGAAAGAAAAAGAACAAGAAAACAATGGGGGTAAGTACTACAATAAACAGTAGCCTCCCCTAGTGGGTAAAGCCTCAGCTCAGATATGCCCACCAGGTGATCAGAGGCAAAAAGGGAAAGGAAAAGAAAGGGGGTGTAGATAAATGGAGCAACTGATAAAATGCTATCCCTAATATGCCTCTACACGATAACTCAACACGGATGGGAAAAGGAATGCATCAGTATGAAGAAGTCTGTCCAAAGGACCCAAATCTGACCGCCAGTGGACACTGGCACTGCCTGCTCTGCCGCGACGGGTATGCCAGCCTACGCATAACACCGAAGCAAAAGGAGTCCCCAGGACTCAAAGTCTGTCTGCCGCGCACTCCGGAGTCGCACTCGTGGGGAGCGACACACACGAGGAAAGTAAGTAACCACAAGTAACCTGATATAGCAGGACTGGATCGAGACTCAATGAAGTGGGAAAAACCCTCCACTAAAGAAAAGCCCGATCCCCAAAACACCCAATCTGATGCAATAGTATAAGCCGGTCGACCACCCAAGATCCGTGGTCGCCGCAACACCCTGACATAAACCCAACCTGTCCCAAATCCCCAATACCCCGACTACACTGTCCAACACACGCTCGAACTTGAGCGACTAAGCCGCAAGTGTCAATACTAGGAGGAGAAAAGAGTAAATGCATGGTTTCTCCTAAGTCAAGTCCCAAAAATAGTATAGCAGTAAAAGATGACATAATCATGTGACCAATTTAATCATGCATTGTCTCAATATTTTTGTCCAGTTTCCGAGAATAGCAGTTTAGAGTGACATAAGCTAGGGTGGCAGTCCCATAAGAATAATCATCAGTCTTGCAGTCCTGAATTATTATTACTTTGTCTCTAAGCATACAGTCCAGAAATTAAGCGATTAAAACAAGTAATCAGTCTAACAATAATTTTTCATGGATTAGATAACCAATAATTTGCTCCCTAAAGCATGCGAGTCTACCAATTAGCACATTTAGCATCATCAAAACAGGGGTACTCTGATATTCCTAGTGGGCATAACAAAGGAGAGGAGTACAACAACCACCCACCTGGTGCAAACTGTCCAAGTCCGTACAGCTAGAAAATACCAAAACTCCAAATCCTTGCTCCCACAATTTTAGCACACCCGCAATACTCCTGGTACAATATAAAGTCTACTAATTACACTAGGCTCCCAATTATAGCACTTAAAATCACATACAACCTCGAATTCTGAACTGTTAAATTATCACCTGCAGATAGTGCCCAGAAAATTTCAATAAAAATATCACAGCGATCCTTGCGTCGATAGCTTCGAAACGGTACCTTGCACGCCCAAATCGGAGTTCAGTAAGTCAAGATAAAAATTCGGCAAGGGGGTACACTCATACAAAAATCTGTGTTAAAACTGTACACTGTTCACTGAGAAAACAGTAATTTTCACCTCGAAATAAATCTCACAAAAATCCAATAAAAATATGAGCGCGTTCCTTGCGATCCGTAGATGAAAAAGTTGTATAAGCTCGTTTCCGTCAGACGCTCGTGTGCAAAGATATGGCCAAAATACCCCGGTGCTGTCAAGGAAGTCCACACAGAAAATGGGGTTACAGTTTGCCTCGGGATCCATGCCAAAACCTCGAAACAGGAAAGTGCGACCAAAACGAAAGATGAATTCCTACCTCTTAGGAGTCTGCCGGCGCAAGAATCACAGCAAAGTGAGCTCGGGGTAGCCCAGGGGAGCCAAAACACTGTCGCTGCGCCGAAGAAGAACACTAGAAAGCAACGTCGCGCCGCACCGTAAAATGGGGAACCTCGGGATTCGTGCCTCCTAAAATCCTAGAACTTGGCAGGAAGATCAAGCACTTAGAGGTGAAAAACTTTGCTTAAGGGAGCTCGGGCAGAGGAGGTGTGGTTTGGGAGAAAAAATCCCAAAACAGAGGCTCGGGCTGCCTTTAAATAGGCTGAGGAAACAATTGGGATAATTCCCACCAAGTCCGGGTTTTCGGGCGCCCGGAAACTTCCGGGCGCGCACAGTGCGGCCCGGCCCAGAACTTTCGGGCGCGCACAGTGCGGCCCGGTCCACCACACAGCCCAGTCCACTACTCCCCCGGGCCCCACTGCACCCGGTGCACCTGCGCCCGCAAATGGCGACGCGACACGTGGCCCGGCAACCCGTGCACCGCGCACGTCGCGCCGTGGACCGCGCACGTCGCGGCTGACCCGGGGCCGTACGGCCACCTGCCCCGCCGTACGGCCACCTGCCCCGGTCAATCAACTCCACCGATTGCGTGGTCCGGGAGCACAACACCGGACCAACTACCTCACGCCACGTGTCCACCCGGTCTACCGTGCACCCGGGCCCAAATTCAGTGGACCGCGCCTGCTGCACCGGCCAACCGGAGAGCGCCACGTGGCCCGCCCCCGGTGCACGACCTCCGCGGTGGACCGCGCGCCTGCCCGCGCGCCCGGGCGCCTGCCCGCGCCCTGCCCGCGCTGCGTGCCGCCTGCCCGCGCCCTGCCCGCGCTGCGTGCCGCCTGCCCGAGGCCGCGCCGCCGCCCGCCGGCGCCGCCCGCCGCCGCCGGCGATTGCCGGAGATACTGTTCCGGCATGAACAGTAACCGCCAACCCAAAAACATCAAGCAAATAGCCCATCTTGACCGTTTTCGCGCGCTGATTCCAAAAACGACGTCCATTTTGCTAAATTCCACTCCTAAAATTTGCCGGAGGCTCCCGCAAACACCAAAAACTGCCAAAACTTCCGGGAGCCCGCTTTTGGGCATCCGGACTCAGAATTAAGCAAACAAAAAGCCATTCTCAAGCGTTTTTCCGCACTGAATCCAAATCCACCCTCTGTTTGGCCAAATTGCTTTCCTAAAATTCGGCAAAAGCAGCCGAAGCCCAATACAGCCAACCAAACCTCACAGGGTCCATCTGTGGCATCCCTTTGATGCACCATGGGCCAGATACACCATCAACAGGTGTTTGCACAGTGGATTCATGGGAAAAAGCTGCATGGGGGTTCAGGGGTCCTACAAGAATTAAACACGTACAAGGTGATATACCGTACTCACAGACGACTCAACCTTTTCCATACGCTCCTAGTTGATCTTCTCCGCTCGCTCCACAACGCTTCACGAATCCACGATCTGCGTCCAACGCCGAATCCACGGCGTCCAACTTCGAGTCCACGACGTCTGACCGAATCCACGGTCTTCACCCAGTAGCACGCTTCGAATCCACGAACGTACCTCGCTCCGAATCCACGAGAGCGGTTGCACCTTGAATCCACAAGGCCACGCGAGTCCACGCGCCGATTTTGGGGTAAATCGTTGTTTTTTTTGGGTGGTGATGATCCGCCGAATACTTAGATCAAAGATAGATAGGAAATACCATCTAAGTATTCATTAGTTTGATTCTACTCAAGATGTGAGTATGAAAACCTAGAATCAAACTAATCAATATAGATGAAGAAACATAGGGTAATATCTAATGATTTCCTTTCTTCTCTATATGTGGATCTTAGGCCGTATAAAAGATATTTTATTATAAAGGCTTATGCGGCTTGACGGCTTGTATGTGGATTGACCCTAGAAAAAGAATCAAAGGGTCTATTTATAGGTTAGAAACTATTGGAAGAAGATAAGGATCAAAAACTGTCCGTTTCTGGAAATTTTTACGACGGCGATCCGGATCGGATTAACTGTGATCCGGATCGTCGTAACGAGTCAGGCAATTCCAGAAAAACAGGGTTCGGGATCCGGATTGAAATGCCCGATCCGGATCGTTCATGTATTCCAGCAAATTCCCATGTTCGGGATCCGGATCGAAATGGCCTTTGATCCGGATCGAATTTGCCAATGAACAAGCACCCTTCGGGATCCGGATTGGACTGTCTGATCCGGATCCTGAACATGTCCCATGTTCAGTTCTTGATTTTTATGCAGTAAAAAATTCTTCCAAGTGTTTCTACACTACAAGAAGTATTCGGATCACCAAAAATCTTTAGTTAAACTTACCTGATCCTTTTGAATTCTTCTTTCTTGAGATTGAGGTATATGATCCAAACTTCATTCATCTTCAATCTTCAAGACTTAACACTTTCACGAAATGCGTCAAAACAAAATCCGTAACAGAAACTGGCTTTGTGTTCTGCAAGTTGAAGCGCCGCAGAACCTTCTCCACATAACTCTTCTGTGAAAGCTAAACTTTCCTATTCTTTCTCTCCCGTAGTACCTTCATCCCGAGTATTTGATTCACAGTTCCTAAGTCCTTCATATCGAACTCACCGGCTAACTGAGTCTTCAAGATAGATATCTGGCCCTTGTTATTTCCGGCGACCACCATGTCGTCGACATATAATAACAAAATACAGAAGCTCCCGTCATTATAATCGCAGAAATATGCACAATGATCCACTTCAAGCCTATCAAAATCCAAACTTATAATGAAGGAATCAAATCGCTTGTACCAACACCTTGGCGCCTGTTTCAAGCCGTACAACGATTTGTTCAACCGACAAACCAAATACTCCTTGCCTTTTTCGACAAAGCCTTCCGGTTGCGACATATATATCTCCTCCTCCAGGTCACCATGCAAGAATGCTGTTTTTACATCCATCTGCTCGAGCTCCAAATCCATGACCGCTGCGATCGCCAAAACAACCCGAATAGTGGTAAGACGAACTACCGGTGAGAAGATCTCATCGAAATCGATTCCCAGTTTCTGAGCATATCCCTTCACCACCAATCTTGCCTTGAACCTCTCCACATTCCCATCTGTATCCTTTTTCACCTTAAACACCCACCGACATCCAATCGCGTTCCTTCCCTTCGGCAAATCAACAAGTTCCCAAGTCTTGTTCTTCCGAATTGACTCCATCTCCTCCTCCATCGCGTATTGCCACTTCCCAGCGTCAGTCGACTCACAAGCCTCCTTATACGAAGTCGGCTCATCTTCTTCCGCTAAAGCAACATATGCACTAACATGGTTTGCAGAAGGAATAAATGAAGTAATATAGTCATTATACCTCGCATGAGGTCTAATAACTCTACTAGGACGCCCGGAATCCGCTGGCGACTCTACCGGTGAATTTGTATCTTTGGATGAATGCGGAGATTCCAAGTCAGGTTCATCATCAACCACTTCATCATCCTATTGTGCTTGCTCAACTTGCACCTCGTCGCGCGCTTCAAAGAGCTCAATTGGAATCATAGCATCATCATCTTGCTTTTCCTTGGTGCCTTGAAAGGACCCTTCATTGAAGATAACGTCACGACTTATGACTATTTTGTGGTTAGTAGGGTCCCACAATCGATACCCCTTAATACCTTTCGCATAGCCAAGAAATATACACCTCCGAGAATTCTTATCCAATTTTGACCTTTTCTCCTTCGATATCCACGCATAAGCATCACATCCAAAGACACGAAGATAGGAGTAATCAACGAACTTGCCGCTCCAGACTCCTTCAGGAATTTCCAAACCAAGTGATTTTGTCGGCGCTCGATTAATCAAATAACAAGCCGTGCTCACGGCTTCCGCCCAAAATCTCTTGTCGAGTTTTGAAGTACTCAACATGCTACGGGCCCTCTCCATGAGTGTTCTATTTAACCTCTCCGCTACACCGTTTTGTTGCGGTGTACCGGGTACCGTGAGATGCCGCTTAATTCCATGCTCAATACAAAACTCATCAAATTCTCTTGAACAATACTCCCCTCCGTTATCAGAATGTAGGCACTTAATATTTAAATCCTTTTCATTCTCCACAGAGTTTTGAACTTCTTAAAAGTCTCAAACACATCGGACTTTCGCTTTAGAATATACACCCAAGCCTTCCGAGAATAATCATCAATAAATGAAACAAAGTAAGAACATCCGCCCAACGAAGTATCGGGCGACTCCCAAGTATCTGAATGAATCAACTTGAGATGCTTCTTACTTCTTTGATGTGATAAAGAAAAAGACAACCTTCGTTGCTTCCCGTAGATGCAATCTTCACAAAATCTAATGGCGCAGACTTGTAACCTGAAAGAAGTTCACAGTTGGATAATACCTGCAATCCGCGCTCACTCATGTGTCCTAAACGGCGATGCCACACCGTTGAAGACTCCACCTTTTCGCTTGCAACAACCGCTTCTCCCACTTGAGTCTCGCCCACTAATCTATAAAGGTCACCTACTTGCTCTCCTTTCATCAACACCAAACAACCTTGACATACCTTCAAGTGATCTTTCTCGCCGATGAATTTAAACCCTTGTTTGCAAAATTTTTCAAGTGATAGAAGACTTTTTCGAAGTGCAGGAACATGTCGAACATTAGAAACCGTCTGAATAACACCATCAAACATCTTGATCCGAACGTCTCCCACTCCAACCACTGGACATGCCGTGTTGTCACCCAAATAGATAACTCCACAATCCCGTGACTTATAAGAATGAAACCACTCCCTATAGGGAGTCATGTGGAATGACGCCCCCGAATCCAAGATCCAATGATAAATAAGCTCGGATCTATCCAATGCGACTAACGCATCTCCGTCTTCTGAACTAGTCGACTTAGCATCTGCTTCGGCTATATTACCTTGAAAATTATTTGAATCGGATTTACCATCAACTCCTTTAACCCGACAATCTTTCTTCACGTGCCCCAACTTTCCACAATTCTAGCACTTTACTTTCTTTTTGCCCTTGGATTTTGATCTTGACTTTCCTCGATCACCATACTCCCTCTCGAAAGGTCTTCCCCGTGCTATCATAGCCTCCCCCGAAGAACTTCCTTGGCTAGACTTCCGCCTCATCTCCTCGGTAAGTAATGATGCAACAACCGACTCCATCTTAAGGGTTTCAACATGGCTCAAGTTCATAATCAAATTATCCCAAGTTTCCGGCATCGAGCAAAGTAAAATACTTGCCTTTTCTTCTTCATCAATTCTCACGTCTAGGGCAGCGAGTTTGCTCACGATAGAGTTGAATGTATTTAGATGTTCTTGTACCGGTGCCCCGTCCTTCATCTTTAGATTGTACAATTGTCGCCTTAAGAAAATTTTGTTCACCAATGACTTTCCTTCATAGAAATTTTTTAATTTATCCCAAATTCCTTTTGCGGTAGTCTCGGTCTCCACATTGAATAACACCGAATCATCCAGTGCCAAATATAGGTTTGCCAAAGCCATCTTGTCCTTCTCTTCTAATTGTTTATCCGTCATCCCTTCCGGTTTATTCTCTATTCCTTGCAGGGCGATCTCACAAGCATCTTTAATCAAAACTGCTTGCATCTTCAGTTTTCACAACGCAAAGTTCGCTCCATCAAATCGAGAAATCTCATACTTTGTCACTGAAACTTTTCCCGCCATCGTTTCACCGTCAACGAACTACGAATAACCAAACGCTCTGATACCAATTGAAGGGGGACCGGCCGTGGGGTTACCGAGCACACCTCAACCCACACAGCACACGAGCGCAGCGGAAACAGAATCTTTCGTAGATGAAAGTAGGCGAAAACGATTGTAGAAAACAAGCACGAGAATAACTACAGAAATAAAACAAATAAGGGAATGTAAGGATACGAGAATTACGTGGTTCGGCCAACAATGCGTCAACCTACGTCCACGGGCAAGACCACCTCGATGCGTTATTCGATTAATCCACGGCACAAAAGTACAAGGAGTAAAATTGGATTACAAGAAACTCTCTCACGGAGGCTCTCCATGTTTTTCCTCTTAATTAGGATTTTTCAATGAAGCCCTAAAAAATAAAAGATGAATCGCAAGAGTTAATATAACTCTAAAAATCTAATTCTAATAGGAAACGATCTCCACCGTCCATCCGAGATTTTAAATCACTTCTAGTCGTCGTCCATATCCTCTTAAGAATTATCTTTAAGATATTCCTAAATCATCCCTAATCTTTAGGAACAAGATTGGATCAAATCCATATGGACTCGAAACATGATTTTACATAATCCAACAACAACAACGTGCTCCACAGAGACTTCAACACGCGTACGACACCAACCCACAATCCGACAACACCACGCCTCACCCACGTGACATCGAAAACTCCACTCTTAAAAGTCAAGCATAAAACAAACTCTAAATCCTCAATTCCACCGAGAAAACTATTAGTCTAATCATACTATAAAAATCATGCCTTGAAAATTTCAAACAAAAGATAAAATAATTGAGACCAACCTCAAAAGTCCACGCTCGGGTAAAACTCACATACATGCGTCCAAGCTCGACTATTGTCCAGCACACTCTACGCCACTCCCTTACGCTATCCCTCTCCCTCACTTTTTGTTTCTCTTTCTCTAAAACCAAGAAAAAAGAAGAAGAAAACGAGGTGGGACCCACACTTAAAGACCCAAAAGAGAGAATTCAGGAGTCGAAAACCATCCAATCGGGCGCTTGAAAATCATCCAATCGGTCAGCCCAAGCAACACCAGGCGGCCCGAAATATTCAAACTGCTACAGCGGACATTTTGGCCGCCCGAAAGTGTGCCCAAAACGTCCCAGCACCGCCACATGTCCTCCTGCTACCGCCACCCTGCGTCGCGCCTATCGACGTCACATCGCGCCCACAACCAATGCCGCGACACCATGTGTCCACCTACCCCCAGACTACTCGTTGCGCCCACCCATCTTTTGAGCGGCTATGGGTTGGGTTTGGGTTTGGGTGCTTGAAACCACGTCCGAAACCCATGGATCCAAGGCGCTAGGGTTGGGCGTCCGTAGGGAGGGTCTAAAAGCACCGCTCCCTCATTATCGAGCACCCGAAATCACTTGAATCACATATTCAAGCGTCCAAAAAGTCACGGCTTTGTTTTCACGTTAATTTTGCGCTAAAATAGTTCTAGCTCGACTCGCACTCCCTTGACGTGATCGGTTTGTATTCCTTGCTGTGACTTAACCTCTCGATGAAGCAAGTTCTATTCAGCTGCATGTCTCCGACCGAACTTGGTCGGATGGACTCAAATAAGAAACTTCTAGAAACCTGAGGTTTCAGCCAAAGCCATCAAATGAAGCCTACGACCGAAATGACAAGTAGCTACGTTTGGTTGAAAATTGAAAACTACTACTATATATATATCCTGCTCTCTCGACTGAAATCTAGAAGATGTACCTACTCTAGGGTCTCCTCAATAGTTGGATGTTGTGAAAAAAAAAAAGTCCATCTCTAATCGTCCTCGCAATATTTATAGCCTTCATATGTAATTAGAATTTTCTAGTTTGTTTGTGAAAATCTAGACGGTAAAGAAGATGAGTGATTTATTTATTTCCGACAAAATTGAAACAGTGCACTAAGATGCCTCAAATTGTGAAACAAATAAAATAGTACCCATCATTTGTAATCTAAAACTATGTACTCCTATCATATTGTTATATTTCGAACTTATCGCAACCGAGCGAAGATGAGAATATTCTAAGTCGTGAATAGCGACAAGGATGATGGTGAGGCTCAGATATAAGAAGTTGAAAAAATTGTGTGAGAGAAAAGAGAAAGAAAAAGAAAAGTAGAGAGAAGAGAGATAGAGAGCAGAGACAGTAGAGCGAACAGAGAGAGAGAGTGAGTGAGAGATTAGAGAGATCGGGAGGAAATTGTGTGAGAGAAAAGGGAAAGAAAAAGAAAAGTAGAGAGAAGAGAGATAGAGAGCAGAGACAGTAGAGCGAAAAGGGAGAAAGAGAGACTGAGAGATTAAAGAGAACGGGAGGAAATAGAGAATAGATGAGAGAAGGAGATGGATAATTGGAGAGAAAGAAATAGTTAATTTATTTTCTTCATTTCTATCAATTTCACTGTTTACATCTACTATTTATACTTCTCTTTTATGTACTGAAATGCAAAATAGTATAAAGGTTTGGACTAAGATGTAAAAGATAATAAAATTGTACACAAGTCATCTGGGCCTATTTCGGTAGAGATGGTGGGCTTCATTTAGGCCTGAGCACATATTTTTGATTGCTTAAGAAGTGGAGCGGATCCTTAGTTCCAACCGTCCTATCCGCTAAGAATCTCTAGAACTTTTCTTCTTCCCTTCATAGATCCTGTCGGATGCCCTCTTTTCTCATGAAGAACCCCAACTCATTATGAATGAAACTTGCTTTCAGTTCTTGATCCTTTATTCTCTCTAGCCTTACTATTAATCTACTTATACTAAGCCTTATCTTATCTCCAGGTTATTACACACATATCTTGGTTTTATAAGTTCAGATGAGAAAACTCACATATTGCTTATTCATTGTAAAAAGGAATGGAGGTGAGTAGAAGTTTCTTTGTTAAATCAAAACGATGAAAAATAAATTTAAAAAAATAATACAAGAAAAGAAAGGAATAGCACATTAAGATTTATATAGTTGAGCCACCGAACTACGTCTATACGAATTAAAACGAAACGAATACTTTTATCAATTTGAATACGGAGTACAAAAAAATCTCTCTGAAAAAAAACTTGACTCCAAATTGGCACAACTCTCTCACATAGAGGTCGGTTCTCCTCCCTTAGTTTGAATTAATTAATTAGAATTCCGACCGTAAAATATATAGAGACCCCTCAGCTATTGGATATTTTGAAATTGATACGTCGGCTGTTTTTTTTTTTTTTTTTTTTATATTAAGAGCCCCTCAACTTCTAATATTTTAGAATTGACCTTTTATGCTTAATTAAGTTTTAAAAAATTATCAAATTTGACTACTCTATTATTTATTAACCATTAATTATTTGATGAAATATCTAATTTTTCAACTAAAATTATTTAAATAAAAAATTAAAGTGGTTCCAATTAATAAAATAAAATTTGATGAGGGAGTCTCCTACATTTTTTTACCCCCCTAAACTATAGCACAAATTTTCGATGGAGAGGTGACAAGATGACAAATGCATACATAAAATAGATAAATTTTTTTAAAATTTTTATCTTCAGTCATAATCCCGATAATCAAATGTTAAAAAAACCCCTCAATTTATTATTGCATACATAAAATATAACACTTTTAAGAGCTCTGAGTTACAACCTTCAAATACATAAATGAGCGACCCCATATCTTCTTTTATTGGATAATAAAGTAAAAGATAGTTCACCTTTTCTTATTTATTTTTATTTTTTGGTTAAATACTGATGCACTCTTTTAAAATTTAAAAATAACTCATATATTTTTCCAAATTTTAAATTAATCTATATACCCTTTTAAACTTATAATTCCTTTAAAAAAAAAAATTAAATTTGATTGAAAGATTATTTAATTTTGGTAAGATATCATAAGTTTAAAAGGGTATACAGATTAATTTAAAATTTAAAGAAATATATAAATTATTTTTATATTTTAGAAAAATACGTCAGTATTTAATCTTTTATTTTTATTTATATTTTTATAATATTAGGGATTTATCACACAGCAGCAGCCGACGAGGGAGGCACCGACGTTGTTGTAACAGCCGCCCGCGTTAAATCCCTGCCGCAGGCAATTTTCTTGGCAATTTGCGTCGCACGGACCGATGCAATCGATGAAGCTCTGCGAGTCGGCAAAATGGTGGCCACCCTTCTTCTTTGCATGTTCGGCTGCATTCACTGTAATTTATTTAGGGTCCGTTTGGTAACGGAATAATACAGAACTAGCTATTTCAGAGATAAATATAAAATATGAAACTAGTATAAAAAAAGCGTTTGAAATGGTTTCGGAGATAAGAGATTTTGTGTTTGGTATGAGAATGAGGAATAAGAGGAATAAAGAGTTTTAATTGGGATAAATTATTTTTTTACCCTCAAATTTTATTATGTAATAATGAGATGAGAGATGGTGCCTCGGTAGATGTGAAAGAATATTTAAGAAAAAAAATAAAAGGGTGGTTGAGAAGAGTGAGAACAGTTAATTCCCACTTATTCTAGTTGTACGGGAACAAACTGATTGATTTCTGATGCGTTTGGAAGAATAAGAGGGATATCCCTCCTACTCCGGGTTCTATACCGAATCCAAACAAACCCTTAACTAAAAAAAAAAAAAAAAAAAAAAAAAAAAAAAAAACAACAATGTGAAGTTAGCTAGAAGTCAAATTATATATGTAAAATATTTAAATATAAATATATAAAAAATATTTTTTTTAATAATCTATTAAGCTTCTTCTTTTACAGATGAGAGATTAAAGAAGATGGTGAATTCGAATCAGCAGAATATATATACCATAGTTTAACATTAAATTGATGATGAGATTTGAATTCATGATCGCTTGCTTTATAATCACGTGACACGGTTTTTTTAGTATTCAAAAGCTTTGGACTAATGAATCATGGTATTTTATACTTATATATTTTCAAAAGTATAAGTCTAAATATATTTGTAAATTGTTTATCATTAGATTTATATTGAGATTTGTACTATTGTATTTTATCTTTCTCTTTCTCTTTGTTTAGTTGATATTTGCTATTGTACATTCTCTGTCTCTCTCACTTTAGCTGGCTTTACAATGGTACAAATCTCAATACACATTCAATAATAAAAAAATTCACAAGTATAATTTGGCTTGTATTTTTAAAAATATATAAGCACTACTTTCAAAAAGTCCGATCTCATCAATGCTTGTAAATTTTTCACCATTAGATTTGTATTAGAATTTGTACAATTGTACTTTTTCTTTTTTCTCTTTTCTTAAATACTTTTACAATAATACCGATCCCAATATAAATTCAATGATGAAAAATTCACAAGTATGGATGAGTTTGTACCTTTGAAAGTATGGATGAGCTTGTAAATTGTAATTCTAAAATATTTTTAATTAAATTTTTTTAAATTAATGTCTAATTACTAATTCTAAAACTCTTTAAATTAATGACTAAATTGTAATTTTAAAATTTTTTAAATTAATGCTTAAATTAGAATTTATTTTTTTAAAATTAAACTTCTTAAATTATTACAAAATTAATGGCTAAATTTATGGAAGGTATTTTAATTAATTTTTTAAAAAATTTTGTGATGTATAATTACGAAAATGACCTCTTATGAAATTACCTTTTAACTTGTTAATAAATAAAATTATATTTTTAATTCGTTGCCAATCAACGGTTAAGAATTTTATTATTATTTATAAAAGTAAGTACCAGAGTATTGCGACTCTTATGAGTACGATCGATTTCGTACTCATAAATTATTTTCAATGATAAAGTTTTTGAATCGACGATCTATGTCGTTAAATATGATTTAGAACATTTAAAATTTTTAGAAATTAAATTTTATAATTTTTCGATATCATTTATCTTATAATCAAAAAAAATTAAAATTGATAATTTTTAACGGCCAGAAATATCTAAAAATTAAATTTCAAATCTTTTCAATATCATTGACTTATACTCTAAAAGCGGTAAAATTTATAATTTTAATAATAGTTATAAATCTTTTGCTCGTTTAACGGTATAAAGATATCTAAATTAATTGAATTTTTGTTAGAAAATTTTTTAAACTATTTAAAATAATATTTATACTTTTAATTTTGATTACAACACTCTTATCATCACTTTTTGAAGAATATTTATCTTCAGTCGTCCATTTTTTTATTCACTTGATGGATAAGAAAAGAATACCGAAAATATATGATAGTTTAAATGGTCTAAATCATATTCAACGGTATCGATCGTCGATTTGAAAGCTCCATCATAAAAAGCAAATAGGTGGCAACCGAGCCAATTTGCTGCTGATAGCATTCCAGCCTAGCTCTATATATATATTTCTAAAAATCATAACATGTTTCTTATAATCGAGATCAAAACTATAGATCTTATTTTGAATAGCTTAGAAAATTTTCTAATTCAATTTATTTATATTTTTTTACTTTATTAAATGAGCAAACATTTCATATTGACTATTAGAATTATAAATTTTATAATCCTTTGATAATTAGGTCAATAATTTTAAAAATATTTAAAATTTAATCTTTAAATATTTTCAGTGGTCTAGATCATATTGAACAGTGTCAATCGTCGATTCGGAGGCTTTATCATCCAAACAAACCAGTAGTAACAAAACTCGTTTACTATTGATAGTATTTCAGCTCAACTCGATATATATATATATATATATATATATATATATATATATATATATATAGAGAGAGAGAGAGAGAGAGAGAGAGAGAGAGAGAGAGAGAGAGAGAGAGAGAGAGAGAGAGAGAGAGAGAGAGAGAGAGAGGTCGGCAACTATACTATCGATAGTACCGAGCATTTGGTACTATCAAGTTTTCTACCCTTAAATCAACCTCTTTATTTACTTTCATCCGTTAGATTTTTACTATTTTTCTAACCACCCATTAAACCCAAGGGGCCTACTATCATATCAACCACACATATTTAATTTAAGGATTAAAAACTTAACAGCATCAATGATTTGATACTATTAATAATATTTCAGCTTGGCGCTCTCTCTCTCTCTCTCTCTCTCTCTATATATATATATATATATATATATATATATATATATATATATATATATATATATATATATATATATATATATATAGTTTTGTTGTGCTACCTATCAGCAGTAAAAGGCTAGAATTATTTTTGATTTGTCAAATTTATGATTGGCGTCGTTGAATATGATCTAAATTATTTAAATTAATTAAAAAAATTATATTTTTTGATATCACTAACTGAACGATCAAAGAATTACAGAATTTAAAATTTTAATGATCGGTACGATATGTTTGCTCGTTTAATAGTATAGAAAAGTCTAAATCAACTGAACTTTGTTAGAAATTTTTTAAAATTATTTAAAACAAAATCTAGATTTTAGATTTGAATATAAAAATTATATCATCATTTTTTAAAAGATATTCATTTTTAGCCATTTATTTTATATCGGCTTGTTACATAAGAAAACAATATCAAAAAAATTTGAAATTTTAATTTTTAAATAGTTTACATAGTTTAGATCATATTTATCGATATCGATCGTTAATTTGAAAACTCTATTATAAAAAATAAATCACTAGTAGATCGAACCGTTTACTACTAAAAATTCTTGGGATAAGTACCATATTAGCAACTTCCGAAGAAAACAAAAAAGAAAGAAAAAAAAAAAAAGAAAAAAAAAAAGAAGAAGAATTATCCAGAATAACTTACCAGAAGATACAACGAAGGTGACAAGCACTATTAATATCATCATTCTCAGAGTAGCAGCCATTTCTTCTTGCTTGTGATTTGAACTTTAATTTGTTGCTAACATGCATTTTTGTTGTTCTATACTCCTATTTATAGACCTCAATTTTCATAACATTTTAACAAAACATGGTGCCCATGTTTTGTGGGCACTGCCCACTCGAACTGCATGTTTACGTAGTTTGATCCACACAAATGATCTATCACACAACTTTCGTGTACTAAAGAATTCGTTTGATAATTGATCTAGAAATGGAAATGGCAATTCCTCACCATTTGAGCAATAATGCTTCGAGTAGTTTGTAGGAGCAAGATTTTTTTTTTGCTGTTGGGAAAAATGTATCGAGACCGTCTAAACTTTAATTTAGCTCTTTTATTATAGATATGCGTCTAAATTTTTAATTTTGATAATTCTCTTAAATTTTATAAAATAATTCAATAGATTTCTTTTGTAGTGATTAGGTTCAAAATATTTAAGTTCAGTTATTATTACTAGTCTTTAGGGGTGTAATGTGGACCGTGCTGAACCGGCACGATCCACATTTTTTATGCCGAAACGGACAAGGGGCTAGTCCGGCCCGGCTCGGATTCAAATCCCTGCCGGACCGTGCCGAGCTTGAGCTACTAAGCATCCGGCCCAGCATGGCCCTCCGGCCCGGGAGGCAAGGGCCGTGTCGGACCGGGCCGTGCTTCGGGCCAGTTTTTAAAATTTTTATTTTTTATTTTTAATATATATATATATATATATATATATATATATATATATATATATATATATATATATATATATATATATATATATATAAAATTTAAAAATATAAATGATAAATTATTTCTATTTAATTTTATATTTTTATAAAAAAATTTAAAATTTATAAAAATAATTATAAAATAACAAATTTTTAAAATTTTAAAAAATTATTTATGAGTTTTTATTTTAAAAAATAAATTTGAAAAAAAAAATTTGGACCATAAAATTTTGATCCATTGGATCAAAACCACATCTTCCAAGGTCTGCCAGACCTTGGGAGGAAGGCTCTCTTCTCCCAAGAGTTGACCCCAAGGCCCAAGGCAAGTTACCTTGGGCCTTGGGGTCCGGGCCGTGCTGGCCCGGCCCTGTGTCGTGCTGGCCCGGCCCTGTTTCGTGCCGGGCCGCGAGCCTGCACCTCGGCCCGGCACGGCCCAGGCCCGGCACGGGCCGGACCGACAGGCTTTGAAGGGAAGGCCCAACACGGTCCGAATAGTCGGATCGGGCCGGTCCGGCATGGTGCTACAGTAACCGTGCCGGGCCACGGCGAAGTCCGGAGTCGTGCCGGGCCGGGCCGCCCGGCCCGTTTTACACCCCTACTAGTGTCCATGGTCATATACACCCAATCACAATCTCATTCCTATCTGATGTGGGCCTCGTCAGCCCAAGATTACCAGAAGATGTAAGACTTGACGATGTCCTATCCGATGTGGGCTATTGGGGTGTGACAAACTCTCCCCATTTAGACCTGACGGTCCAAAATCACCAAGCGATGTGAGACTTGTCTCGCTAACCTCGTCATTCAGATTCTGATATACTCTGTCACCTTGTCCTTCAGACTCTGGCTCAGCCGAGACTCGTCACGTACTTTCGGCTGATAATTGGCTCTAATACCAAATGTAGCGATCCGACCTACTGACAATAATAATTTGTTGGATTCAAACCACCGGACTAAATTGCTTAAGCCAATTATTATTATTAGTGTCTATTATTCCATATATATCCAATCATAACCACATTTCTATCCGATATGAAATTATTAGAGTGTGACACCTTTTTACTATTAAAGTTACTAATTACACAATTATTTTGATCACTTATATTGCATATATAGTTTTATAAAGTTTCAAGGCGTAAAAAAAAAAAAAAAGTTTTTTTTTGGTGTTCCAACATATAAAAAAAAGCTATAAAATTTGATGTTTGTTGCAATCTATTCTTCCATAGTCATGCTGAATTATCAAATTAAAAAAGTAAAAATAAAAATTTTAAAATATTTTGAAGGATTATAAAATTAAATATTTAACATATGATCAAAACGACTGTGCAATTACTCCTTGAGTGAACTTATTAATTGCACAGTCATTTTAATCGAATGTCATATGTTATATATATAATTCTGTAAGGCTTAAAAATTTGAAAATATTTATTTTTTTCTTTTTTTATTTTGATAATTGAGCATTTCAATCGAAGAGTAAGTTCAGCCAAACATCAAATTTTATTGCTTTTTTATATGTTGGAAAACAAAAATAATTTTATTTTGAAGTTTTATAAAACTATACTATATGTAATATATATGACCAAAATAATTGTATAACTACTATCTTTAATCACATAGAGAGGCATATTAAATTATTTGATAAAATTTAAAAGGTGTGATTGTCATAATTAAAAGTTCATATGCCTATTTAGAAGTCTATATATATATATATATATATATATATATATATATATATATATATATATATATATATATATATATATATATATATATATATATATATATAGAGAGAGAGAGAGAGAGAGAGAGAGAGAGAGAGAGAGAGTCTTGCTACGTACGTTCAATTCTACCGATCGCACGAAGCACTTAGTGGTGCCAAGTTTTCAACCATTAGATCTGCACCTTTGACCGTTTCCACCCATTTGATCACACTATTCTACCAACCAGTGACTAAACCTTAGGAGAGCACTATCATTATAACCACATATCCTTTTGATCACACTATTCCACCAACCACTGACTAAACCTTAAGGGAGCACTATCATTATAATCACATATCCTTTCATCCAATGATCAAAAATCTAATAACGTCAATAATTTCGTGCTATTAATATTATTGGTGCAATTAGTAGTATTCTAGCCTAGTTTTATATATATATACATAATTGAGCTTCTATATTTTTAAAAGTACTAAATAATTGGTGCTTGTAGGTTTTAGCTCTTGGATGAAAAGATGTGTGGTTGGGATAATAGTGGGCTCATTGAGTATATATATATATAGAGAGAGAGAGAGTCCGGCTACTATGCTTATACAAGTACCAAGCAATTGGTGCTGATAAGTTTTCTACCGCTAGATTTATCCCTTTGATTAATTTCATCCTTTAGATCATTCTATTCCACCAACCACTCACTTAACCCAAATGGCCCATTATCCTCCCAACCACATATCTTTTTATCAAAAAACTAAAAACGTACAAGCACCAATAAATTGGTATTTTTAAATGCATAGAAGCTCAATTATATATATATATAGCCTCCTCGGTGGGGTCACGCCCTTCGAGTGCCGCTCCGGAGCTGGGCCTGTTATTTTGCTATCGCGACTTGTCGACGCAGTCCCTCTGGCTGTGCCAGTTTTGGCAGTCACGGACGCCCTACGTAAGTCCAGTCCTCCGTGGATGTAATGTCAGTAGGTAGGCGCAGGATTTGACTAGACCCCATGTGGCAGTCACTGTGATTGGGTTGATTGAGTATATTAGGTTAGAGTCCAAGCATCATTTTCATCTGTATCACCATTTGAGCATTGTAGATAGAGATATGATAGCTGTAGATTTCTTTCCAGCTTATCTTTACATTATCTCAGTTTTCATGTTATCTTATGCCTCTAATAGACTTAGTAGGCAGACCGTCGGGCTTGGTGGCGGTACCCACTAAGAACTACGTGACGGTGTAGTTCTCACACCCGCTGTGGTGACAGGTTTTTCCGAGGTAGTTGTTCCGGCTTCTGTTCGAGCGGAAACAGCAGTTCGAGGTAAGGGAGTCGCGAGCTAGTTCCCTACCCGTCCTTGGAGTATAGTGGTACCCTTTTTGGAGCTTTGTAGTACAGTCTGCTGGATTATAGTAGATAGTTACTCTGAGAGTTTTATTTTTGAGAGACTTATGTATTGTGAGGTTCAGATCTGTACTATTTGTAGTTGTACATTTATGTTTCAGTAGTTTATTTTACAGCTCTGATATTTGTATAATCATAGTTTTATCTTTTGCAGGTTAGATGCTTCGTCCATACGGGGCTTTCCGTATGGCCGGCGGATTTGTTGGCAGGCCCGGGTCGCAGTTTCGATCCTAGGGCGTGACAATATATATATATATATATATATATATATATATATATATATATATATATATATATATATATATATATATATATATATAGTAGGGCTTATATTTTTTCAAAAGCACGAGTCTAACTATGCTTGTGATTTTTTTACTATTGGATTTGTATTGGGATCCATACTATTGTAAAGTCAACTTAAGAGAGAGAAAGATAAAGTACAAAAGTATGGATGTTAATATAAATCCAATGGTAAAAAAATTACAAGTATAGTTGGGCTTATACTTTCGAAAGTATATAAGCTCTACTATATATATATAAAGAGGCTATTATACTATCAATAGTAGCAAGTACTTGATAATATTGAGTTTTCGGTTCTTAAATGAAAGAATTTGTGGTTAGGATAATA
This sequence comes from Tillandsia leiboldiana, assembly GCA_029204045.2. Taxonomy (NCBI): domain Eukaryota; kingdom Viridiplantae; phylum Streptophyta; class Magnoliopsida; order Poales; family Bromeliaceae; genus Tillandsia; species Tillandsia leiboldiana. The sequence goes on along the minus strand of CM055068.1, from coordinate 6,286,956 downwards.
GTAGTCTCCTAGGTTTTAATGGGTTACTGGTGAAATAGTATAAACCTTATGGGATCATTATAATTCTAACCGCACATCTGTGGTGTCCCGATTTTTCCGTACGACCTGTCTGAGTGGTCGGCGGTGAGAAAAAATACCTATTATTGGTGTATCGAGCCCGTTGTGCGTCAAACGGATGCCAAAAACAGACTCAGCGCGCGAAAATGTTGAAAATCGGCTATTTTCGGGCTAAACGGGCCAAACAGGCCGATTTTTCGGGTAGGCCGGTCCATGGCCCACTTGCCGTGCACCGGGAGCAGCCAACGGAGCGCGCTGCCACGTGGCGCGCGCCGATTGGCAGGTCAACGCACGTGCGACAGTGCGTGGAGCGCGCCGAGCGCGGTGCATGGTGGACCCCGCCGGGCCACGTGTCGCCCGCTCATTGGCAGGCGCAGTGATCCGGGCGGCCCGTCGTGAACCGCGGCCCACGGTCCCCGCCGTGGACCGCGCGACCACGTAGCGCGCCGCGATTGGCGGGCGCGCGTGCGCCGGACGCGCGGGACGCGGAGGGGACACGTGGCGGCCCGTGGTGGATTCGGGCGCGGTTGGCGGGCCAGGCCGGGGGCTTTTTCGGGCTATTGTAGCAGCCTGAAACCCCCGGGTGCCCGAAAATTGGGCCCAAACGCCCAATAAAGGGGTTTTTTGGGGTTTCTTTGGTGGAGGCATATAAATAGCCCTCTTCTTTGGGCTCTTGGACCTTTTTCCCGAGCTCAAACCCACTTGAGCCCTCAAGCAACCTTGTTGATCATCTTGTGCTGCATCTTGTGAAGGAGGCTCGGATTTTTTTGGAAGCCGCGGCATCGACGTCTTCGGCGAGTTAGCGCAGTGCGACGTTCTTTCGTTGGTGGCCCATTTCCGTCATGTTTTGGTCCATGAGGTCAACAGAGCTATTCCGAAGGAATTTTTAGACGATTTTTGTGGCGTCGGATTCAAGAGAAGTAAATCTACGATTTTCGTATTTTCCACTCCTCTCAGATTTGAGTTTTTTTAGGGGTTTCTGGTACTTTTTTTAGCCCTATTTTGTTGGTGGTTTTTCCTGGACAGCAGCGCTTTGTTGGATTTTTATCTCTGCATTCGAGTATCGGAATTCGACGTTTAAGGGCTCGATTGACATCTACGCTTCGCGGGGATCGCCGTTGTATTTTTATTGGAATTTTTAGAGTTTATCTCGCAGGTGATAATTAAGCTTCTTTGGGACTGAAATTTCAGCAAACTGTACACTTGGAATTTTGTGTTGAATGTAATGTTGGACCATATCTTTGTACCCAGGAGGAGTTTTTGAGTGTTTTTGGACCCGTTGGAATTGTGGGAATTGGAGGATTACTACCGTGTAGTTTCAACTTTTTGGACTTTGAACAGCTTTGCACTTCTAGGTGGGTTGCTTCGTCTTCAAAACTGACGGACTGATCAGTAATTCTATATTGTAGGAAACATGCATGATTGTGAGTGTATTAGGAAGCATGCTAGAAAGAGAGAATTGATGTTACTTGTGTTGCTATGATGATCATATTGATTTATTGCTTTCTAAATATGTAAATTAAATGCCATCTTTGGAACTTGACCTAGCACCCTGTCATATGCTACATGTTTAACCAGACTAGTAGAAAACTCCAACTTGGGCTAGGTTATTTATGCTTTAGACATTCCCACACTATTATCTATTATTTTACCTGGACTTAGAGTTTCCTCGCCCGGATAGTGGGCCGAGTGGTCGGGTTGTTGAGGGATGCATGTTACACTCGCGCCTGGGGGCCGAGTGGAGTCTGGTAGCAGTGTTAGATCACTGTTTTATTTTTGGGAGCCGTCTGAGTTGACGGTGGGTCCCGGCAGTGTGGTTTTCTAGCCTCTGAGTGAGAGTTGGTGTTGTTGGTTACTGTCGATCTTGTTGATCGTGGATTTGGACTATAGCCTGCATGAGCCACATTTGAGCTCGACAGAGATGCGCGGATACTTTCCTCTGTGGGGTCGCGCCCCTCGAGTGCCACACCGGAGCTGGGCTTGTTACTTGCTATCACAACTTGTTGACGCAGTCCCTCTGGCTGGGCCAGTTTTGGCAGTCACGGACGCCCTACGTAAGTCCGGTCCTCCTTGGATGTAACGAAAATAGGTAGGCGCAGGTTTGACTGAACCCTATGTGGGAGGCACTTAGTGTTTTCAATAGCTTAGTAGCCTAGTTATATATATATATATATATATATGGAAAATGCTACTTGTACACCCCATTTGGGGGTGTACATCGCACACCCCACCCATCCAATGGGTGGGGTGTGGTGAGGGGTCACTTCACAATTTGTGAAGTGACCCCCCCACCCTTAGATGGGTGGGTGTAAGATGTACACCCCCTTTTGGGGGTGTACATGTAGCGTTGCTATATATATATATATATATATAGGCCACTATGCTATCGATAGGACCAAGCACTTGGTCCTACCAAATTTTCCACTGTTAGATTAACCCTTTTGATCATTTCCAGGTTTAGATCATACGATTCAACCAATCATCCACTAAACCAAGGGGACCACTATAATTATAACCGCACATTTTTTCATCCATGAGTTAAATACCTAATAGCACCAATAACTTGTTGCTATTAATAGTATAGTAGCTTATATATATATATATATATGGGTCCGGCTACTATACTCTTATGAGTAAAATTCTTTTGTACTCATAAGTTTTCATCCCTTGGATGAAAAAATGTGCGGTTAGGATTGTAGTAGTTCCTAGAATTTATACTATTTCCCCAACAACCTAGTAAACCCTAGGGGAACCACTATCATCCTAACCGCACATTCCTTTATCCAAGGATAAAAAAGTTATAAGTATAAAGGGGTTTATACACATAAGAGTATAGTAGCCTTACGTGTGTGTGTGTGTATATATATATATATATATATATATATATATATATATATATATATATATATATATATATATATATATATATATATATATATATATAGTCGGGCTATTTTGCTTGTACAAGCACCAAACATTGATACTTGTAAGTTTTTTTACTGTTAGTAAAAAAACTTACATACTTTGAAAATTATTGACTCTAGAGATATGGTAATATGGAGAAGACAAAATTGTTTGAAGCACGCACAGAACCGGAAGCGCCCCTTGTTTCAAATTTCAAAGAGAGGAGGGCGGGTTATTCACATTTAATTTGATGGTCAGAGGCGAATTGAAAGCTAAGCAGTGGTAATTAAGATCTCCCGGGGGAAAAATAGAGATGTCTCCTACGTTACCCGTAATATGTGGAAGTATCGACGTAATTTCATAGAGTCATTCGGTCTGAATGCTACATGAAGAACATAAGCCAGATGACGGAACCGGGAGACCTAGGATGTAGAAGATCATAACATGAGTGATTCGGCAGATCTATCTCTATGACTAATTTCATTGCTTAGATCATTCTATTCCGCCAACCACTCACTTAACCCAAGGGGTCCACTATTATTATAACCACACATCTTTTCATCCAAAGTCTAAAACCTACAAGCACCAATGACTTAATATTTTTAAAAGTATAGAAGCTATATATATATATATATATATATATATATATATATATATATATATATATGAATTAAGCTGGAATATTATCGATGGCACCAGACCATTGATACTATCAAGTTTTTAGCCTTTGGATTAAAGGATGTGTGGTTAAGATGATAGTGGTCCCCTAGGGTTTACTTGGTGGTTAGTTGAATAGTAAAAATTTTAGGGGACCACTATAATCCCAACCCCATATTTTTTCATCCAACGGCTAAAAACTTAATAGCACCAATTGTTTGGTTCTATCGATAGTATTTTAGCCGGACAATATATATATATATATATATATATATATATATATATATATATATATATATATATATATATATATATATATATATATATATATATATATATATATATATATATATATATATATATATATATATATATATATATGAGTAGAGCTAATATACTTTCAAAAGCACAAGCCAAACCGTGCTTGTGAATTTTTTACCATTAGATTTGTATTGGAATTTGTGCAATTATAATGTCAACTAAAGAGAGAGAAAGAGAAAGTACAATTGCACAAATCTCAATGCAAATTCAATGATAAAAAATTCACAAGTATGGTTTGGCTTGTGCTTTTAAAAGTATATAAGCTCTACTCTCTCTCTCTCTCTCTCTCTCTCTCCTCTATGTGTGTGTGTGTGTGTGTGTGTATATATATATATATATATATATATATATATACTATCGACAACACCAAGCCATTGGTGCTTACCAATTTTTTAGCCCTTAGATTAAGAGATGTGTGGTTAGAATGATAGTAGTTCCCTAGAGTTTAGTGGGTGATAGGTTGAATAGTAAAAATTCTAGAGGACCACTATAATCCCAACCGCACATACTTTCATCCAAAGGCTGAAAACTTAGTAGCACCAATTGCTTCGTGCTATCGATTGTATTCCAGTCGAACTCTTTCTCTCTCTCTCTCTCTCTCTCTCTCTCTCTCTCTCTCTCTCTCTCTCTCTATATATATATATATATATATATATATATATATATATATATATATAGAGAGAGAGAGAGAGAGAGGAGAGAGAGAGAGAGAGAGAGAGGGGGGGGGAGAGAGAGAGAGAGTCCGGCTAGAATACTATCGATAACACCAAACAATTGGTGCTATCAAATTTTTAAGGGTTGGATGAAAAGATATGCAGTTGGGATTATAGTGGTCCCCTAAAATTTTTACTATTCAACCAGCCACCTAGTAAACCTTAGGGAACCACTATCATTTTAACCACACATTTTTTAATTAAAAAGTTAAAAACTTGATAATACCAATGGCTTGGTGTTATCGATAGTATTCCACCCTAATTCTCTCCCTATATATATATATATATATATATATATATATATATATATATATATATATATATATATATATATATATATATAAAACTAAAATTTTATTTAAAAAGAAACCCAAATTGAAATTTATCAATTCTCAAGCATATCACAATCAAGTTCCTATTCTCGAGCATATGTAATCTTCTATGAGCATGAATTTAAGGGAAAGCAAACTGCAATTCAAGGACCACAAACATAAATACATAAACCCAATTTGGAGTAAAGAACTTGTTCATAAACAATCCATAACAACCCACAAATTGTTCTGAGGTAGATGGATAACCCAAAATAAAAATTAACAACAAAAAAACAAAAAGAAAGATAGTATTTTTAGATTTAGACCTGATTTTCATTTTACCATATTTTTAGATTATAGTTTGACCGTACTCTGAATTTTAGGCACTTTTTTTAATTATGTAAAATAGTTCATAGATTTTTTTTTTTTTTTTTTTTTTTTATGAGTTTATTATAGAAAGTGCGGCTGAAGACAGTGTGGTGGGAGCAGGTGCCTCTTCAGACCACAGTAACTCCTGGAATTCGTCCGAGATCAGGGATCGTAGAAGGGTCGGGTTCACGGTGGAGGACTCGGCGACGTTAGCTCCGAAGCTGGCGGAGGACCGGATCGGAACCGGACAGGAGCGGAGGGGCTCGCTCGGGACGCGGGCCTGGTCAGCGGCTCGTGGGTCATCAGCAGGAGGCGCGGGCAGATGGAAGGCGGTGGTGTCGGGGTTGAGGCTGGGCGACATTGGGGTTGTAACACTGACCCCTTTTGGTAATTTTTCAAATCTGGCTCCGTTTGGTTACTTCGATTCGAGAGGGTGGGAGACGCACCTGGGGAAGAGGGCTGCGTTGAAGCAATCCGCTCCATCGTCTAGCTCGGTGGTCGAGGTTGGGTCGCTCGAGGGGGTGTGCTCAGGGGTGCAGCCTTCGAGGGACCCAGTGAAGGAAGCGGGCGCTGCTCGGGAGGGGAGTTTGGTGGAGAGGAGGGGCGCGGGTGTCAGATCTGGGCGGAGCGTCTCTCGTGGGCACGCTTCACCGAGTGCCAGCGTTCTGGTGACGTGTGCAGGCAGGGTGTTGGGGCTTGGGTCTCCGGTTTGGGCCTTGGGCCTTCGAGCCTTTGGAGTTAAGTTTGGTGGACCGGGCTGTGCGTGGGGTGTGGGTCTTTGCTTTATTAAGCCTTCTGGTTTGTGGCTTGTGGATTCGGTTGGGTGGTCTCTTTTTTTGGTGGGCCTCGCTGGGCCTGTCTCTCCTGCCGGCCCCCTTCTTTTCAGGGGATCGTGGCCTCCCCTAGGGGTGTCGGGCCGCGTTGCTACCAACTGAGCAGGGGCAGGCGAGGAGCTTCGGCCTGCGTGCTGTTCGCTGCCTCTTATTGTCGCGGGGTTAGCGGAGATCGACGGCGCGGATGGAAGCGGGGATTCGAGTGGCGTGGTGTCTCCCACCGAGGGGTGCGGTGGAGGGGTTTTGGAGAGCCCCAGTGCTGTCAAGGGTAGAGCCCGCCGCGCACCGGGGATGTCAGCACAAAGGCAGAGCCCCCGGCTCGCTAGCCGGTCGAGGGACGGGGTCCTGACAAGGGCCATCACACGGAAGCCACTCCAAAGGGAGGGGGTGGTGCCGGGGGGCCCTCTTGGAGCTAGTGCTAAGTCATCCAACCGGGTGGTTCTGCTAGAAGTGGAGGACAATGTTGCTCGTGTCTCGAGGAACGACAAGATCAAGCGCAAAGGCCTGAATTGCGGAGTCCTATTATCCGACGAGGATGTTTGTAGCTTCAGGGCTTTCCTGGGGGCGTCGTCCTAGGCCGGCTGTTGTGGGAGGAGTGGGGTGTTTTTATTTTGTCATGTTTCAGGTTTGCAGTTGGAATGTAAGGGGCCTGAATGACCTGGGTAAAAGAGGTCTGGTCAAGTATGTTGTTTCTCAACTTAAGGCGTATGTCCTGTGTTTTCAGGAGTCTAAGGTGGAGAGGGTCTCTCGCTCGTTCCTCCGCTCCTTCGCTGGCACTTACTTTGATAAGTGCCATTTTGTCAAATCCGAGGGAGCGGCAGGGGGTATTATTACGTGTTGGAGTTCAAAAACTTTTTCTTGTTCTGAAGTGATTTTGCGCAACTTCTCTCTCACAGTTCGTTTACAGGTTATTAACAGTGGCTTGTGTTTTTATCTTACGAACGTTTACGGACCGCCTTCGTGGGAGGGGAAAGACGAGTTTTGCCGTGAACTGGGTGACCTTAAAAATGTCTGTGGTGGGTTGTGGGCGATTTGCGGTGACTTCAACCTCACAAGGAATCACCATGAGAGAAGGGGTAGAGGGTGGAGCAGGCGGCTCATGGGGATGTTTTCTGATCTAATCAACGACCTGCAGATGATCGACCTACCTATGGGGAACCAAAATTTTACCTGGTCTAACCTTCAACGATGCCCGACGTTGGCAAAACTAGATCGGTTCTTAATCTCCACGGAGTAGGACCTCGCTTTCCCTCTGTCGAAGGTAGTAGCGGCACCTAGGATCACGTCGGACCATTCCCCGATCTTACTTAGCACTGGCGATAAGTTGTGCAACCGGATGTTCAAGGTCGAAGAGATGTGGTATGAGCGACGGGATTTCTACGACTTGCTCCCAATATGGTGGAATGAGACGACCAGTAAAACAAATTGTGTTCTCACCTTTACAGCCAAACTGAGACACTGCTACAAAAGAATGAAGGAATGGAGCTCAACAAGTTTCTATAATGTTATCAACACTAAGAAGAGGACCTGCGAGGAGATTCAACAACTAGACATCCTGGAAGAACGACAAGAGCTGACCCCCCAGCAATTTGAGACGCGCTCTAATCTTAAATCTCAGCTAAAAAGGGTAGTGGCGGACGAGGAGACACTTTGGAAATCTCGTTCCAGACAGCAATGGCTCCAAAAGGGAGATGGAAATACTAAGTACTTTCACGCGATCGCTAATGCCAGAAAGCGGGCTAACGCTATTAATGTGGTTGAGGTAGGTGATAGGTCCTTCTTCAGGGAAGAGGAGAAAAGAGAGATTTTTCTGTCACACTTCAAAGAGTTGTTCTCCCCGGCCACTAACGTTAATCCCCTGACCGGGGACTGGAGCAGTCTATTCATCTCTAAGCCCTTTCGTAACCCCGACATTCTCTCGTTGCCGTTTTGCGTAGAAGAGGTGCGAAGGGCAACGTTTCAATTAGGTAGCGATAAAGCTCCGGGGCCGGACGGGTTCAATCTGCGTTTTTATCAAAGATTTTGGGAGACGATTAAAGGAGATCTTATGGGCATCTTCCATGAACTCTATGACGGAAGTATCAATTCTGGCCCGTTGGACTACTCTTACATTTGCCTTATCCCGAAGAAGGATGGGGCTGCGACGGCAAACGACTTCAGACCTATTAGCCTTATTAATGGCGTTCAGAAGATCATATCTAAAGTGCTGGCCAACAGACTACGAAGTGTCTTGGATGAGATTATATCGCCTGCTCAGGCAGCTTTTCTCAAAAATCGTTCCATTCTCGATTCCTTCGTCACCGCGAGCGAGATAATTAACTGGTGTCTCAAAAGTGGGCAAAATTGTGTTGGCATCAAAGCGGGCTTTGAGAAGACATTCGATAAGGTGAATTAGGAATTCCTAGGAAAGATCCTGAGCTGGCTGGGAGCGGACCGGAAATGGTGTGGATGGGTTGAACAGTGCACGGCAAACGCCAATGTTGCGGTTTTGGTTAACGGGGTGCCAACGAAATGGATTAAAACTAAAAGGGGGCTACGGCAGGGAGACCCGCTATCGCCGTACCTTTTCCTGCTCGTGGCGGAAAGGATGGCGCGCTTGATGGATAGAGCTGTACTGAACGGGATGTTGGAGGGGATTGGACCTGTGGATGATGGTAAAGTAGCTCTTATCCAGTATGCCGATGACACGATGTTTTTTTGTAAGGCCAAGACTAGGCAGGTCCGAAACCTTAGGTTCGTGTGGCATCTATTCGAGTGGGCTTCTGGGCTAAAAATTAATAGGAACAAGACTGAACTGATTTACACGGGCAAAATGGTTGGAAAGGGGGAGAGACTGGCGGCAATTTTGGGGTGTAAGGTGGGGACTTTGCCGTTCCGTTACCTTGGGCTTCCCCTTTCAGTTGGGCAACCGCGAAAAGATGACTGGGGGGCCATCATCGAGAAGATTGAGAGACGTATAGAAGGGTGGCAAGCCAAGTTACTTTCTCAAGGAGGCAGGCTGACCCTGGTGAACTCGGTGCTTGCTAACGTCCCGTTGTACTATTTCTCGGTCTTCAAAGCACCAAAGTGGGTGCTGCGGCGGATTGAAGCACTGAGAAGGGCCTTCTTCTGGGGAGGACGGACTAAGATTAACGGGGGGCAATGCCTCGTTCAATGGAGGGCGGTGTGCAGGAGTAAAGAGGATGGGGGTTTGGGGGTCTTGGACCTGGAATGTATGAACCCAGCCCTCTTAGCGAAATGGTGGTGGAAACTGCTAGATGAACATAAAAACCTTTGGGGTCCTCTCGTTAGGGCTTTTTACTACTCTCGGAGGAGACCGCTTTATGAAGGGGAGTCCTTCAGACCTTTTTCTCACTGGTGGAAAAGTGTCTTAGCAACAAAACGGGTGTTTAAATGCGGGATCTATTATACGTTAGGAGATGGGAATAAAGTGGACTGGTGGAACGACATTTGGACAGGACAGGCCCCCCTTCGTACTGTGTATCCACTTATTTTTGACAAAGTGAGAAGCAAAAATGCGACGGTGCGCGAATGTCGTGGGGTTAGGGGATGGAGGTGGGGTAAGATTCTGGCGGGGTTTGTTCCAGAATCCCAGGTCGAAGCGGAGATGGTTGCTCTTTTCAGAACGGAGGTGAATTCTATCGCCACTGCGAACGAACAGGACGAGATCAAATGGAGATGGGATAATTCTGGCAGGTTCAGCGTCAAGTCCCTATATAAATTCCAGCAACACTGAGGAGTTGTCGATAGAAGGTTCATTAGAATCTGGAACATCGGGACCCCGTTAAAGGTAAAGATTTTCGCTTGGTTTGTGCTAAAAAAAAGGGTGCTAACTGCCGACAACCTCCGGAAAAGGGGGTGGACCGGTGCGGGGGAATGCCCACTATGCCAGGGTGGGAGCGAGACGGTCGATCATCTCTTCTTGGCATGTCCTTATACGAAGTACCTACTGACCACCCTATTACCAGACAAGTTGACGGCCTTGTCGGGTGATTCGCCGGGAAGCTTGTGGGAAGTAGGAAGCCGCTTGAACGGTCTGTTGGACACGAGGGACCTTGCGACGGTGGCAGCCACTTGGTGGGGCACTTGGTTAGAAAGGAATAGGAGAATCTTCGAGTCAAAGAAGCGGACGGCGAGTATTTTGCTGGACGACATAAGGATGCAGCGGAGATCCTGGGATTCCTTCTGTGGGCCTTCATAATGGTTTTTTTTTTTTTTTTTTTTTTTTTTTTTTTTTTTTTTTTTTTTTTTTTTTTGGTACTTCTCTTTTCCAGTTAATGGGTTGAGACTCAGCTGTCTCTGTCTGTAGCTAAATTCATCGCTCAATGAATGAAGCGGTAGCATGCTACCTTTCTCTCTCAAAAAAAAAAAAGTTTATTATAGAAAGATTATGCTATATTTTATATTGCAACTGGAAAAGGGTTTTAATGAAAAATCTCTATTTCTATTTACCTTGAATCTTCAATCAAGAGGTCGATCGAGAGAGTTTGATCCTCCACATGCGTGCGTAAAAATGAAATGGTTTGGTCCTAGCTACTCGAATACTTAAAATAAAAATATTTTTTATTTATTTACCCTTTATTATTAGTCAAGATTTTTAAATGTATCTAAATTTACAAAAATTCTCTTCTAAATCTCAATGTTATTAATAAATTATAGAAAAAAATAAGAATATTTGAAAAATATTTTAAAATCATCAAAAATATTTTAGCCCTTCAAAAATAAATAAGATATTTTTGAGGTTTTGAAAGATATATTATATATTATCTGTAAAGGAAAGTGACTCTTTTAAGGAGTGTTTGGTTGTACGTAAAATTATAAAAAATTAATTAAAAAAAAATAAATTTTGACTGAAAAAATATTTTACGTTTTTTACTGTTTGATTTATAGGAAAAATATATATTTTTTATCAATATTTGTTGGTTGGAAAAAAAATATTTCACATTTAATTGGTTCTGTAATAAAAATTAAATGAGAAAAATTTTAGGAAGCTTTCTGTTTTTTTGCGGAAAATCAACGAAAACAAAAACATCTCATTTTCTTTAAATTCGTAAAAATAAATTTTCAAACAAAAATTTTAAAACCAAATAAATTCATAAAAGAAATAATTTAAAAATAATTTTTAGTGTATTTTACGACCAATCAAACGCCCCATTTGGGGTATTAAATATACATCTTATTTATTTAAGGGTGAGAATTTTTTCATCCGTTACTTTAAAGTGAGAATAAAATTTACTTTATCTTAAAATAAATGAAATGTACGATATATATATATATATTCCAAATAGAATGTACACAAAGTATTTTCCTTCTTAGAAATGGTAACCGTTATTAGGTAAAAGAAATAAAAAAAAATGCAGAAATGCAAGGTGGTGTATACACCAGGTCCAGCGGAGTTTGCCACGCTGGCAACTAGTTTTTTCTATCTGACGTGTACGTCCACGTGGAGAACTTCCATTGGTTCGCACACGTGTCTTGGTTGCGCGGCTCCTCCGACGCGACCTTATTCCTCCTTCTTCTTTTTATCTCGACCTTTCTACGAGAAGAATCCTCGTAGTTCGTTCTTCTGGAAGTTTCCGTTTCCACTTCCCGGGAAATGCACTTCTCCCTCCTCCTCCTCCTCCTTCTCTCTTCCTCCTCCGCCTCCGCTCTCTACGCCCCCTCTTCCCCCGTCGTCCAACTCACCCCCTCCAACTTCAAATCCAAGGTACTCCAAATCGCTCATTCGATCGATATCGATCGATGTGTTGATCGACCTCTCTTTTCGGTTTGAGGTTTTTTTTTTCCGAGCTCGATTCGTGTTTGGAGTGATCGGATTGGGGCTTTTGATCCGGATTGTAGGTTTTGAACGCGGATGGGGTCGTGCTCGTGGAGTTCTTCGCGCCCTGGTGCGGCCACTGCAAAGCCCTAACCCCCTCATGGGAGAGAGCCGCTTCCGTGTTGCAGGGCGTCGCCACCGTCGCCGCTCTCGACGCCGATGCGCACAGGTCTCTCGCTCAGGTTTGTGTTCTGATTGGGGTTTTGTGTAATTTTTCTTCTATTTGATTTCATTTACCGTATTTTGATCTTGTTGGATCTGGAGAAGATAAGATTTTAAATGTTGAGTTGCATTATACTTCATATGCATTGTAGCAAGTACTAGAATCAATTAGATCCGTTGTCACTGTAGCAGTAATGGCATTGTTGAACGGAGAATCGGTCGTGGGATTACCGAGCACATCTCAACCCACAAAGCACACGAACGCAGCGGAAACATGATCTTTCGTAGATGAAAGTAAACGAGAACGATCGCTGAAAACAAACACGAGAATAACTAAACAAATAAAACGAATAAGAAAACACAATGACACAAGATTTATGTGGTTCGACCAACAATGTGTCGACCTACGTCCACGGGCAAGACCATCTCAATGCGTTCTTCGATTAATCCACGACTCAAAATATAAGGAGTAAAATTGGATTACAAGAAACTCTCTAACGAAGGCTCTCCAAGTTTTTTTTCTTAATTAGGATTTTTCAATGAAGCTCTAGAAAAAAAAAAATTGAATCACAAGAGTTAATATAACTCTAAAAAATCTAATTTTAATAGGAAACGATTTTCACCATCCATCCGCCGATTCACTTCTAGTCGTCGATCTCCTTTTAGGAATTCTGTTTAAAATATTTCTAAATCATTCCTAATTTTTAGGAACAAGATCGAATTAAATCCAACATATTCAACCCATTGCGGAGTTGAGTACCGTGATATCAACTCGAAATATGGTTTTATATAATCCAACAATTTTTCGTTGTTCTATGAATCTCGTATTAACCACACGTAATTTTAATTTCTTTTCATTGTTTGATTTCACGGTGAAGTTTGGGGAGTTTGCTGTTAATTATAATCAGTTTACTTTCCATTTATTACAAACTTACTAATTTATGCGCAGTTAATACATTGCAGATTTAATTTAAGTGTGAACCTGAAACGATGTTTATGATTCAAGGTTTCAAACTGTCATTAAGTTCATATATATGTTGCATTACATATTAATGTTTCTTTTACAAAAGCCATTTTTGTAGAGATTTTCTTTTCTAGTAGTTATATGGGCTGGTAATTTCTAGGCCATGCTTGCTGAGGTAATTGTCTCAGATGTGCTACATGATTGTTAATGCAGGAATATGGAATTAAAGGATTTCCTACTATAAAAGTATTCTCACCTGGTAAACCTCCAGTTGATTACCAAGGAGCCAGGGATGTAAAGCCTATCGTCGAATTTGCTCTACAGCAGGTCTGTTAAAATATAGGTGACAAACTTCTCTTGCCACTTAAGCGTGTTGTGCTAGATAGAAATCAATAACATGCAAGTCTGGGGTATTCCCATCACTTTTGTTTTTTTACCATATTCTGTTGGCAATCATTTGCCCAACATCACGCCAATGTCATGAAAACAAGTGCTAGACATATTAATGTTTTTCCAATGTTTTTCTCTTGTGCAGGTCAAAGCACTTCTTAAGGAACGGTTAAATGGCAAGACTTCTGGAGGTTCAAGTGAGAAATCTGACACAAGTGCTTCAGTCGAACTAAATTCTCGTAATCTTGATGAAGTTGTCCTCAAAAGCAAGGACCTCTGGATTGTGGAGTTCTTTGCACCTTGGTATGTAGCTTTCGAACATATTAATGCATTGACTAGTTGTAACTTGTTCATCGTGTAGATTCCCTTTTTACTTTAATATAATCATTCTATTGCTCTTGTGCGCGTAAGGGTAATAATTTGTTCTGCTATTAGCATTATTTTTTGTCTTATGTACCAATTTGGTTACGAACTGCTTCCGGAATTGTACTGATTGCTCCTTTTCTCTTCCAGGTGTGGGCACTGCAAAAAGTTGGCACCAGAGTGGAAAAGAGCTGCAAATAATTTGAAAGGGAAGGTGAAACTCGGCCATGTTGATTGTGATGCTGAAAAGGTATGTTTGGTTTCTGTTAGTTCTTTTATTTGCTGAGAAAAAAAATAGAATATTGCTGATTATATATTCCATGGTGAACAGTGAAATTCAATGCTTTCAATTTATGTGGAGTAAAAGCTGCATTGCACATAACTAGTTATCCAAGTTTCCTTAAGTTGGGTAGATGAGTATGTGTGCATATATATACACAGGAATGTGTATTGCAAGAGAGATCACCTAAAAACATGAAGGATTTATACAAAAGAAATACAGCAAATTTGCATAGTAGAACTGAACCTGAAAATAGGAGGCTACAACTCGAAGTGATTTCAATTGAAGTCTTTGCTGATGGTTACATGTTTATAAACTTGAAAAGACTTTGTTCCTTCCTGTTACCTCTTTTGTATTTAGTTATCATCAACACTTTTAGATGCACTTACATTAGTAAACTGAATGAAGATCATTAACATATAAAGCTAACATGCAAGTTTTTCAGTCTTTGATGAGCAGGTTCAGCGTACAAGGGTTCCCTACCATTTTGGTATTTGGTGCTGACAAGGGTAGCCCGTATCCATATGAGGGGGCTAGAACTGCTGCAGCTATCGAGTCATTTGCACTCGAGCAGCTTGAAACCAATGTTGCTCCACCTGAAGTGCATGAGTTGACTGGCCCAGTATGCACCCTTACCGCAGTGTTTTCAACGCCAAATTGTGGATTAATCAATGATTGCTAAAAATAAGTTGTTTTGGCTCTGTAGGATGTTATGGAAGAGAAGTGTGCTTCTGCTGCAATATGCTTTGCAGCTTTCCTCCCTGACATTTTGGATTCGAAGGCTGAAGGACGAAATAAGTATCTTCAGCTTCTACTATCAGTTGCTGAGAAATTCAAGAGGAGTCCGTACAGGCAAGTGCTGAATTTGGATTTTTGTCCATTATTCTTTTGTTTTGTTTTGTTTTTTGTTTTTCTTATTTGCACTAAATGTTTTGTGGTCAACAATGTGATTTTCTTAAATATCATGTGTGCAACCCTTTTTTACACTATTCCTAACTGTAAAAGTTGATCTTGTGTGATACTCACAGAACTGTACAACGCAGATGTACAATAGCTAATATGCTGCGAAAGTCCATATAGTAACACCCATGGGCAAGGTGCCTAAGGATGGATGAACTTCTCTACTCCTGTTATTTTTTTTGCTTATTTGGCTAAGCACGTCTTTTTTAAAGCAAAAGGCGACAAAATCCATATAGTAACTCGTAACAGCAAAACTCTGTTAGATAAAGCACTTTGATCAACCTGAGTAATTACAACTCTTATTTTCTCGTGATTGAAAATATACTGTGCCCTGTGCGATTGCATATATACTGTATGTGCCATTTTAGGATGTCAATTATTTATTTGTTACACACAAGTAATATAATTTCTTTGCAGCTATGTGTGGGCAGCTGCTGGCAAACAGGCAGACCTTGAGAATCAGGTTGGAGTTGGTGGTTATGGTTACCCAGCTCTTGTCGCTCTGAACATGAAGAAAGGCGCATATGCTCCACTCAGAAGTGCATTTCAATATGACCAAATAATGTGAGTTTAGCTATTTAAAAATAGTGTACATTTCAATTATTATAGCCCTGCAAGATCATTTGTTTACATTTATACCTGGCAAAATCTGAATTTCCATATATGGGCACCCTTCAAATTATGTTTCTTGCATAAATACCCTGTGTCCTATGTTCATGGCAAAAGCTGGTTTTTTATTTTTAAAAAAAATTCGGAGGGGGGCATTTTGTAAGACGAGTAGGAGAATTGAGATTTTGCAAAGATGTATACAAATAAATAATTTTGCAAGCGTGTGCATGCAAATATTGTCAAATTCTAATCATTTGAAGAAAACTGACTAGAAAACCATCCCCAGTGAGTTTGTAAAGGAAGCAGGGCGCGGCGGAAAGGGAAATCTCCCTCTAGAGCGAGCCCCCACGGTTGTACAGACGGAGCCATGGGACGGAAAGGACGGAGAGAACGTAGAAGAGGATGAGTTCTCGCTCGAAGAGCTCTTGGGAGATGATTCTGCGAGCAATGATGAATTGTAGACCACAGGATTAGCAGTGGTGCGAGATTCTGAGATTGTGCGATCGAGTTACCATAGCAAATTTTACATTAACCAAGTGTTCATTGTTTACATGTTTAGAAGACAGCTTTATCTCTCAGTTGACAGTTGACTTGTTTAAGAAGACGTAGACAGCAGTGTAGTTTTGAATGGTGCTTCATTGTTGACTCATTTTATGATGGTCAGAAAAATATTTGCTTCTCTTTGAATGATGATGGATCGACTGAGCTAATAACTTGTATTGTATATTTGGTTTGAAAGATTTGAGGCTTAGAATGGATATTTTTATTATTGGTGTCTGATTTTGGGAGATTTGCGTTGTAAATTATTTTTCATTTTAGACAAAATTATGGGAATGACTTCGATTGTAAAAGGGATTAAGAAAATATTATTCTATTTTTTTTAACTAATAATTATTTAAATTTAAAATAAATTATAATTTAAATTTGAATTATGAATTTAAACTTAACTAAATCGGGTTTTTTTTTTTTTTTTTGACTTATCCGGGAAAAAGCAAACTACCTGTACCTTTTTCGTATCTTATTATTTGCTCGCCCATTCTGGAACATACAGCTAGATGAACTTTCTTTCTTTCCACTCAAAATTGTTCCTTCCCGTGATGTTCCATTCCCCTCAAAAATTGTTCCAAAAATAAGTATATAAACTAAGGAAAATGTTACTTGTACACCCGTAAGGGGTGTACATCTCACATCCCCACCCATTTAAGGGTGGGGGTGTGATGAGGGGTCACTTGATGTGATCTGTAAAAAACATCACCATCATTAAAGAAATGGAGATGTAAGATGTACACCCCTTCGGAGTGTACATGTAGCATTGCTCAATGGTAAAAATGTATGGCGACCCGCTCACCTATAGCCCACTCCCAAATCTCCCCTCACAGCTTCATAAATTTTTCTTCTTTATTATCACATTTTAAACTTTTTAAAATTTTTCCATTGCAACAATTAGCAGTTAATTATTCCAATTTTATTTACTAAAAAACAAATTAAAATTATTAAATTTAATAAAACCATTCATCAATTTGATTAAATTCTTAATTTCGCTAATAAGATCTATATATATATATATATATATATATATATATATATATATATATATATATATATATATATATATATTTAAACAACAAAAAAACCAAAGAAAAAGAAAAGAAAAAGGTGGCAATTTCAAAATCGCCTACAAGTGTGGGGGTGTTGGGAAATTTTCACGTGCCTCGCGCCCCTCCCTCCCCTCGCTCCCTCTCAAAACTCCCTCCTCCATTCCCCCACCCAAAACAATAGCAATACAGACACAACGAGAATACACACCCCAACAAAACAAATTAAATTAAAATTATAACAAATTTTCCAATCTCCGTTGTGAGAGAGATAGGAGGAAAGAGAGAGAGAGAGAGAGAGAGAGAGAGAGAGAGAGAGAGGAGGAGGAGGAGGAAGAGGAGGAGGAGGAGAATGGCGTCGTCGGGGAACGCGGGGGAGGGCGAGGGGGAGGCGTCGTCGGAGTCGCCGCTGCTGCAGCCGTCGCGTTCGGAGCCTAAGAAGGCGGCGGCGTCGTACTATCGGCGGTGCCTGTCGCACGCGGGGGACGAGCTGCGGAGCTTCCGGTCGTGCCTGCGGTGGATGCTGCTGGATCAGTCGGAGCCGGCGCGCGCGGCGGCGTCGTGGGCGCTCTTCCTGCTGCCGAGGTCGGGGAGGAGGAGGTGGCGCCGCCGAGGTCGGCGGCGGAGGAGGAGGAGGAGGGGGAGGGGGAGGCGGCGGGGGTGTAGGCGTCGTCGAAGAGCTCACGCACACAACACTCGTGCTCGATCCAGGAGAAGGGGTCGCCCATGGCGCATTGTCGCATGCCAAAATGACTATAGGATCGACGAGGCAGGGGTGGAAAATAAGTGTCCCGATACATGGGCCAGGGATTGGGCCGAATATTCCAGATATATGGGCCGGGAATTGGGCCGAATAGTATCAGGCTGGGCCTAATATAAGCCCACATTCAGGAAATAAGCCCGAACAGAACTCGGCAACGAGTTTCTCTGATTGAGCGGAACGACAAGTAAAAGTCGGCGCCGAGCTCTATCTAGAGAATTTTATGCATATAAAATAAAAAAACGATCTCCTAATTCTACTCCTACTCCTACTCCAACCCGGATTATCCAATACTAATTTACTATCAATCCTACTCGGATTCGACTCTGGTTGATTATAAATAACTCACTGTAGTACTCTCATAATGCTCATTATACAACTAACTAATAACAACTTCCTCTTCTTGTCTTTGGTATTTAGTTGTTCTTACGCCAACAATCAATGGCGGGGCTCACACTCTCCCTCGGCGGTCGCCAGAGAATTATCTTCTTGCTCACCAAGTGCTTCGAGAAGATTACGAAGATGAACGACGTGCTCCGCCCAGGTGAAAGGCTGCAGGAGCGGGAGTCGGTGTTCGACCTGATTACAAAGCCGCAGCATGCTGTTCGCCCCTTCTTCTCCCGCCTACAGGCCTGCCTTCCTGAATGCGACACCCGCTCCTATGTCGTTGCATTCGTCTACCTCGACCGCTTCCTCCGGAGGCGCTCCATCACTCTCGACTCCTTCAATGTCCGCCGCCTCTTCCTCACTAGCCTCCTCACCGCCACCAAATTCGAGCTCGGATTGTAAGTTATATATACAGATTCTCTCTTTTCTTTCTGTCCTTAAACAGAGATAGTTATTACTGTTACATTACATACACAATCACTGTTTTTCAAAAATCAAAACTATCAGTAATTTGCCACTACGGGATACAACCGAGTCGGGCGTATTCTAAAGGGACTAAATTGAGAAAATTTGTATTATTTTTGGGGCTAGCTTTGGAGGCAATAGGACATTCGACGATTTGGTGGCCAATTTCGACTGTGGGATTATTCGTTGGGAACTAATGGAGTCCGACATGGGGTTTGACATAAGGCGTGGTTCTAAGCAGTTAGGCTTGCGTGAAGCATGCTTGCTTAATATTTAAGTTGGTATTTTGCTGTTAAGTTAGAAGCATGTCTGTGGCAAAGATTCAAAAAGACTAGTCCGGATGCACAACACTTGAGCACCCCACGAAAATTTTCGAAAGAAAATTTGACCCGTGACAAATTAATATGTAAAATGTTAAATATAAAATATATAAAACACCGTTCTCTAACTGTTTAAATTTTTGAAATATAATAGTTGCTTCATATAAATTTTTTTTCACATAATATCAGAATAGAAAATTATGAATTTTAGCAACTTAAAATTTTTGAAGTATAACGATTGTTTCATTAATTTTACATAAAACTATTTTTATTCTTCGAGAACTTTTTAAGTTATATATTTTTAACCTTTATTCTCCCAAAACTTTTTAGTTATAGATTTTTATTTTATATATTCAAAAATTATTATGCTTATTTTAATTGTTTATGGCAAATAATGCTAAAAATTGAGTAACTAATCATCGGCATCCCAGTTCTTGATTCACGTACTTTTACATTTTTTTTATCACACGTTTTTTAAGGATATTCAAGAAGGGTAAAGTATATTACGTTACAGTTTGTAATTTTAATTTATTACTAACCTATTAATTTTTACAATCTTTTGATAGCTGCTACAATAATTCCCTATTTGCGAGCATTGGGGGAATCAAATTAGAGGAGATGGACAATATGGAGAGCGAGTTTTTGAACGGCATAGATTTCCACCGCACGGTCGAGTACAAAGAATTCATCATCTACTGCATGTTTCTTTTTTGTCACCTCCTTGCAACATTCATATCCTCTAATACCGCACCATCAAATTCAGAGATTACACAACCAATTTCTTCTGCTAATGAAACATCGAACTCAGGATTACACAATCGATAATTTCAGCTCCCGCACCATCGAACTGAGAGATTACACAACCGATACCCTCTGCTACCGCACCATCGGACTTGGAGATTATACAATTGATACCCTCAGCTACCGCATCATCGAACTCAGAGATTACACAATCAACATCCTCTTCTACCGCACCATCGAACTCGGAACCACGGCCTTAGTGCGTCTTTACATTGAAGCCACTTGCGACTGTACCACAGAATCCGCTTGAGTGATCATATAAATTGTGATATATTATAATTAGTAAACATTAGAGGAGTCGTTTATAATTAGGTTGTGAGGCATATTCAGACATTTTGATTGAGAATTCTTATATAGTGATTTTTTTTAGGGGTTTCTTTTAGTTTATTTGTATAATGAATAAAGTTAGTTTATTCAGAAAAAAAGATTATGAAGTATGGTTCATCACTGCAGTGTTTTTATTTGTTTTTTAAAAAAAAACTTTTATGTTACACTTTTTTTACAAAATTTGTATATATATATATATATATATATATATATATATATATATATATATATATATATATATATATATATATATATTTACGTGAAAGAATTATTTTGCAACTAATTTTATTAGAATTATTTGTAACTCTCAGTAATGGTATTTAATTACACATTTTTTTTTGAGAAAAAGACAGCATGCTGTCGCTTCATTCATGCCGGAGGTGAACTTAGCATTTAGGCAGCCGGTTTCTACAGTAGAGCAGCCGCCCCACCCCCCCCCCACCCCGAGCAGCCGCCCCCCCCCCCCCCCCCCCCCCCCCCCCAAAAAAAAAAAGAAAAAAAAAGTAGCCACAGAATCTGGTCCAATTTGATCGGCAAAGTCTAATTTCCGCAAGTAAAACACCGAGACAACGTTTCTTGTTGTCAAAAAACCTTCTGTTTCTTTCCAGCCAAATGTTCCACCAGGTGGCCGCAATGGTGGTTAGCACCCTCTTTCCCAAGGCGCCCTTCTTGAAGCCATTCGTAGCCCAGAGCTTTTCGACGGTTGAACCGTTGCGGACCTCCAATTTGTTTGGCAGCAGGGCCTCCAGCAGTGTTTTTGTGGAGGTACAGGATACAAAGAGATGGTCCGCTGTTTCATCTAGACCTAAACAGATGGCGCAACAGCTGGGCCCAATCCAGTTTCTTTTCTGAATGATGTCTCTGGTCAGAACCCTCATTCTCAGCACCAGCCAAATAAAGATTTTCACTTTCAGCGGTATCTTGATGTTCCAGAGTTTGTCGAAACGAGAATCTACTTCCCCGCAATCTTGTAAGAAGCAGTACTGAGACTTAACTGAGAAAATTCTGGATTTGGTCCAGCGCCAGAGGAATATGTCTTTGCTGTTAGTTAGGATTAGGGTAGGGGTGGTCTCCTTC
Source organism: Tillandsia leiboldiana (assembly GCA_029204045.2). Taxonomy (NCBI): domain Eukaryota; kingdom Viridiplantae; phylum Streptophyta; class Magnoliopsida; order Poales; family Bromeliaceae; genus Tillandsia; species Tillandsia leiboldiana. Next base: position 6,265,513 of record CM055068.1, on the reverse strand, counting down.
AAGCTTTCGATTAAATCCTCGAGGCCTATGGGGTCAGTCTCTAAGCCCTCCAGAATTTTCTCCCAGCTCCAGCCGTAACGTCCAACACAGTCTTTCACCCGTAAGGTCTTATTGCGTGCCAAATCGAAGATTCTTGGGAACTAGGTCGATAAAGGTGAGTCCCCTATCTAAATATCAGACCAGAAGACCGTCATTTCTCCGTCTCCAACCGAGTGGGTCGTGCCGCATTTGTAGAGTTCCCTTGTTCCCAGTACACTCCGCCACCACTGGGAATGGGGTTTGAAAGATGCCCCTTCGTGCATGGGTCTTCTGCGTCTATAGTAGAGTCCGTTAAGTAGAGATCTCCAAGGGGTCGCCTCTGCTGAGAAGTATCTCCACCACCATTTCACCAGCAGAGCGGTGTTCATGTTCTCCAAGTTCAAAACCCCTAAACCTCCATCCCTTCTTTTTCTGCAAACCGTTCTCCAGTTGACCAGGCAGTTGCCCCCCGGCACGGACTTGCTTCCTTTCCAAAAGAAGGCTCTCCGAAGCGAGTCGATTCTTCGGAGAGCCCAAACGGGGGCCCTGAATACGGAGAATAAGTAGAGTGGGAGGTTAGAGAGCATAGAGTTTACAAGGATGAGCCTCCCGCCTTGTGAGAGAAGTTTCGCTTGCCACCCAGCTATTCTTTGTTCAATCTTGGTGATGATGTGATACCAGTCTTCCTTCGGAATGTTGCCTTTCTTCAGCAGTAGTCCTAGATATTTGATCGGAAGTGTGCCCCGTTTGCAATCTAAAATAGCCGCTAGTCTCTCACCTATGCTGTTATGGCTGCCCAGGTAGAATAGTTCTGACTTGCTCCTGTTGATCTTGAGTCCAGAAGCCCACCCGAAAATCTGCCACATGAAGTGGAGGTTGCGAATTTGCCGGACTTTTGCCTCGTAAAAGAAGATGGTGTTGTCCGCAAATTGGATGAGGGAGGTTTTTGCCTCCCCAGCGGGGCCAACGCCAGAAATTAGGTTGTTTCGGACAGCTCTGTTTATCATTCTCGCCAAATTTTCTGCCACCAACAGGTATAGGAATGGTGACAAAGGATCTCCTTGGCGGAGACCCCTCTTCAGTTTAAACCATTTGGTGTGGTTTCTATTGACCAGAATGGTGACCTTACTATTGGAGATATACTAGTCGATCCACCCACACCATTTTTGGTTGGCTCCGAGGCAACGGAGAATGTGTTTAAGAAAGGCCCAGTTCACTTTATCAAAGGCTTTTTCAAAGTCTGCCTTGACACCAGCACAGTTGATGTGCATGCTCGCTCCCCATCTGATTAGCTCGCTCGCAGTTACGAAGGAGTCTAAGATAAATCTACCTTTTAGGAAGGCGGACTGCACAGGGGAGATGATTTTGTGCATCTCGTTGACAAGCCTATTCGCGAGTACTTTGGAGATAATTTTCTGGATACAGTTGATAAGGCAGATAGGTCGAAATTCGTTGGCAGATTTGGCACCTTCTGATTTGGGGATCAGTCTGATGTGCGTGTAGTCGATGGGCCCAGTGTTCAGAGAACCATCAAATAGGTCGTCGAAGATTTTGACTAGATCGTCTTTGATCACCTCCCAGAACTTTTGATAGAAGACCATACTGAAGCCGTCTGGTCCGGGTGCCTTGTCCCCGCTCATTTGGAAAGTTGCTTTCTTGATTTCCTCAAGTGAGAAGGGTGAGGTGAGAATATCCATACTCAGCGAGGAATTGTCATGGAAGAGATCGCTCCAGTCTCCGACAGAGGAGGGAGGGAGGTTGTCGGGTGCAAATCTATCCTTGAACTTGTGGAAGAAGTAGTCGCTCTTATCCTTCTCCCTCTCGAGTCTGTATCCCTCATCCCCGATAACCCCGATACGGTTAGCTCTGTGTCTACCATTTGCCATGGCGTGGAAGAATTTGGTGTTGCCGTCTCCTTCCTTGAGCCAGTGTTGTTTGGCTCTGGTCTTCCAAAGGATCTCTTCTTCGCTAATAATACCTCTCAGTTGAGCCTTGAGTCTAAGTCTCGATTCTATCTCGCAGGGGGTCAGGCATCGATGTTCTTCGAGCGAATCTAACTTTTGTATCTCTTCCGCCTTGTCCCGCTTTGCTCTAATGATGCTATGAAAGTTGGAGGTACGCCATTCCTTAATCCTCCTGCGGCAGTGACGTAGTTTAGCAGTAAAAGTGAGTATACTCCCTTGCACGCCATGCCTGTCATCAATTTCTCGCCACCAAATCGGTATCATTGAGTTGAAGTCGTTCCGCTGTGAGCCAGACCTTTTCGAATCTGAAAAGGTTGGGGCCTGCCATCTTTGCGTTTTAAGAAGAAGGGGTGAGTGATTCGAGGTGATTCTGGGGAGCGCGGAGACTGTAGAGAAGGGAAAGGATAGGTTCAACGTTGGTTTTCCCGCTTTCTTCGCGAGCCTCGAGCTTTTTCTGGTGATCCGAGTAGGGCGTGTAAGGTTGTCCGAGAGAGCGGGCGGCGACTCAAAGGAAACACCTGATCCGAGTGGATCCTCCAAAAAAATTGAGCAGTCGCTCGGTGAAGAAGTGTCCACCACAGGGGCTTCGAAATCGGTCAATCGCCGTGGTGGGCCTGCATGTTGTCCCGGTGAATTGCAGAGGCTTGCTTGGAAGCTAAGAATTCCAGAATGGGTGGTGTAGGAGCCTGGCCCAGCAGTCCACTCAAGTCCCGGAAGTCGAAGAAGAGTGGGTTCTCCCGCTGCAGTAGGCTAGAAGGAGCATAGAGGCCCGAGCAAGGTCATGGCCCGCCTGGGCCATCCCATGGAGTAGGCCCAACACAGAGTGGGGCAGCCCGGGCGCCCCACACGGGGCCTAGTCCCTGCCGAGGGCCCAACCTGAGGAAAGAAATCAGAGCCAAGTGAAACATTAGTGGAAAACAGCGCAAGTGTCGAGGTACTCTTCGATCGAGGGCCTTCTCCCTGCAAGTGCAAAGGCCTAGAGTCTTCCACCGCCTCGGAATAGGTCCAAGTGACATAGGCACAACAATTTTCTTCCTCCCTTGCAGAGGAGGACACAACCCAAACATCCAAAATATGGCAACAATTTGAAAGAAAGCAAGAGAAAAGCAACGCGCGGTTCCCGAGGTTCTTCAACCGACAGGCTCGACCGCCGAGCACCAATCCCAGGCCGCCTTGGGTGGGAGCGACGTCATCACGAGGATGGCCTCCTGGACAGAGGAGTGAACGCGCTTGGGGAATACCCAGTGGTCCAACAGGGGCCACCACACCGGATTCCGCCGTCCCTGTCGCCGTCGGATGGGTGATCGCCTCCCCCAGTTGTCTCCTCTCGAACTCCACGGTTCCGCGTCGTCTGTCCCTTATCTCTGAGGAGGCCCAAGAGTCGCTCTGACCGGCGCGGGTTGCTTCCCTGGAGTCACTGTTGTCGCCACCCAGTCCGACCAAGGCTACCAGTCTTGCTAGCCGCATGCCTTGAGGGTCCGTCTGGTCTCCCCCCTCGCTTGCCCCCCCCCCCCCCACAAACAGGGTGCCGCGGTCTTCCCCTCTGAAGGGTGAAGTGCTCTCAATTCTCACCGGCGCCGAGATGACAACGTCCCCCATAGAGATCGATAGGAGCTCTGGTATGTCGGCGAGGTCGTCAACCGCTACCAAGCACCTGAAGCCGGTCATGTCCACAATGTTGATGCTGTTTTCGTCAGCTCTGAGGAAGCGGTCGAACCCGCCGACGATAGCGCTGACTCGGTTTGTCGACCAGCATTCAAAGGGCAGGTTAGTGATCTTGATCCAGGCCTTGTGGGAGAGTCTGGATTGTTCGGCATCTTGATAAGGGTCCCAGTGGAAGCAGCGTAGTCGACAACTTGAAGTCGGCATCTACTTCGCACAAAACTCCTATCCTAATTCAACTCCTACTCCAACTCGGATTATCCAATTCAAATTTAAAATCAATCAATCCTTCTCGAATTTTGCTCATCTCATTGATTATATATAACTCACAATTAATACTCTCACAATGCTCTTTATCGAACTAGCAACATATTTTTTCTTTTTACTTTTCTCCGGTGCTTCAACATAACCCAAAACAATCGATGGCCGAGGAGCTCGAACTCCCCGGCGCGCTCCGGAGGGTGGTGGGCCTCCTCGCGTCGTACCTCAAGAAGGCGACGGAGAAGAACGACAACCGCTACCCCGTTAGAAGGCTGCGACAGCTGGATTCGGGGTTCGACATGACTGTGCGGCCGGCTCGCACCATTCGCGGCTTACTCGACAGCCTCCCCAAACACCTCCCCGACTGCAGCCCTCGGTGCTACGTCCTCGCGTTCGCCTACCTCGACCGCCTCCTCTGGAGACGCCGCCTCTCCATCACTCTCGACTCCTTCAACGTCCGCCGCCTCTTCCTCACCGGCCTCTTCCTCGCCACCAAGTTCGAGCACGGATCGTAGGTTACTTAATTACACTGTTTTTGTATAAATTTGAATAACGGTAAATTTGTATTTATATATATGCATTCAAAAATATTTTAGATAATATTTTTAGTAACAAATAAAAAGTCTTAGAATAATGTCTAAAAAATATATTGTAAAAAATTAATTAATTAATTTATATAAATTTATTTTACATAAAATTATTTTATGTAATAATTTAATTTATATAAGTATACTTAATTATTTTATATAATTTATTCATAATATACATAAGGAATATAATATAATATTAGCAATTCTTATATATAGTTTTAATTAATAATACTGTAAATTTTAATATTTTTTTTAAATAAATATATAATATATGAATTTAATATATAAATAATAAAACTTAATAAAATAAATAATATATCAAGTTTAATAAATTATATCTTATAATAAGATTTAAATATAAATATATTATATCATAAAAATAATATTTATATTAATATATTTATTTGTATATCTATTTTTTTAATAAAATAAAAAGAAGGACAAATTTGTTATTAGTTTTTCTCAGAATAATTTTTAACGGATTGTTTCAAAATAATCTGTTTTGATTAGAACAACTTATTCCATCCAATTCTTAATTTGTAACTGATATCCTCTCTTGTTTCGAAGTATTTTTCATACAACAAGCCTTAAAAGCTTAATCTTTATGTTTGTTTTAATAGTTTGTGACGAATATATATATAATGCTAAAATTGAAGAACTATATTATGTCAAAAAAAAAAAGCAGGTCACATATTCAAATCAATAATACTATGATTTGGCGGGCTTAATTTTTGGAATTAAATTCTTATGAATATAGCTATACATTCAACTGCAAATAAATAAACAGTTTTTAGTTGAAATCAATTACTAACCTAATTCTTTTTACAATTTTTCGATAGTCTCTACAACAATTCTGAGTTTGCAAGCATTGCGCGTATCAAATTGAAGGTCATGAACGAGCTGGAGTGGGAGTTCTTCAAAGGCGTCGACTACCAACTTGTCGTCAGGGACGGCGACTTCGACAGCTACTGCAAGGTTCCGCGTCAAACTCGGGGATTGCACAACCAATTCCATCTGCCACTACGCTGTCGACATTGTCGCTGCCTTGCACCTTGTATGCGGTGGAAGCGGCTTGCGACGACTCCAAGCAGAAGCAGCTCGAGTGATGCATATACATTGTGACATCTTCTAATGTGTTTTAATTTGTAAATAATGTATACGCATTAGGTACTAGAAACAGATGGTGGATTAAGTTAATAGACATGTTTTTTTTTTTTTTTTTTGAAAAAAAAATAGCGTACTATCCGCTCCATTCAATTGAAAAATAAACTAAGCTTACATAAGTGAGACATCACGATCTCAAAGACAAAATAAAAAATACCAATAAAAACAAAATAAGTAAGACAGTAATAAAAAACTAAATCAAAACTCTCGCCCAAAAGCATCACGCGTCCCAAACACCGATCACACCCACCCAAAAAGCCTCTGGTCTCCTCCCACTGTGTTGTTAGTCTTTTGATCCAGCCAACCGCAACAAGAGGATCAGTATTAGCCTGCTGGAAAATCACTTTGTTCCTTATAGACTACACAACCCGCTAGCTAGCTGCCAAGCCTACAAGGTTATTGTTAGCTAATATGGCCCCACCTCGAGACATGCACTTCTCCCAGGCATATTTGACGTCATCGTTCGTGTCCTCACAACTCGAACCCTCTGAGGCCATCCACATCGCATACCTAGTGTACACACATTTCGTAAAATGGTGGTCAACAATTTCAGACTCGGAGCCATACATTACACACAGTATATTCCCTGTCCATCCCCTTTTAGTAAAATTGTCAGTCGTTAAGAGACGTTTCTTGAGAACAAGCCACACAAAGATTTGAACTTTAGTTAGCAGACGAAGACTCCAGATTATACGGGCGCAATTGTCCTTTAGACCCCCGTCGATAAGCATCATGTATGTAGACTTGATGGTAAAAAGTCAATTTGCATTCCAACGCCAAACCACTCTATTTGTCTCATGCCCTAGCCTGATTCCCTCTAAAAGCTCCCAGAGCTCGGTAACGCGTCCATTCCCGAGGCTCCCTCTGTCACGCCCCGGAACCCGGGCTCGCCAACAGATCCGCCGTGCACACGGAATTTCCCGAGTACATGAAGCGCTGGTAACCTGCTCCGATATAATATGAACAATAAAAGAGCATAATACAGAGCTGAAGTAGAATAACCACATAGTATCTCAGACTGGAACTACAAATAAAGCAGTAATAAGTACAATAATCTCTCAGCTCACCAATTAGTACAACCTGCTGGCAGAAGCCAGACCCAAATAAAGGAGAATACCACAGTCTGAGTGAAGGGTACAACGTCTATTTACAGCTCTCAATCTCACAGGAGATCTATCTATTCGGCGATCCCCTTACCTCGATCCGCTGCCGAAGGCCTAGCAGCTCCTGCAGATGACTCTGCAAAATAAAGGAGAAGAAAGAAACAGAAAATAACAATGGGGGGTGAGAACTACCAGATAAACCAGCAGCCTCCCCTAGTGGGTAAAACCTCAACTCTGACGCACCCACTAGGACTACTAGAGGCAAAAGGGAGAAGTGGTAAAATACATAAGATGCTGAAACAGGAAAACTACCACTACTATGCTGTCAAAACTGTATGCATGCATCAGAAATGGTATCTGTCCAAATAAATCCAATCTAGACACCAGTAACAACTGGTACTGCATGCTCAGCGGAATCTGCACACACGGCCCGAAACCGCGGGATCGGCTCGCACGGCTCGCATCCCAACATAAGTATCAGATCGGCACACACGGCTGGGTCTGAAAAAGCCCACCTCCGGAGTGGCACTCGATGGGAGCGACCCACACGAGTAAAGCATCTCTGTCATCAGTATCTCAAGTATCTCTGTAGCACATATCTCAATATAGCAGGACTGGATCATAACTATGATCAAAGTGGGAAACTCCATCCACTACAGAAACCCAATCCCCAGCTGATGCAATAAACCAGACTCAACCCCAATCTGATGCAAGGGTAAACATCTGGTCGACCGCCTACTGTCCGCGGTTACCGCAATACCCCACAAATCCACAATCTAATGCAATCTCGACTACACTATCCCAAACCCCTGCTCACACTTGAGCAACAAACCTCTGGATGCACAGGACAACAATGAAACATGTACAAATCCCAAGATGATAGTGTAGCAATAAATAGTGGCTAACTAGATGAGCAAGAAAGCATGCCATTATTTAAAAGCTGTAGAAAAGTGTCAAATATTTATTTAGAAAAGATTGATTGTTATAAAAGTTATTGCATGCGAGATTATAGCCTTTGTCCCAATCACAGTGTCCCAATATAAGTCATCATATAATCTGTGGGGTTAAATTTTAGGAGAGTTCGTCCCAGCGGTTCTCGTCAATTGTCATATTAATTCGTCCCAATAGTTCTCATCAATTGTCCTGTTAGTTTGTCTTGTTAGTTTGTCCTGTTAGTTTGTCCTGTTAGTTCTTATCAATTATCATATTAGTTTGTCCCAGTGGTTCTCATCAATTGTCATATTAAATTTTAGGGGAGTTCCAGTAATCCCAGTGAGCTTGTCAAAAATGAGGTAAGCAACAACCGCCCACCTCGAACAGCTCAAATCACACCCAGATAGTCTCCTGGCTGTCCACAGTCCCCTAGAACTGCTGTCTGCCGAAAACGGTGCCCTACAGCAATACACATTGCACAGGGTGTAACTATATTATTCATAAAAATACAGCTTTTGCTGTTTTTCAAATAGCACGAAAAGAGAGGAGTTTTTCACCTCTGTACAGTGCTCAAAAAAATCCATAAAAATTACGGTTCCGTTGCTCGCGAAGAGTAGATCAAAATCGACTCTTTAAACGCCTCGATCTGATGCTCCTACGCCAAGATAAAAATCGGAGAAGTCGATGCTGTCTAGAAATTTCCACAGCAAAAAGGGGGGTCAAAGAGACCTCGGGAATCGTGCCAAAAATACGAAATGGAGCAAAATGATTAACACGGAAAACAAAGCCCTACCTCTTACGGTCGTGCTGCCGTGAAAATCGTCCAAAAATTCCTCCTGGTTAGCACTCAGGGAATTTCCGACGGAACTGCGACGGGAAATGGGCCGAAAAAGAAAACCGTCACAGTGCGCCGCGTCGCAGATAACTCACTAACTGTATCTTCAAAAATTCTAAAATCTAGAGGAGAGAGAGAGGAGAGAGAGAGGAATATTTTTCCTAAAGGGCCCAACCTCTGATTCTCTCTCTACGGCACAGAAATCGTGGTGGGAATGAGGAGGGGTGGGGGACCCTATTTATAATGGGCTGGGGCTCCACATAGGATCGGATCCGAACAGGAAACACCGAAACGGGCCAACCAAAACGCGCCACGCGTCCACAAAACAGGAAACAGCCTGTGCAAGGGCCACTCAGAAGCCGCCACGTGTCCACGTGGTGCACAGGCCCGGTCCCCGCGCCGGGTCTTCCGGAAGATGTCGGCCAACCGGGTGCTGCCACGTGTCACCCTCCCACGAGCTTCTAGAAGCCGGCCAACAATAGGGAAGCGCCACGTGGCAAGGGGGGGTCTTCGCTGCTCCCGGTGCACGCCAGGCCCATGGACCGCGCACCAGCGCCCCTTGCCCGCGCCTGCCCGCGCTGCGCGCCTCCGCACTCCGCCGCTGTGCCGCCGCTGCGCCGCTGCTCGCCGCCATGCGCCGCCGCCCGCCGCCGCTCGCCGCTCGCCGGAACAGTAATTCCGGCGGCCAGAGTTACTGTTCCGGTGTGAACAGTACCGTGGTGCCGAAAAATTAAAGTAAATATACCGTTTCGATCGTTTTCGCGCGCTGAGTCCAAATACGACGTCCATTTCGCCAAATTCTCATCCGAAATTTTGCCGAAAGTCCTCGGAAAATCCCATTTGCTCCGATTTTCGTGCCGAGTCTATTTTAAATGTCCAATTTCGATTCTACAAGCTCCGTTTCACCGAATAAGCTCCCTACAGTCACTGTTTAATGTTGCACAGTTCCTGCGGGAGTCCGGATCATCACATCCTCCCCCACTAAAAAGAGTTTCGTCCTCGAAACGAGACTAAACAATAATCCTCAGTCCGATGTCTTGAATAAGTAGGGGTGAGCATCCCTCATCTCCGACTCGAGCTCCCATGTAGCCTCGCGCTCGTCATGATTGCCCCATTGGATTTTCACATAGGGAATGGCCCGATTGCGCAATTCTCTCACCTCTCGGTCCAGAATTCGTAGTGGGCGCTCCTCATACCTCAAATCTTCGCTAATCTCAAGCGGTGTGAAGTCGATGACGTGTGATGGGTCGAAGACATACTTCCTCAAGGTAGAGACATGAAATACATCATGGACACCAGCAAGCCTCGGAGGAAGTGCAAGTCGGTAGGCAATTGGCCCGATACGCTCCAATACCTCAAAGGGTCCAATGTATCGGGGGCTAAGCTTTCCACGAATGCCGAATCTCCTGATTCCTTTGGACGGCGAGACTTTCAGGAATACGTGCTCTCCAACTTGAAATTCTAAGTCTCGTCGCCGAATATCGGCATAACTCCTTTGTCGGCTTTGGGCGGTTTGAAGATGCTTTCGAATCACTCGGACCTTCTCCTCTGCCTCTAACAATATATCTGGTCCCAAGGTCCGCCTTTCGCCCACGTCACTCCAATAAAGCGGTGATCGACACTTGCGTCCATACAACGCTTCAAACGGAGCCATCTGAATGCTCGCTTGAAAGCTATTGTTGTACGCGAACTCAGCCAAGGATAAGTGTCGAATCCACCCTCCGCCGAAATCCAAGACACAAGCCCTCAGCATGTCCTCCAGGATTTGTATCGTCCGTTCTGACTGTCCATCCGTCTGCGGATGAAAAGCAGTACTGAACCTAAGCTGAGTTCCCAAGGTTGTCTGCAAACTCATCCAGAAACGCGAAACAAACCTCGGGTCTCTATCTGATACAATGGAGGCTAGTACTCCATGTAATCTAACTATCTCGTCTAGATAAAGCTGGGCTAGTCGCTCAAGTGGCCACGTAGTCTGCATGGGCAGAAAGTGCGCCGACTTGGTAAGTCGATCTACAACTACCCAGATCGCATCGGCTCCTCCTTGTGCCTTCGGTAGTCCGACCACAAAGTCCATCGTAATGTGGTCCCATTTCCACTCGAGAATTGGGAGACTCTGTAACTTGCCAGCTGGCATTCGATGCTCAGCTTTCACCTGCTGACAAGTTAAACACTGGGCCACAAATCTCCCAATATCCCTTTTCATGCCTTTCCACCAGAAGTGTGCCTTGAGGTCCTTATACATCTTAGTCCCACCAGGATGTAGGGTATAAGATGTATAATGGGCCTCTCGCAATATCTGTTCTCTAATCTCCACATCTATTGGCACACATGCTCGGTTCCTGTACCTCAGTACTCCCGAGGCATCTACCGTAAAGTCCCCAGACTGATTACTCGGAATCTGATCTCTAATCCTGGTCAAGTGGGGGTCCTCACTCTGTTTCTCCCTGATCCTGTCCAGCAGAGTGGGCTGCAAGACCAAAGATGTCAGTCTAGCAGTGACCCCAGGGGACACAACCTCTATCTCGAGTCGTCTCATCTCCTCTAATAGCGGCGCCTGGTCTGTGATCAACATAGACAAACTTTGCACCGCTCTCCTACTCAAGGCATCAGCGACCACATTAGCCTTGCCCGGGTGGTAGAGAATATCTACATCATAATCCTTTAATAGCTCTAACCACCTACGTTGCCTCAAATTCAACTCCTTCTGCGTGAACAGGTATTTTAGGCTCTTGTGGTCGGTGTAGATTTCACAATGCTCCCCATATAGATAATGACGCCAAAGCTTCAGTGCAAACACTACAGCAGCAAGCTCCAAGTCATGGGTAGGGTAATTTTTCTCATATTCTTTGAGTTGTCTTGATGCATATGCAATTACCCTCCCTTCCTGCATCAACACACATCCGAGTCCACTGTGTGATGCATCGCTGTAGATCACATATCCTTTTCCCATAACAGGAAGGGAAAGGATAGGAGCGGTCATCAGTCTATTCTTCAGCTCCTCAAAGCTCTTTTGACAGTCCTCACTCCAGATAAACTTCACTCCCTTACGCGTCAAGCGAGTGAGGGGTGTGGAGAGCTTCGCAAAGCCTTCCACAAACCGACGGTAATACCCAGCTAAACCCATAAAGCTACGTACCTCAGAAACCGTCGTCGGTCGGGGCCAATCACGGACTGCCTCAATCTTTGCTGGGTCCACTGCCACACCCGCGGCAGAAATCACATGGCCCAAGAAGACTACCTCCCGAAGCCAAAACTCGCACTTTGCCAGCTTGGCATACAACTTCTTCTCTCGCAGAAGTTGCAGCACAATCCTCAAGTGCTCCTCATGCTCCGCATCACTTCGGGAGTAGACCAAGATATCATCAATGAACACTACCACGAATCGATCTAAGTACGGTCGGAAGATCCGGTTCATTAAATCCATGAATGCGGCAGGGGCATTAGTTAGCCCAAAAGGCATAACTGTAAATTCATAATGCCCATACCGTGATCTAAATGCCGTTTTTGAAATATCCTCGGCCTTTACTTTCAACTGGTGGTAACCGGATTGCAAATCTATCTTAGAGAAGACACAAGACCCTTGCAGCTGATCAAACAGATCATCGATGCGCGGCAAAGGGTACTTGTTCTTGATGGTCACTTTATTTAATTCTCTATAGTCCACACACAATCGAAGTGACCCATCCTTCTTTTTCACGAATAGCACCGGCACTCCCCAAGGCGACACACTCGGCCTAATAAAGCCCTTATCCATTAAATCCTGAAGTTGCGCCTTAAGCTCTCGCAACTCAGCCGGTGCCATCCGGTAAGGAGCCTTAGAGATTGGCGCTGTTCCTGGAACTACGTCAATCACGAACTCAATTTCCCTATCTGGCGGCATGCTAGTCAGCTCAGGTGGGAAAACATCCGGAAACTCGCGGGCAATAGGGATATCCCCGAGTCCCGGCGCCGCCGTAGGCCCCTCAACAACACTAGCCAAAAAGGCTACACATCCTCGACGGATCATCTGCTTTGCTCGGGAAGTCGAAACCATAGAGGCAAAGAAAGCACTCTAACATCCCCGATATACCAACATTTCCTGGCCTGGCTCTCTAAAAGTGACGGTCCTTGCGGCACAATCAATAGTCGCAAAATACCGAGCCAGCCAGTCCATCCCGAGGACCACATCGAAGTCCTTCAATTGTCTCAGGACCAACAGGTCTGCTGGCATAATTCAGGAGTCGATTTGCATCGGGCAGGACCAACAACACTCCTCTACGTGCAAGGTGTGATCGGGAATCTGAACCTCTCGCGCACGTGGTAAAGGTCCTACCTCTAACCCATGTAATGATGCAAATGATTTACTAATAAAAGAATGTGATGCTCCCGTATCAAATAAAGTACGAGTCCTAATGTCAGAAAGTAAGGTGATACCTGCCACCACATAATCTGCGGCTGAAGAGTCCTCTACCTGCGCCGCATACACCCGCCCACTTTGAGCTGGAGGGCGATACTCCGTGGGATGGGAAGAAGATGGCCTGCTTGCTGGAGCATATGGCCGCTGAGCCGTCGACCGCTGTTGAGATGAGGATGGAGCAGATGCTGAAGAAGGGGTGGCGGGGGCCGAAAAGGGGCACGAAGCTTGAATGTGCCCGGGCTGTCCACATCTATAGCAGCGACCCCACCGCTGGTCGCAGGTGTTGAAAAAATACTGACCTCCACAGAAAATACAACTGCCGGGGGCCCGTGGTTGTCGTGACTGCTGTTGCTGTTGAGACTGCCGTTGTCGTTGGGGCTGTCGCTGCGACCCACGCTGCGACGGCTGGGATCTCTGCTGCTGCTGCTGCCGCTGCTGGGGCCTCTGGGATCCACCAGGCCCTCGCCGCTCAGACCGTCCTTGGCCGGAAGACTGTGGCAGAGGCGGTCGTGGCGGCCTCCACGAACTAGCTTGTCCCCCAACCTCCGATGCCGGTCGCTTCGCCCCCCGGGATCACCACGGGAGCTGGAGCTACCTCCTCCATCACCACCTCCCCGCACTCAACGTAGAGTGCCTGATCCATTGAGGCCTCCAAGGTCTGCAACCTTCGCGAGCGAACAAGTTGAAAAAGGTCCCGGCGCAACCCTCGCTCGAACATGTAAATCCGGTGCGCCTCATCCCTGGCCACGTTCGGTACACATGCCAACAACTGATTGAAATTGGCAATGTATTCGTGTACGGGCCGATTCACCTGGCGAAGGTTTCTCATCTGCTCCTCCAATCTCTGTCGGACGCTTTCCGGGAAGAAAGCCCCGAGAATGAGACTGCGGAACTCCGCCCAGGTCAGGAGCTGAGCCCCAGGCGGACCAGCTGGTCGAACACGCCGCCACCAAGCCTCGGCGTTGTGCTCCAAAAAGTTCGTCGCTAATACCACCTGATATCGCTCCTCGATAAACAACGTCTCAAAACGTCGCTCCATCGCCGTGATCCACGACTCTGCCTCCCACGACTCTGTATTTTGCCCCGAAAAATGGGGTGGGTCAAACTGGCGGAACCTCATCAACAGGTCCACCACTCCCCGCTGTTCTGCCGGGGTCAGAGATCCTATCAGCCCAGTCGGCTGTCCACCAGTACCCCGAGCAACAGGGGATGCCGGGGTCACCGGTACAGCTGGGGGATTCACAGCAGGGGAAGAAGGTACGGGAGAACTCTCCGGGGGTGCTACAACAGGCTGCGCCCTCTGTTCTAACATTTGCGTTAGCCGACCCATAGCCTCCTCCTGACGCCGAACAGCCTCGGACATCTGGGCCATCTGAGCTTGTAGCTCTGGCACATCACTCTGCTGGCCCTGCCCGGACTCCTCCTGGTCGGGCTCAGGGGAATCAGGCTGAGAACGCGTCAACATCCTACGTCACGGAGGCATCCTACCACAAGAAACCACACTCAGTATCATATCCCCACATGACCCAATCTAGCGAAAGTCAAAGGCATCCCCATATTTCTGTGACTTTATGTTGTCTGCAGCCAACATAACGGTTCACCAGAAATTGGGCATTCGATCCCTCTTCTCTCACTGGAAGAGTCAAACAATAAATCAACGACTTTCGCAAATATCACGTCTCTCGTACCCTATTATCCTAGGGTCTACCAAAAGCCTAGGATTTCTTAAGTCCCAACTGACCTATCCCTAAGCTCTGATACCAACTTAATCTGTCACGCCCCGGAACCCGGGCTCGCCAACAGATCCGCCGTGCACACGGGATTTTCCGAGTACACGAAGCGCTGGTAACCTGCTCCGATATAATATGAACAATAAAAGAGCATAATACAGAGCTGAAGTAGAATAACCACATAGTATCTCAGACTGGAACTGCAAATAAAGCAGTAATAAGTACAATAATCTCTCAGCTCACCAATTAGTACAACCTGCTGGCAGAAGCCAGACCCAAATAAAGGAGAATACCACAGTCTGAGTGAAGGGTACAACGTCTATTTACAGCTCTCAATCTCATAGGAGATCTATCTATTCGGCGATCCCCTTACCTCGATCCGCTGCCGAAGGCCTAGCAGCTCCTGCAGATTACTCTGCAAAATAAAGGAGAAGAAAGAAACAGAAAATAACAATGGGGGGTGAGAACTACCAGATAAACCAGCAGCCTCCCCTAGTGGGTAAAACCTCAACTCTGACGCACCCACTAGGACTACTAGAGGCAAAAGGGAGAAGTGGTAAAATACATAAGATGCTGAAACAGGAAAACTACCACTACTATGCTGTCAAAACTGTATGCATGCATCAGAAATGGTATCTGTCCAAATAAATCCAATCTAGACACCAGTAACAACTGGTACTGCATGCTCAGCGGAATCTGCACACACGGCCCGAAACCGCGGGATCGGCTCGCACGGCTCGCATCCCAACATAAGTATCAGACCGGCACACACGGCTGGGTCTGAAAAAGCCACCTCCGGAGTGGCACTCGAGGGGAGCGACCCACACGAGTAAAGCATCTCTGTCATCAGTATCTCAAGTATCTCTGTAGCACATATCTCAATATAGCAGGACTGGATCATAACTATGATCAAAGTGGGAAACTCCATCCACTACAGAAACCCAATCCCCAGCTGATGCAATAAACCAGACTCAACCCCAATCTGATGCAAGGGTAAACATCTGGTCGACCGCCTACTGTCCGCGGTTACCGCAATACCCCACAAATCCACAATCTAATGCAATCTCGACTACACTATCCTAAACCCCTGCTCACACTTGAGCAACAAACCTCTGGATGCACAGGACAACAATGAAACATGTACAAATCCCAAGATGAGAGTGTAGCAATAAATAGTGGCTAACTAGATGAGCAAGAAAGCATGCCATTATTTAAAAGCTGTAGAAAAGTGTCAAATATTTATTTGGAAAAGATTGATTGTTATAAAAGTTATTGCATGCGAGATTATAGCCTTTGTCCCAATCACAGTGTCCCAATATAAGTCATCATATAATCTGTGGGGTTAAATTTTAGGAGAGTTCGTCCCAGCGGTTCTCGTCAATTGTCATATTAATTCGTCCCAATAGTTCTCATCAATTGTCCTGTTAGTTTGTCTTGTTAGTTTGTCCTGTTAGTTTGTCCTGTTAGTTCTTATCAATTATCATATTAGTTTGTCCCAGTGGTTCTCATCAATTGTCATATTAAATTTTAGGGGAGTTCCAGTAATCCCAGTGAGCTTGTCAAAAATGAGGTAAGCAACAACCGCCCACCTCGAACAGCTCAAATCACACCCAGATAGTCTCCTGGCTGTCCACAGTCCCCTAGAACTACTGTCTGCCGAAAACGGTGCCCTACAGCAATACACATTGCACAGGGTGTAACTATATTATTCATAAAAATACAGCTTTTGCTGTTTTTCAAATAGCACGAAAAGAGAGGAGTTTTTCACCTCTGTATAGTGCTCAGAAAAATCCAGAAAAATTACGGTTGCGTTCCTCGCGAAGAGTAGATCAAAATCGACTCTTTAAACGCCTCGATCTGATGCTCCTACGCCAAGATAAAAATCAGAGAAGTCGATGCTGTCTAGAAATTTCCTCAGAAAAAAGGGGGGTCAAAGAGACCTCGGGAATCTTGCCAAAAGTACGAAATGGAGCAAAATGATCAACACGGAAAACAAAGCCCTACCTCTTACGGTCGTTCTGCCATGAAAATTGTCCAAAAATTCCTCCTGGTTAGCACTCAGGGAATTTCCGACGGAACTGCAACGGGAAATGGGCCGAAAAAGAAAACCGTCGCAGTGCGCCGCGTCGCAGATAACTCACTAACTGTATCTTCAAAAATTCTAAAATCTGGAGGAGAGAGAGAGGAGAGAGAGAGGAATATTTTTCCTAAAGGGCCCAACCCCTGATTCTCTCTCTACGGCATAGAAATCGAGGTGGGAATGAGGAGGGGTGGGGGACCCTATTTATAATGGGCTGGGGCTCCACACAGGATCGGATCCGAACAGGAAACACCGAAACGGGCCAACCAAAACGCGCCACGCGTCCACAAAACAGGAAACAGCCTGTGCAAGGGCCACTCAGAAGCCGCCACGTGTCCACGTGGTGCACAGGCCCGGTCCCCGCGCCGGGTCTTCCGGAAGATGTCGGCCAACCGGGTGCTGCCACGTGTCACCCTCCCACGAGCTTCTAGAAGCCGGGCAACCAATGGGGAAGCGCCACGTGGCAAGGGGGGGGGGGGGTCTTCGCTGCTCCCGGTGCACGCCAGGCCCATGGACCGCGCACCAGCGCCCCCTGCCCGCGCCTGCCCGCGCTGCGCGCCTCCGCACTCCGCCGCTGTGCCGCCGCTACGCCGCTGCCCGCCGCCATGCGCCGCCGCCCGCCGCCGCTCGCCGGTCGCTGGAACAGTAATTCCGGCGGCCGGAGTTACTGTTCCGGCGTGAACAGTACCGTGGTGCCGAAAAATTAAAGTAAATATACCGTTTCGATCTTTTTCGCGCGCTGAGTCCAAATACGACGTCCATTTAGCCAAATTCTCATCCGAAATTTTGCCGAAAGTCCTCGGAAAATCCCATTTGCTCTGATTTTCGTGCCGAGTCTATTTTAAATGTCCAATTTCGATTCTATAAGCTCTGTTTCACCGAATAAGCTCCCTACAGTCACTGTTTAATGTTGCACAGTTCCTGCGGGAGTCCGGATCATCACACCCTCCCTGTCCGTACCCTCTTAGGATAGTCCCTCAGGTCCATCAGTTGTGATCTAAGCAATCACGAATTTTAACCATTTTCTTCACCACGCCGTCGAACACATCAGGGAAAAAGGATTATAGCATCACTTTTCCGCACCATCTGTCCGTCCATAGATTTATAAGTTTTCCATCTCCTAGTACGAAGTTTACCCCTACTTTGAAGATCTCTCTCGTATTGAGGATACTCTTCAACCATTGCGAGGCCGGCCTGAAAGAGTTTCCCTCCCAAAGTGGCCTTCTCTAGGAATAGTACAACGATCTAATAAGTTTATTCCACTGGAGCTCCGGTGGTGTGAAAAACCTCCACTACCATTTGGTGAGAAGGGCGTCGTTCATCTGATTAAGATCCACAATACCCAATCCACCTACCTCCCTACTCCTACACACGTTCTTCTAGGCAACTAAGCACTATTTTTCTGTAGCTTTCAAACCACCAGCCCAGTAAAAATCCCTTTTAAGTGTCTCAATCCGCTTGATAACCCATTTTGGCACTTTGAACATGGAGAATAGGTAAACGGGAAGATTAGAAAGGACTGCGTTGACTAGCGTGAACCTGCCTCCCCTGGATAGCAGCTTAGACTGCCACCCGTCAATCCTGCTTTGAATTTTGTCAATAACCCCTCTCCAATCCTCCCTTTTCAACTCCCTGTTTGACAATGGTAGGCCAAGATATCTAGTTGGGAAGGTGTCAACTTTACAGTCCAGGACGTTCGCGAGCCGAACTACCTTGGCCTCATTTTTGCCCGTGTAGAAAAGCTTTGATTTCTTCTTATTGACTCTGAGGCTAGATGCCCACTCGAATAAAAACTATAGGAACTTGAGGTTTCTTACGTACTTCTTCCTGGCTGCGCAAAAGAAAAAAGTATTATCAACATATTTGATAAGAGCGATCCTGCACTCCTCAGACGGCCCAACGCCTAGAAAAAGTTTATTTCGGATGGCCTCTTCCATCATGTTTAGAAGACAACTTTATCTCTCAGTTGACAGGTGACAGTTGACTTGTTTAAGAAGACGTAGACAGCAGTGTAATTCAGAGATTTGAATGGTGCTTCATTGTTGACTCATTTTATGATGGTCAGAAAAATATTTGCTTCTCTTTGAATGATGATGGATCGACCAAGTTAATAACTTGTATTGTATATTTGGTTTGAAAGATTTGAGGCTTAGAATAGATATTTTTATTGTTGGTGTTTGATTTTGTAAGATTTGCATTCTAAATTATTTTTATTTAAGACAAAATTATGGGAATGACTTCGAATGTAAAAGAAATTAAGAAAATATTGTTCTATTTTTTTTAACTAATAATTATTTAAATTTAGAATAAATTATAATTTAAATTTGAATTATGAATTTAAACTTAACTAAATCGGGTTTTTTTTTTTTTACTTATCCGGGAAAAAGCAAACTACCTATACCTTTTTCGTATCTTATTATTTGCTCGCCCATTCTGGAACATGCAGCTAGACGAACTTCCTTTCTTTCCACTCAAAATTGTTCCTTTCCGTGATGTTCCATTCGCCTCAAAAATTGTTTCAAAAATAAGCATATAAACTAAAGAGAAGGAGCATCTCCCCCAAAACAAACTAACGCAGTCCCACCACCTATATTTACCCTTTCAAAAATGATAAAAATGTATGGCGACCCCCTCACCTATAGCCCACTCCCAAATCTCCCCTCACAGCTTCATAAATTTTTCTTCTTTATTATCACATTTTAAACTTTTTTAAGCTTTTCCATTGCAACAATTAGTAGTTAATTATTCCAATTTTATTTACTAAAAAATAAATTAAAATTATTAAATTTAATAAAACCATTCATCAATTTGATTAAATTCTTAATTTCGCTAATAAGATATATATATATATATATATATATATATATATATATATATATATATATATATATATATATAAAATTTAAACAACAAAACAACCAAAGAAAAAGAAAAGAAAAAGGTGGCAATTTCAAAATCGCCTACAAGTGTGGGGGTGTTGGGAAATTTTCACGTGCCTCGCGCCCCTCCCTCCCCTCGCTCCCTCTCAAAACTCCCTCCTCCATTTCCCCACCCAAAACAATAGCAATACAGACACAACGAGAATACACACCCCAACAAAACAAATTAAATTAAAATTATAACAAATTTCCCAATCTCCGTTGTGAGAGAGATAGGAAGAAAGAGAGAGAGAGAGAGAGAGAGGAGGAGGAGGAGGAGGAGGAGGAGGAGGAGAATGGCGTCGTCGGGGAACGCGGGGGAGGGCGAGGGGGAGGCGTCGTCGGAGTCGCCGCTGCTGCAGCCGTCGCGTTTGGAGCCTAAGAAGGCGGCGGCGTCGTACTATCGGCGGTGCCTGTCGCACGCGGGGGACGAGCTGCGGAGCTTCCGGTCGTGCCTGCGGTGGATGCTGCTGGAACAGTCGGAGCCGGCGCGCGCGGCGGCGTCGTGGGCGCTCTTCCTGCTGCTGGGCGCAATCGTCCCGGCCGCCGCCCACCTCGCGCTCGTCGGCGCCACCACCTCCGGCGGCCACCGCCGCGCCAACGACGCCGCAGTGCAGCTCTCGCTGGCCGCTGCCGCCGCCATCGCCTACCTCTGCCTGACCGCCTTCGTCCGCCGCTACGGCCTCCGCAGCTTCCTCTTCCTAGACAAGCTCCGCCGCGAGAGCGAGCGCGTCCGCCTCGGCTACACCGCCCAGCTCAGCCGCTCCTTCCGCCTCCTCGCCTGCTTCGTCCTCCCCGGCTTCGCCGCCGAGGTCGCCATCAAACTCTGGTGGTACTGGTCCGCCGTCGCCCCCGCCGCCCCCGGTGACAATTTCCCCTAATTCCCTTCCAACCATATTTTCTATTTAATGGGCTTAGCATAGGAAGAATGCCGTGTGTTTGCATCGAGTCATATTCCAAAAAAACGACGAAAAGTTGAATAAAATTGAATTATATTTTAAAATTAATTACATCTAGTCATAGTCAAAATTCATAAATATTATATATATATATATATATATATATATATTTTAAGCAAATTAATTATGTATTTTTAATTATTCAGATGCGGCGCAGAGGGAGTCCGGAAGGGACCACATGAAAATGGCGGCGTCGGCGTGGGGCGTCAGGGAGGAGGAGGCGGCGCCGCCGAGGTCGGCGACGAAGGAGGAGGAGGAGGGGGAGGGGGAGGCGGAGAGGGTGTAGGCGTCGTCGAAGAGCTCACGCACACAACACTCGTGCTCGATCCAGGAGAAGTGGTCGCCCATGGCGCATTGTCGCATGCGAAAACGATGATAGGATCGACGAGGCGGGGGTGGAAAAGAAGTGTCCCGATACATGGGCCGGGGATTGGGCCGAATATTCCAGATATATGGGCCAGGAATTGGGCCGAATAGTATCAGGCTGGGCCTAATATAAGCCCACGTTCAGGAAATAATCCCGAACAGAACTCGGCAACGAGTTTCTCTGGTTGAGCGGAACGACAAGTGAAAGTCGGCGCCGAGTTCTATCTAGAGAATTTTACGCATATAAAATCAAAAAATGATCTCCTAATTCTACTCCTACTCCTGCTCCAACCCGAATTATCCAATACAAATTTACTATCAATCCTACTCGGATTTGACTCTAGTTGATTATAAATAACTCACTGTAGTACTCTCACAACGCTCATTATACAACTAACTAATAACAACTTCCTTTTCTTGTCTTTGGTATTTAGTTGTTCTTACGCCAACAATCAATGGCGGGGCTCCCACTCTCCCCCAGCGGTCGCCAGAGAATTATCTTCTTGCTCACCATGTGCTTCGAGAAGATTACGAAGGAGAACGACGTGCTCCGCCCAGGTGAAAGGCTGCAGGAGTGGGAGTCGGTGTTTGACCTGATTACAAAGCCGCAGCATGCTGTTCGCCCTTTCTTCTCCCGCCTACAGGCCTGCCTCCCTGAATGCGACGCCCGCTCCTACGTCGTTGCGTTCGTCTACCTCGACCGCTTCCTCCGGAGGCGCTCCATCACTCTCGACTCCTTCAACGTCCGCCACCGGGGGAGAGTGCGAGCCCATGGCGGGAGAAGAGCTCACGCACACAGCACTCGTGCTCGATCCAGGAGAAGGGGTCGCCCATGGCGCATTGTTGCATGCGAAAACGACGATAGGATCGACGAGGCGGGGGTGGAAAAGAAGTGTCCCGATACATGGGCCGGGGATTGGGCCGAATATTCTAGATATATGGGCCGGGAATTGGGCCGAATAGTATCAGGCTGGGCTTAATATAAGCCCACGTTCAGGAAATAAGCCCGAACAGAACTCGGCAACGAGTTTCTCTGATTGAGCGGAACGACAAGTAAAAGTCGGCGCCGAGTTCTATCTTGAGAATTTTACGCATATAAAATCAAAAAACGATCTCCTAATTCTACTCCTACTCCTGCTCCAACCCGGATTATCCAATACAAATTTACTATCAATCCTACTCGGATTTGACTCTGGTTGATTATAAATAACTCACTGTAGTACTTGAAGGGGGACCGGCCGTGGGGTTACCGAGCACACCTCAACCCACACAGCACACGAGCGCAGCGGAAACAGAATCTTTCGTAGATGAAAGTAGGCGAAAACGATTATAGAAAATAAGCACGAGAATAACAAAAGAAATAAAACAAATAAGGGAATGGAAGAACACGAGAATTACGTGGTTCGGCCAACAATGCGTCAACCTACGTCCACGGGCAAGACCATCTCAATGCGTTATTCGATTAATCCACGGCACAAAAGTACAAGGAGTAAAATTGGATTACAAGAAACTCTCTCACGGAGGCTCTCCACGTTTTTCCTCTCAATTAGGATTTTTCAATGAAGCCCTAAAAAATAAAAGATGAATCGCAAGAGTTAATATAACTCTAAAAACCTAATTCTAATAGAAAATGATCTCCACCGTCCATCCGAGACTTTAAATCACTTCTAGTCGTCGTCCATATCCTCTTAAGAATTATCTTTAAGATATTCCTAAATCATCCCTAATCTTTAGGAACAAGATTGGATCAAATCCATATGGACTCAAAACATGATTTTACATAATCCAACAATTCTCCCACTTAAAAACATGTGCCGAATTCCATAAAACACAAAATTGAAGATCTTGCCAAATTCCCACTCTCCTCATGTAGCTCCAAGACCGAGAGAAGTCATACTCCAATTGAACTTCTCTCGAGTCACCGGTTTCGTTAAAATATCCGCTGGATTCGCATCTGTGTGAATTTTCAACAATGAGATAAAACCCCCATCCACCACATCTCTCACGAAGTGATAGCGAATATCAATGTGTTTCGTCCGAGAGTGAAACGCCGGATTCTTTGCCAAGTGTATTGCACTTTGACTATCACAATTCACTCCCACCACATCTTGCTTCACTTTTAATTCTCCTAAAAGTCTTTTTAGCCAGATAGCCTCCTTACAAGCATGTGTCATTGCTATGTACTCCGCCTCCGTCGTCGACAAAGCGACTACCGACTGAAGCTTCGACTCCCAGCTAATAGCACCACCGCCCATGGAGAAAACATAACCCGTGGTAGACTTTCTTCTGTCTTTATCTCCTGCGAAATCTGCATCCACATATTCGACGCACTCCAAACCAGCAGAACCATAACAGAGTGAGAAATCCGCAGTACCTCTCAAATATCTGAGAATCCACTTCACTGCATTCCAATGTTCACAACCTGGATTCGCCATATACCGACTCACTGCTCCCACTGCTTGAGCAATGTCGGGTCTCGTGCACACCATGGCAAACATAAGGCTCCCTACTGCCGATGAATATGGTACCCGAGCCATGTCGGTCTTTTCTGCTTCCGTACCCGGTGATTGCTCGGCCGACAATTTTAAATGAATAGGAAACGGGGTAGAAACTGGCTTTGCGTTCTGCAAGTTGAAGCGCCGCAGAACCTTCTCCACATAACTCTTCTGTGAAAGCCAAACTTTCCTATTATTTCTCTCCCGTAGTACCTTCATCCCGAGTATTTGATTCACAGTTCCTAAGTCCTTCATATCGAACTCACCGGCTAACTGAGTCTTCAAGATAGATATCTGATCCTTGTTATTTCCGGCGACCACCATGTCGTCGACATATAATAACAAAATACAGAAGCTCCCGTCATTATAATCGCAGAAATATGCACAATGATCCGCTTCAAGCCTATCAAAACCCAAACTTATAATGAAGGAATCAAATCGCTTGTACCAACACCTTGGCGCCTGTTTCAAGCCGTACAACGATTTGTTCAACCGACAAACCAAATACTCCTTGCCTTTTTCGACAAAACCTTCCGGTTGCGACATATATATCTCCTCCTCCAGGTCACCATGCAAGAATGCTGTTTTTACATCCATCTGCTCGAGCTCCAAATCCATGACCGCTGCAATCGCCAAAATAACCCGAATAGTGGTAAGACGAACCACCGGTGAGAAGATCTCATCGAAATCGATTCCCGGCTTCTGAGCATATCCCTTCACCACCAATCTTGCCTTGAACCTCTCCACATTCCCGTCTGTATCCTTTTTCACCTTAAACACCCACCGACATCCAATCGCGTTCCTTCCCTTCGGCAAATCAACAAGTTCCCAAGTCTTGTTCTTCCGAATTGACTCCATCTCCTCCTCCATCGCGCATTGCCACTTCCCAGCGTCAGTCGACTCACAAGCCTCCTTATACGAAGTCGGCTCATCTTCTTCCGCTAAAGCAACATATGCACTAACATGGTTTGCAAAAGGAATAAATGAAGTAATATAGTCATTATACCTCGCAGGAGGTCTAATAACTCTACTAGGACGCCCGGAATCCGTTGGCGACTCTACCGGTGAATTTGTATCTTCGGATGATTGCGGAGATTCCAAGTCAGGTTCATCATCAACCACTTCATCATCTTGTTGTGCTTGCTCAACTTGCACCTCATCGCGCGCTTCAAAGAGCTCAATTGGAATCATAGCATCATCATCTTGCTTTTCCTTGGTGCCTTGAAAGGACCCTTCATTGAAGATAACGTCACGACTTATGACTATTTTGTGGGTAGTAGGGTCCCACAATCGATACCCCTTAACACCTTTCGCATAGCCAAGAAATATACACCTCCGAGAGTTCTTATCCAATTTTGACCTTTTCTCCTTCGGTATCCATGCATAAGCATCACATCCAAAGACACGAAGATAGGAGTAATCAACGGACTTGCCGCTCCAGACTTCTTCAGGAATTTCCAAACCAAGTGATTTTGTCGGCGCTCGATTAATCAAATAACAAGCCGTGCTCACGGCTTCCGCCCAAAATCTCTTGTCGAGTTTTGAAGTACTCAACATGCTACGGGCCCTCTCCATGAGTGTTCTATTTAACCTCTCCGCTACACCGTTTTGTTGCGGTGTACCGGGTACCGTGAGATGCCGCTTAATTCCATGCTCAATACAAAACTCATCAAATTCTCTTGAACAATACTCCCCTCCGTTATCAGAACGTAGGCACTTAATTTTTAAATCCTTTTCATTCTCCACAAGAGTTTTGAACTTCTTAAAAGTCTCAAACACATCGGACTTTCGCTTTAGAATATACACCCAAGCCTTCCGAGAATAATCATCAATAAATGAAACAAAGTAAGAACATCCGCCCAACGAAGTATCGGGCGACTCCCAAGTATCCGAATGAATCAACTCGAGATGCTTCTTACTTCTTTGATGTGATAGAGAAAAAGACAACCTTCGTTGCTTCCCGTAGATGCAATCTTCACAAAAATCTAATGGCGCGGACTTGTAACCTGAAAGAAGTTCACGGTTGGATAATACCTGCAATCCGCGCTCACTCATGTGTCCTAAACGGCGATGCCACACCGTTGAAGACTCCACCTTTGCGCTTGCAACAACCGCTTCTCCCACTTGAGTCTCGCCCACTAATCTATAAAGGCCACCTACTTGCTCTCCTTTCATCAACACCAAACAACCTTGACATACCTTCAAGTGATCTTTCTCGCCGATGAATTTAAACCCTTGTTTGCAAAATTTTCCAAGTGATAGAAGACTTTTTCGAAGTGCAGGAACATGTCGAACATTAGAAACCGTCTGAATAACACCATCAAACATCTTGATCCGAACGTCTCCCACTCCAACCACCGGACATGCCGTGTTGTCACCCAAATAGATAACTCCACAATCCCGTGACTTATAAGAATGAAACCACTCCCTATAGGGAGTCATGTCGAATGACGCCCCCGAATCCAAGATCCAATGATAAATAAGCTCGGATCTATCCAATGCGACTAACGCATCTCCGTCTTCTGAACTAGCCGACTTAGCATCCGCTTCGGCTATATTACCTTGAAAATTATTTGAATCGGATTTACCATCAACTCCTTTAACCCGACAATCTTTCTTCACATGCCCCAACTTTCCACAATTCCAGCACTTTACTTTCTTTTTGCCCTTGGATTTTGATCTCGACTTTCCTCGATCACCATACTCCCTCTCGAAAGGTCTTCCCCGTGCTATCATAGCCTCCCCCGAAGAACTTCCTTGGCTAGACTTCCGCCTCATCTCCTCGGTAAGTAATGATGCAACAACCGACTCCATCTTAAGGGTTTCAACATGGCTCAAGTTCATAATCAAATTATCCCAAGTTTCCGGCATCGAGCAAAGTAAAATACTTGCCTTTTCTTCTTCATCAATTCTCACGTCTAGGGCAGCGAGTTTGCTCACGATAGAGTTGAATGTACTTAGATGTTCTTGTTGTCACGCCCCGGGGTCGAAACTGCGACCCGGCTCGCCAACAGATCCGCCACCTATGCCAAACCCGCATAGGCGAAGCGTCCTACCTGCAAGAGAAGTACTACAGCTAAACAGATATCAGAGCTAAAATAAAAAGTCTGCTGTATAACTAAATCAATCACTGTACAACTGGAATAATACAACAATGTCCGTCTCCCAAAAAGATAATCATACAATAACCTCATATACAAACTCAGAACTCAACCGGGAGGTATCTCCAATAAATACATCAGTGTACAGGCTCTCAATACAACAATCCTCACTACAACAGTCTCTCAAAGAAGGAAAATAAAATAACTAATCTACTGAAGCTCTCCTCTGAAGGGGTACCGCTACACTCCAACGACGGGTAGGGAACTAGCTCGCGACTCCCTCGCTCGGTCAGAAGGATCAGCAACAGGAACAACAGGAACCAGAGTAGAAGTTCCTGTGGGAAAAGACACCACGACGGGTGTGAGAACTACGTCCCAAGTAGTTCTCAGTGGGTGCCGCCAACAAGCCCGACGGTCTGCCCACTAAGTCCACTAGAGGCATAAAGTAACAAAAGCAGTGCTGTAAGGAAAGCTGGAAAAGTAAACTCTACAGCTACTATGCCTCTACCTAGATGCTCAAGGAGTGGAACAGAAAGAACATGATGCCACAACTAATTCTCATCTCTGATCACCCAATCTGAACTGACTGCCTCATCAGGTCCAGTCAAGCCTGCGCCAACCTACTGCCGTTACGTCCCGGAGGAGCGGACTTACGTAGGACGTCCATGACTGCCAACACCAGCACAGCCAGAGGGACAAATGCAACGACAAGTCGCGATAGAAAAGCTCAATCTCACGCCGGTACACAACCCGGCCTCGCCTACTCCGGAGTGGCCCTCGAGGGGAGCGACCCGCTCGAGTAAAAAGTAACCCATCTCAAGTATCTCTGTAAAGTATCTCTGTCAAGCTCAAATGTGGCTCATGCAGGCAATGATCCACGATCAAAAAGATCGGTAACTCCAAGCTCAAGCACAACTCAGTCGGAAAAAGGACCTCGACTCGAACAGGAATAGCCCAAAACACTCTCACAGCTATGTCGGAGAACCCTCAACGACTCAATCTGATAAATGCACGACCATGGCTGAGTCGGGAAACCTCCACGACTCGATCTGCCAGAACCCCAAGATCCTCAGGGCTAAGTGGGAGAACCACCTCCACCACTAAATCAGGAAAACAACCTCTAGATCACACTCTACCAACTCATAGCACAAAGTCGCATCCACTGCGAGAAACTGCCTCAACAGGCCAACATTGCAACCACTGACACGAGGAAGGGTCCGGAAACCCCGAAAGACTAGAACCTACAATCCAAATCAAACAAGAACAGGCTTTAGGCATAGCCTCTCGTTGATCTCGTCCCAAGAAGAAGGCAGACCTTAGAACCCAGACCACTCGAATCATCTCGGGTGGTTAATTATAGGAAAAAAGGTGACATTTCTTACTGAAGCCATCTGATCTGTAAGAAATCCATATTTAATGATTTTTAGTTCTTTTTAGGAAAACAGTTGAAACCAAGTTTTACATCTAAGCCTCGAAGAGCTAATGCCTTCGTCCAATCAAACAGGAACAGACTCAGGCGACCCTACGATGCTTGGAAGAAAATATTTGGTTGACAAAAATCATATGTGTGTCCAAAAAGGTTCTGGGTTTAAGGTCCTGCTAACACTGATCTACCGCTGCCACTAACACAGCGGCGACAGATAAAACAAGAAAAATAAAACATCTCGGGACCGCCGTCTACCCAAACAGCTCCCGCTACAGATGAACAACCAACTACATCTACCAGACTCCAGTCTGCTCCCAAGCACGAGTGTAACATGCATCCCGCACTAAAAGATAACTCCTGACCACTCGGCCCACTACCCGGGCGAGGAAGAACACTATGTCCAGGAAAGTAGAAGTGTGGATGTCTAAAGCAGAAATAACCCTAGCCCAAGTGAGGGTTTTCTACTAGTCTGGTTACACATGCAACATATGACGGGGTGCTAGGTCAAGTTCCAATAACTATAATTTACAGATGGTAGAAAGCAAGGAGATGACAATACCATCAGATAAAACAAGGAATAGCAATTCCTACATTCTAACATGCTGCACAAGCATTTCACTATCATGCATAGTCCTACTATAGCAGATTTAAAGCACAGTCCATCAATCTTGGAGACAAGGCCACCCACCTGAAAATGCTAACTGTCCGGAGTCGCACAGCTGAGAAAGTCCAGAAACAGATATCTCTACACACCCACCAATCCAACGATACAGGAACAGTGATCAATACCTCCTGGGTACAAAAACACAACCCAAAGTTACACTTAATTCCATAAAATCCAAGCATCACAAATCTGCTGGGAACAGTCCCCTTAATGCGAAATTTTCACCTGTAAAACGAACTCCAAAAATTCCAATAAAAATATCACAGCGAGCGTCTCGTCGAGACCTTCGAAACGGGTACCTGCACGCCCAAATCCGAGCCCCGTAGGCCGAGTTACAAATTCCACAGTACAGGTGCGCAAACACTCACAACCACACAACTGTAAACTCAAACACAGATAAAAGGGGAATAGTATACCTTCGGGCAAGCCTCAGAAAAATCCCGGAAAAATACAATGATAATCCTTGCAACGAGTAGATCCAAAAAGTGTATAGGCTCGTCTCGATCCGACACTCGGGTGCGGAGATAAAATTCCGGCAAGGGGCCGCTGTCCAAAAACTCCACCAGAAAACAGCGGCTTAGTAATGCCTCGAAAACCGTGTCATAAACTCTGAATCCAGCAAGATGATCAACACGAAAGTCGAAGACGTACCTCTCGTGATTCCAACGCCGCAGAAATCGTCCAAAAATACTGACGGAGTAGCTCTGTAGACCTCTCAGATCAAACTGCGACGATAACGGGCCTCCGATGAAAAATCGCCACACTGCGCTCCGATGCCGAAGTCGTCGACGCCGCGGCTTCCAAAAAATCCGGGCCTCTGCCAGAAGATGCGCAAGATGAAGATCTCCAACTTTGCTAAAGGGTCCAAGGGCAGGGGAGCTCGGGAAAGGGGGCAGAAAGCCCCAGCCAACAGCCTATTTATAGGCTCAGCCCGAAAGTCCAACACTTTGGACTTTTGGCCCAAGTTCCGGGCGCCCGCAGGTTTCGGGCGGCTACAGTGTTGGGCCCGGCCCGACACTGTGCGCGCCCGAATCAACGAGGGAGTGCCACGTGGCCCCGCACTGCTCCCCGCGCCCGGCGCACGCGCGCCCGCGAACCGCGCGACGCCACGTGTCCCGACACGCGGACGTGCGCGGCTGCGCCCGACCAACCACGGGGCGCCACGTGGCGCCCCCCACGTCGCCCGGCAGCGCCCACGCCGCGCCCACGTGCGCGGCCGCACCGCCCGCGGCACCGTGTCGGGCACGCATCCCGAGGCAGCCGCCGCTGCCGCGTGGACCGCGCGCACCAGGACCCGCCAACCACGCTCGGCCACGTGTCCGCACCCGGTCCACCGTGCACCCGCGCCTCTTCCGTGGACCGCGCCCGCTGAGCCGGCCAACCAGAAGGCGCCACGCGTCCTCCGCCCGGTGCACGACCCCCGCGGTGGACCGCGCGCCTCCGCCGCCGCCAACCGCCGCGCTCCGCCGCCCGCCGCCGCCGCCGGCGCCCCTCCGGCGGCCGGAACAGTACCAAAATCCTCGAAATGCGTGTTTTCGCATCCGGACTCCCAAAAATACAAATAAATAGCCCGTTTCGATCGTTTTCGCGCGCTGAATCCAAATCCGAAGTCCAATTTGCCAAATTCCTCTTCTAAAATTTGCCGAAAATTCCCGGAGAAGTGTTCTTTACTCAAATTTCGCGCTGAGTCCAATTTTAATAACCATTTCGCGCGAAACCACATCAAAACATCCGACGGGGTCCTCCGATCACTCACGTGATCCATTATACACCCGAAGTCCATCACATGAGTCTAAATTGGTGCAGAAACACCGCCGACATGCCACATAGGCCTCCAGAAGCTGCTAATCGCACTGCAGAAGCCCTGCGGAGATCTGGGTCACCACACTTGTACCGGTGCCCCGTCCTTCATCTTTAGATTGTACAATTGTCGGCGTAAGAAAATTTTGTTTACCAATGACTTTCCTTCATAGAGATTTTTTAATTTATACCAAATCCCTTTTGCGGTAGTCTCGGTCTCCACATTGAATAACACCGAATCATCCAGTGCCAAATATAGGTTTGCCAAAGCCATCTTGTCCTTCTCTTGAAATTGTTTATCCGTCATCCCTTCCGGCTTATTCTCTATTCCTTGCAGGGCGATCTCACAAGCATCTTTAATCAAAACTGCTTGCATCTTCAATTTCCACAATGCAAAGTTCGCTCCATCAAATCGAGAAATCTCATACTTTGCCACTGAAACTTTCCCCGCCATCGTTTCACCGTCAACGAACTACGAATAACCAAATGCTCCGATACCAATTGAAGGGGGACCGGCCGTGGGGTTACCGAGCACACCTCAACCCACACAGCACACGAGCGCAGCGGAAACATAATCTTTCGTAGATGAAAGTAGCCGAAAACGATTATAGAAAATAAGCACGAGAATAACAAAAGAAATAAAACAAATAAGGGAATGGAAGGACACGAGAATTACGTGGTTCGGCCAACAATGCGTCAACCTACGTCCACGGGCAAGACCACCTCAATGCGTTATTCGATTAATCCACGGCACAAAAGTACAAGGAGTAAAATTGGATTACAAGAAACTCTCTCACGGAGGCTCTCCACGTTTTTCCTCTCAATTAGGATTTTTCAATGAAGCCCTAAAAAATAAAAGATGAATCGCAAGAGTTAATATAACTCTAAAAACCTAATTCTAACGATCTCCACCGTCCATCCGAGATTTTAAATCACTTCTAGTCGTCGTCCATATCCTCTTAAGAATTATCTTTAAGATATTCCTAAATCATCCCTAATCTTTAGGAACAAGATTGGATCAAATCCATATGGACTCAAAACATGATTTTACATAATCCAACAGTACTCTCACAATGCTCATTATACAACTAACTAATAACAACTTCCTCTTCTTGTCTTTGGTATTTAGTTGTTCTTACGCCAACAATCAATAGCGGGGCTCGCACGCTCCCCCGGCGGTCGCCAGAGAATTATCTTCTTGCTCACCATGTGCTTCGAGAAGATTACGAAGGAGAACGACGTGCTCCGCCCAGGTGAAAGGCTGCAGGAGCGGGAGTCGGTGTTTCATATAATTTCACAAAAAACTATCTTTATTCTTCAAGAACTTTTTAAGTTATATATTTTTAACCTTTATTCTCCCAAAACTTTTTAGTTATAAATTTTTGTTTTATATATTCAAAAATTATTATGCTTATTTTAATTGTTTATGGCAAATAATGCTAAAAATCAAGTAACTAATCATCGGCATCCCAGTTCTTGATTCACGTATTTTTACATTTTTTTTATCACACGTTTTTTAAAGATATTCAAGAAGGGTAAAGTATATTACGTTACAGTTTGTAATTTTAATTTATTACTAACCTATTAATTTTTATAATTTTTTGATAGCTGCTACAATAATTCCCTATTTACGAGCATTGGGGGAATCAAATTAGAGGAGATGGACAATATGGAGAGCGAGTTTTTGAACGGCATAGATTTCCACCGCACGGTCGAGTACAAAGAATTCATCATCTACTGCATGTTTCTTTTTTGTCACCTCCTTGCAACATTCATATCCTCTAATACCGCACCATCAAATTCAGAGATTACACAACCAATTTCTTCTGCTAATGAAACATCGAACTCAGGGATTACACAATCGATAATTTCAGCTCCCGCACCATCGAACTGAGAGATTACACAACCGATACCCTCTGCTACCGCACCATCGGACTTGGAGATTATACAATTGATACCCTCAGCTACCGCATCATCGAACTCAGAGATTACACAATCAACATCCTCTTCTACCGCACCATCGAACTCGGAACCACGGCCTTAGTGCGTCTTTACATTGAAGCCACTTGCGACTGTACCACAGAATCCGCTTGAGTGATCATATAAATTGTGATATATTATAATTAGTAAACATTAGAGGAGTCGTTTATAATTAGGTTGTGAGGCATATTCAGACATTTTGATTGAGAATTCTTATATAGTGATTTTTTTTAGGGGTTTCTTTTAGTTTATTTGTATAATGAATAAAGTTAGTTTATTCAGAAAAAAAGATTATGAAGTATGGTTCATCACTGCAGTGTTTTTATTTGTTTTTTAAAAAAAAACTTTTATGTTACACTTTTTTTACAAAATTTGTATATATATATATATATATATATATATATATATATATATATATATATATATATATATATATATATATTTACGTGAAAGAATTATTTTGCAACTAATTTTATTAGAATTATTTGTAACTCTCGGTAATGGTATTTAATTACACAATTTTTTTTTTTGAGAAAAATACAGCATGCTGCCGCTTCATTAATGTTGGAGATGAACTTAGCATTTGGGAAGCCGGTTTCTGCAGTAGAGCAGCCGGGCCCCAAAAAAAAAAAAAAAAAAAAAAAAAAAAACTAGGCACAGAATCTGATCCAATTTGATCGGCAAAGTCTAATTTCCGCAAGTAAAACACCGAGACAGCGTTTCTTGTTGTCAAAAGACCTTCTGTTTTTTTCCAGCCAAATGTTCTACCATGTGGCCGCAATGGTGGTTAGCACCCTCTTTCCCAAGGCGCCCTTCTTGAGGCCGTTCTAGCCCAGAGCTTTTCGACGGTTGAACCGTTGCGGACCTCCAATTTGTTTGGCAGCAGGGCCTCCAGCAGTGTTTTTGTGGAGGTACAGGATACAAAGAGATGGTCCGCTGTTTCATC
Source organism: Tillandsia leiboldiana (assembly GCA_029204045.2). Lineage (NCBI taxonomy): Eukaryota > Viridiplantae > Streptophyta > Magnoliopsida > Poales > Bromeliaceae > Tillandsia > Tillandsia leiboldiana. Next base: position 6,232,122 of record CM055068.1, on the reverse strand, counting down.
TGGACCTAAACAGATGGCGCAACAGCTGGGCCCAATCCAGTTTCTTTTCTGAATGATGTCTCTGGTCAGAACCCTCATTCTCAGCACCAGCCAAATAAAGATTTTCACTTTCAGCGGTATCTTGATGTTCCAGAGTTTGTAGAAACGAGAGTCTACTTCCCTGCTATCTTGTAAGAAGCAGTACTGAGACTTAACTGAGAAAATTCTGGATTTGGTCCAGCGCTAGAGGAATACGTCTTTGCTGTTAGTTAGGATCAAGGTAGGGGTGGTCTCCTTCAAGCTTTCGATTAAATCCTCGAGGCCTATGGGGTCAGTCTCTAAGCCCTCCAGAATTTTCTCCCAGCTCCAGCCGTAACGTCCAACACAGTCTTTCACCCGTAAGGTCTTGTTGCGTGCCAAATCGAAGATTCTTGGGAACTGGGTCGATAAAGGTGAGTCCCCTATCCAAATATCGAATCAGAAGACCGTCATTTCTCCGTCTCCAACCGAGTGGGTCGTGCCGTATTTGTAGAGTTCCCTTGTTCCCAGTACACTCTGCCACCACTGGGAATGGGGTTTGAAAGATGCCCCTTCGTGCAGGGGTCTTCTGCGTCTATAGTAGAGTCCGTTAAGTAGAGATCTCCAAGGGGTCGCCTCTGCTGAGAAGTATCTCCACCACCATTTCACCAGCAGAGCGGTGTTCATGTTCTCCAAGTTCAAAACCCCTAAACCTCCATCCCTTCTTTTTCTGCAAACCGTTCTCCAGTTGACCAGGCAGTTGCCCCCCGACACGGACTTGCTTCCTTTCCAAAAGAAAGCTCTCCGAAGCGAGTCGATTCTTCGGAGAGCCCAAATGGGTGCTCTGAATACGGAGAAGAAGTAGAGTGGGAGGTTCGAGAGCACAGAGTTTACAAGGATGAGCCTCCCGCCTTGTGAGAGAAGTTTCGCTTGCCACCCCGCTATTCTTTGTTCAATCTTGGTGATGATGTGATACCAGTCTTCCTTCGGAATGTTGCTTTTCTTCAGCGGTAGTCCTAGATATTTGATCGGAAGCGTGCCCCGTTTGCAATCTAAAATAGCCGCTAGTCTCTCACCTATGCTGTTATGGCTGCCCAGGTAGAATAGTTCTGAGTTGCTCCTGTTGATCTTGAGTCCAGAAGTCCACTCGAAAATCTGCCACATGAAGCGGAGGTTGCGAATTTGCCGGACTTTTGCCTCGCAAAAGAAGATGGTGTCGTCTGCAAATTGGATGAGGGAGGTTTTTGCCTCCCCAGCGGGGCCAACGCCAGAAATTAGGTTATTTCGGACAGCTCTGTTTGTCATTCTCGCCAAACCTTCTGCCACCAACAGGTACAGGAATGGTGTCAAAGGATCTCCTTGACGGAGACCCCTCTTCAGTTTAAACCATTTGGTGGGGGTTCTATTGACCAGAATGGCGACCTTACCATTGGAGATCCACTGGTCGATCCACCCACACCATTTTTGGTTGGCTCCGAGGCAACGGAGAATGTGTTTAAGAAAGGCCCAGTTCACTTTATCAAAGGCTATTTCAAAGTCTGCCTTGACACCAACACAGTTGATGTGCATGCTCGCTCCCCAGCTGATTAGCTCGCTCGCAGTTACGAAGGAGTCTAAGATAAATCTACCTTTTAGGAAGGCGGACTGCATAGGGGAGATGATTTTGTGCATCTCGTTGACAAGCCTATTCGCGAGTACTTTGGAGATAATTTTCTGGACACAGTTGATAAGGCAGATAGGTCAAAATTCGCTGGCAGATTTGGCACCTTCTGATTTGGGAATCAGGCAGATGTGCGTGTAGTCGATAGGGCCAGTGTTCAGAGAACCATCGAATAGGTCGTCGAAGATTTTGACTAGATCGTCTTTGATCACCTCCCAGAACTTTTGATAGAAGACCATACTGAAGCCGTCTGGTCCGGGTGCCTTGTCCCCGCTCATTTGGAAAGTTGCTTTCTTGATTTCCTCAAGTGAGAAAGGTGAGGTGAGAATATCCATACTCAGCGAGGAATTGTCATGGAAGAGATCGCTCCAGTCTCCGACAGAGGAGGGAGGGAGGTTGTCGGGTGCAAATCTATCCTTGAACTTGTGGAAGAAGTAGTCGCTCTTATCCTTCTCCCTCTCGAGTCTGTATCCCTCATCCTCGATAACCCCGATACGGTTAGCTCTGTGTCTACCATTTGCCATGGCGTGGAAGAATTTGGTGTTGCCGTCTCCTTCCTTGAGCCAGTGTTGTTTGCCTCTGGTCTTCCAAAGGATCTCTTCTTCGCCAATAATACCTCTCAGTTGAGCCTTGAGTCTAAGTCTCGATTCTATCTCGCAGGGGGTCAGGCATCGATGTTCTTCGAACGAATCTAACTTTTGTATCTCTTCCGCCTTGTCCCGCTTTGCTCTAATGATGCTATGAAAGTTGGAGGTACGCCATTCCTTAATCCTCCTGCGGCAGTGACGTAGTTTAGCAGTAAAGTGAGTATACTCCCTTGCACGCCATGCTTGTCGTCAATTTCTCGCCACTAAATCGGTATCATTGAGTTAAAGTCGTTCCGCGTGAGCCAGACCTTTTCGAATCTGAAAATGTTGGGGCCCTGCCATCTTTGCGTTTTAAGAAGAAGGGGTGAGTGATCCGAGGTGATTCTGGGGAGCGCCGAGACTGTAGAGAAGGGAAAGGATAGGTCCCAGTCGGTCGATATCAGAATGCGGTCAAGTTTGGCTAAAGTGGGCGTGCTTTGCATGTTTGACCACGTGAAGCTCTGGTTGGCCATCGGGAGATCCATCAATTCCAGTTCATTAATCGTATTGGCGAACAAGTTCAAAAGTCGGTTGCACCAAGTGCGACCTCTTCTCTCGGACTAAGAACGCGTTAGGTTGAAGTCACCACACATGACCCAAGGACCTAGGCAAGCCCCTTTAAGATTAATCAGTTCCCGACAAAAATCTGTTTTTCCATCCCAAGCAGTTGGTCCATACACATTTGTTAAAAAGAAAGAAAAGCCACTAGCGGTGCTATTCAAGCACAGCGTAAGTGAGTGGTCGCTCACTAAAACTTCAGAGCAGCTAAAATTCTTGGAGTTCCAGCAAGTAACAAGGCCACCCGACGCCCCGATAGAGGGGATGAAGAGACATTTGTCGAATCCCGAGCCAGCAAAAGAGTTAAGAAAGGAGCGTGAGAACGAGCTCACCTTGGTTTCTTGAAGACATAAAATAGATACCCTAAGACCTCCTACTACCGATTTAACAAGCCCACGCTTTGTTAAATCGTTCAGGCCTCTCACATTCCAAGAGCAGATTTGTAACATAGCAAAACAGACCACCAACTACCCAAGTACGTTCCAAAAGTCCTGACCGTTCAGGTCGCCGGACTGACAAAGTCCAGGAAAAGGGAGGCGTCCACGTCGCTCATCATGATGCCGAATTTAGCACACTTGTGCTTGATCTTCCTCTGCGCCGAAGAGACGTCACAGGCACCGTAATTTCCCGGGTCAGCGAACGAAGGATCAGGCGAACCACCGCCCATAAGAGCAGTTTTGCGAGCTATCACGAGGTCCAGCGCTGGTTTTCCCGCTTTCTTCGCGAGCCTCGGGCTTTTTCTGGTGATCCGAGCAGGGTGTGCAGGGTCGTCCGAGGGAGCGGGCGGCGACTCAAAGGGAACACCTGATCCGAGAGGATCCTCCAAAAAAACTGAGCAATCGCTTGGTGAAGAAGCGTCCACCACAGGGGCTTCGAAATCGGTCAATCGCCGTGGTGGGCCTGCATGTTGTCCCGGTGAATTGCAGAGGCTTGCTGGGAAGCTAAGGATTCCAGAATGGGTGGTGTAGGAGCCTGGCCCAGCAGTCCACTCAAGTCCCGGAAGTCGAAGAAGAGTGGGTTCTCCCGCTGCAGTAGGCTGGAAGGAGCATAGAGGCCCGAGCAAGGTCATAGCCCGCCTGGGCCATCCCATGGAGTAGGCCCAACACAGAGTGGGGCAGCCCGGGCGCCCCACTCGGGACCCAGTCCCTGCCGAGGGCCCAACCTGAGGAAAGAAATCAAAGCCAAGTGAAACATTAGTGGAAAACAGCGCAAGAGTCGAGGTACTCTTCGATCGAGGGCCTGCTCCCTGCAAGTGCAAAGGCCTAGAGTCTTCCACCGCCTCGGAATAGGTCCAAGTGACATAGGCACAACCGTTTTCTTCCTCCCTTGCAGAGAAGGACACAACCCAAACATCCAAAATATGGCAACAATTTGAAAGAAAGCAAGAGAAAAGCAACGCGCGGTTCCCGAGGTTTTTCAACCCGCAGGCTCGACCGCCGAGCACCAATCCCAGGCCGCCTTGGGTGGGAGCGACGTCATCACGAGGATGGCCTCCTGGACAGAGGAGTGAACGCGCTTGGGGAATACCCAGTGGTGCAACGGGGGCCACCACACCGGATTCCGCCGTCCCTGTCGCCGTCGGATGGGTGATCGCCTCCCCTAGTTGTCTCCCCTCGAACTCCACGGTTCCGCGTCGTCTGTCCCTTATCTCTGAGGAGGCCCAAGAGTCGCTCTGACCGGCGCGGGTTGCTTCCCTGGAGTCACTGTTGTCGCTGCCCAGTCCGACCAAGGCTACCCGTCTTGCTAGCCGCATGCCTTGAGGGTCCGTCTGGTCTCCCCCCTCGCTTGGCCCCCCCCACAAACGGGGTGCTGCGGTCTTCCTCTCCGAAGGGCTAAGTGCTCTCAATTCTCACCGGCGCCGTGATGACAACGTCCCCCATAGAGATCGATAGGAGCTCTGGTATGTCGGCGAGGTCGTCAACCGCTACCAAGCACCTAAAGCCGGTCATGTCCACAATGTTGATGTTGTTTTCGCCAGCTCTGAGGAAGCGGCCGAACCCGCCGACGATAGCGCTGACTCGGTTTGTCGACCAGCATTCAAAGGGCAGGTTAGTGATCTTGATCCAGGCCTTGTGGGAGAGTCTGGATTGTTCGGCATCTTGATAAGGGTCCCAGTGGAAGCAGCGAAGTCGACAATGATGAAGATGGATAAGGCCGCTGTTGATGACGTCGTCCGGTCGCACCCATTCTGGGAGGAAGATGACGTAGTCTCTTTCTTGATAGCGCGCTGCCAGGAAGTCGGTGGGGAATCCACCGAATCTTGCCGCCAGGTCCGCGGCGATCGTGCCTTGTGGAAAGTGTCCTAAATTGGATCTCCTGTTGACGTCCGCGAGAACCGCGCTTCTGCATTGAGTTTGTCGGTTGCGAAAATCCTCCGTCGAAGGAATGAAGGTCTTCATGGTGTCCGGTCTGGATCCTCTGCCTCTCTGCATTCTGAGACGCTGCGGACGTGAAGGGCAGAGTCTCGCTTGGTGTTCGGTTCGGAAGCACGCCGCACAGCGCACGGGGTCTCTGCAGTTGTGTACTAGGTGATCAGTGGCGAGACACCGAAAGCACCTTTTAGCTCTAGAGGAGAAAGGGGGGTGCTTCGGAGGGTGGGGCCGCTCGAAGGCTTTGGATGGCGACGAAAGTCTGAGGAGGGCTTCTTTATAAGTGAGGGGGCCAAGCTTCATAGGAATCTCAGAATTCCTCAGGTTGACCCTCTTGGACTGCTGCGTAAAGTTGTGGGGTCGGGGAGTGTTGTCCTGTCCCCTCGAGGTGGTGTGGGGAGCACGGGAGGAGGACGAAGGAGCACGGGAAGAGGACAAGTTGGTGCAGAGAGGGACAGCCCAGGACACCTTGGGTGGTGGCCACGAGTGGATGTGTCCAACACGACAAGAGGAATCTGGTAGGGTCGTAGGTTTTCGTCTGTGCGACGTTACCCTGACGCTGGATTCCTTCCTCCCATACCGACGCTCTGCTTCGTGGGAGGACCCCAAGCTTCTCCGATGCCCGAAAGCAATAATCCCAGGTTGGTGTTCTGTCCCCGCAGGGTTACTCCAAGCTTCTCTGGTTGCGGAAGATTCTACGACTGAAGCAGTGTCAGGTATCCTATTCCTGTCCGCTCTGATCCAACTCTTTGAAGCGGTTCTTAGAGAGACTCTAGGTTGTCCGGCCACCTCAAGTAAGCTGTCCCGCACTCGCTCTCTCCGGCAGTGGGAGGGCTCTCTCCCATATCACCTTGTCTAGCTTCTCACCCTGCTTCTACCTCTCTCTTCCTCTCCAGCTCTCACGCTGCTTCTTCCTCCCTCTCTCCCTTTCCCTCTCTCTTACCCTCTCCCTTTCCTCTCTCTTACCCTCTCTCCTTTCCTCTCCCTATCTCTCTCGCTCATACTTCCACTATGATATTCCCATCCAAAAGTTCAGACCTCTCACTTGTTGCCAACCAAAATATGGGAGAGGAGGCTTCTTCTTCCTTTTAGAGCTTTCTCTTGAAGTTCCCTACTAAATTCTTGCTTTAAATGAGATCAAACCCCTCTTCTTCTGATAATCCTAATTCTTAAGAAGGTACTCGTCCAGATCCTTGAAGGTCTTCGCCACGGTCTCAAGGATGAGATTAGGCTCGGGGACCTCCGCATTCACCTTCTCGAACTCCAGGGACCATTTCACCAAGCTGCCATCCCCATTCCAATTACACAAATTTTATAAGATATTTTTTATTATACAGATTAGTTATCTCTCTTTTCTCAAAACTATAAAATAGAAGATGAAATATTCCATGTAGAATAAAATTAGAAGTATGAAGTATCTTTGATCACTCCTTATAAATCCTTCTACCAGGAATTAATTTTAAAATTTTTCCTTGAATTAATTAACCTCATTAATTGTAAATTATTTAAAAAAAACGAAGAATGGTGTTTTTTTTTCTCTTCTTTTCTATCATAATAAGTACAATTTAATTAATGTGATCCTACACCCACAAATATTTTGAAAACTGGAATATTTAATAGTAGAGAATAACCTTATGTAGTAATATTATAGTAGAGAATAAGCCCGAAATGAATTCGGCAATGACTTTCTCACGACAACTTTAAGTCGGCATCTACTTCGCACAAAACTCCTATCCTAATTCAACTCCTACTCCAACTCGGATTATCCAATTCAAATTTAAAATCAATCAATCCTACTCGAATTTTGCTCATCTCATTGATTATATATAACTCACAATTAATACTCTCACAATGTGTAACAACCCGGACCCTTCGCAACCGCCGATGATGACGTTGCTCTGAGGCCGGTACGGCGTCGGGGATGATGGGTTGTTAACTGTGGGAATGATCGAGAAGAAGGGAAGTAAAGAGGGGAAATTAGGAGAGAATTGAGGAAAAGAATAGTTGGGGAAGGAGATGAGGTTTGGGGAATAGAGGGAGAGAGGGGGAGAGCTAGAGAGAAGCTTGAAAAAGAGGTAAAGGACTTGTATTAATTTTCTTCATGATCCCTTTACATTCGTAGCTATCTATATATATAGTCCATCTCTAATTATCTCTATTATCTACTAATAATACCACTCTATTATCTATACTAATAATCTCTCTAATGGGCCGAGCCCTTTACTGTGCATGGGCCTCGGGTTGGGCATTTCGCGCGGGGTCGCTAGCTTTCTATCTCCATTCACAAGGATGCACCCCCTCCCCGCTTCTACTAGACTTGGCTTAAGGATGAACCATAAGTCTTCCATTCTTGCTGGATTATCTTCCATTGGTCCCTTGTATACTGTGAACTTTTTGTCTCCTGTGGGAATTGATAGGGTGGAGCTATTTCCTGGCTTGAGGTGTACTTGGTCTCCACTCTCTATGCTGGCTGCTCTCACCATATGGGCAGGCTAGAGTGGAGCTGGTTGATTGGTTAGTGCCTCTTGTTGCTCTTGCTCTAACTCTCCACCATCATCTGTTGGCTCCATTCCATCAACTTTATCAACCTCTACATGGGGTGTTATAGCTTGCAGGGGGCTAGTCTTGCACTTATGCTCTAGAACCTCCCTCTCGCTGCATTCATTACATAGTCCTTGCATCCCCTTTCTCTCACTTAGGGTGGCTCTACTTACAGAGTTGTAATCGGCACCCTTGCTTGAGTTGTGAGCAATAATCACAATCTCAATAGGGGTACTAATTATTCTATGTTTAAACTCCTCTTTCCACCCACTAGTAGAGCTCGATAGGAGATATGGCTCGGGAATATCGGAATTACCTGTCGGCTCGTGAGCTCCTGATTGAGGTTTTTCATCCTTGTTTGCTCTAATAAGCCAAGGACTGCTGTCATCCTCCAAGTTGCTTCTCTCTAATCTTGGTGCTATGGCAGTGAAAGTAGTCTTGGGTGGAGGTGGCTGAGCTGTGCACAACATCAGCAGCTCTTTAGGCCTACTAGCATTGTCCTTCAACTTCACTTCATACCCTCTGTTGGCCTCCATCAGTAGGTTCGTTTGGCGCTTTTGCTCTACATCCTTCAATGCAGTTGGGTGGCAGATGCTGTGATTAGCTAGTGGATTAGCTTTTTCTGTTACCATGGAATCTAGGGGTGCTAGCTCCTTTTCTTCTTTCAAGGCTTGCACTGCAGGACTTTCTACTTTAGCATGTGCAGCTTGCCTCCTAGTCGACCCTAGGGGTTGTCCTTGACTGTGGCTATCCTCTTGCCCCATGACTTCGTATGCCTTAACGGTTTCGTCACTTCCTCGGCATCTTCCCAAGGCCTCAATGTGCTAGGAAGTACCTAACCCCTGGATTGGGTACCTCTCGTTCCCCCGATTGGCATCCACTGATTGCTGCGAGTTTGGCAACATGGCTGTAAGCAAGTCCATTAATTGCTGATGCCTTCTAGCATTCCCCTGCCGCAATTTCTCATAGCTCCTGTTAGTTTCCATTCTCAAGGCTTCCCACCTTTGCTGTCCTATATGTCGCACGTTATCCATATGTTGGGCAAAGCAATCAAACTGCGTGCTGTACTCCAACGAGTCGCTGCTTTGAACAGTGTGGATTCGACTAATTTTCGATGCTAAGCTCCTTTGGCCCTTCTCCTGATTTTGAAGTTTGGATCGTGGTTTGTTTCCTTCGTCTAACTTGCTCTCTTCTAGAATTGTACTTCCGACTTGTTTCTTTCACTCCCTGGCTACAACGATGCTGTCAAGGGTGGCCGATGATACTACGCTGAGGCTCAGTTGCCGTTCTCGCATCCAGATTGCTATGGGGAACTTAGCTGCCTTGCTCATCGTAGTTGCTTTGGAACGGTTCCCAATAGCTACTTGTAACTTGTTTGTAGGATTGCTCGTCGGTTTTATCACTAGTTGGCTTTCGGATATATACTTGAGATTCTTTATCTTAACTCCTTCAATTTGCCTTCCTGACTAACTTGACACAATCCAGGTGGAGCCTATTTGCTATAATGGGGCTTAATTATGAAATTGAGTGGCAGCTAGTGTATGATGCTCTAATACCTGATGCCCGCAAGGTGTTTGGTTAATTGCCTTCGGTTTCTCGTCGCCTGTGATCTGGTAATGTATGCTAGTTGCCTTCAATCTTCTTGTGGTTGTGGTTGCCTTCGGTTTTTTGTTGCTTGTGGTGCTTGTTGCTTTCGACTTTTTGGTGGCTCTGTTGCCTTCGAAATCTTGTTGCCTTGGATTTCTGGTTGCCTTTGTTTTCTTGGTTGCCTGATACTTGTTGTTGCCTTGCTGCCTTCGGTCTGGTTGCCTGTTTGCCTTCGATTTCTTGTTGCCTTCGAATTCTGGTTGCCTGCGTTTTCTTGTTGCCTTTGGTTTTGGTGTTGCCTTCAATTGTTGCCTGTGGCTAATTGTGGTGTTACCTTCTGTTGTGGTGTTGCCTTCAATTGTTGCCTGATGTTGCCTCGGATGCCGGTAGATGATGTGCACGCCGATCCCTGGGATCATGCCGCTCTGATACCAATTTGTAACAACCCGGACCCTTCGCAACCGCCGATGATGACGTTGCTCTGAGGCCGGTACGGCATCGGGGATGATGGGTTGTTAACTGTGGGAATGATCGAGAAGAAGGGAAGTAAAGAGGGGAAATTGGGAGAGAATTGGGGAAAAGAATAGTTGGGGAAGGAGATGAGGTTTGGGGAATAGAGGGAGAGAGGGGGAGAGCTAGAGAGAAGCTTGAGAAAGAGGTAAAGTGTAGTAACCGCTCTTAAATTGTATTTTGGTTTTTATTTAATTATTTAATTATTGCGTACCCCTATTAACGGTCCGGCGGTTGGATTAATAATTCACTTTTTTTTTGACAGGCCGTCGGGGCTCGCGGGTATTTTTAGGCACTAGAGCTCGCGAAACGGAGAACGGCGGCGCGATCGGATTTGAATTCCGACTCCGGAATCTCCCAGAATTAATTTCTGAAGGATACTAGCAGTTTCGGGTGCTTCAAATAAGTGGTCGGGCGATTTGCACGCGTTTTGAGGTAAGTCAGACCCGGTTTGCGCCCAAACGACTAATTAATTTTGAGTTTGGGACTTAGGGTTTTTTTTTCCCACTCCCTTTTTTTTCCTTGTGCGTTAGGTCTCGTGCGAGAAAACCCGAACCCTAGTTTTCCCCCTCCATCGGTTGGCGTGAAACAGGGACGAAGCCAGAATTTAATCATGAGGGGGGCTAAAATATATGTAAATAAAAATTTTAGCAGATAAATATAATTTTATCTAATCAATTTTTTTAAAAAAAATTTATTAATTTAATAATTAATATAAAAATATTAAAATTAATTTTTAATTACAGATATTTAATTTTAATTATTTTATTCATATTATTATATTTAAATAACTATAAATTATATTAAATCTAACAGTAATTCAGTTAGCGATTGATCCATTTCTTAGTATTTTTAATAAATAAAATTATAACATTTAATGATTATTAGATCAAATAGTTATTAAATATAATATAATATTTTATTTTGTTAAATAAAATAGCTTACTAGGCAGAAATAAAAAAAAAAAATTTGAAGTTAAGGGTTGTATTTCAAAATACCTTATAAGTATGCGACTCTTAATATATTTTGACTTATTTAAAATATATATAGAGAAGAAAAAATATATATATATTGGCACCAAAAATAAATTAAGCAAATATTAAAAAGCTGAGGGGGGCCATGGCTATCTAAATTTTTTTTTTATTAAATTAGTACTTAGGACTAATAAGTAATATTAAAAAGTTGGGGGGGGGGGGGGGGGGGGGGGCATGGCCACTTTGGGCCTTAACATAGCTTCGTCCCTGGCGTGAAGAACCGAGGCGACGAGACGGGGAGAAGGAACATCCTGCGGAATCCGGGGAACGAGAGCGGGACGATCCTCCTCCTTCCTTCCTTACCGGCGAAAACGAGGTGAGAGGTTCGGGTCTTTCCGGTTTTCGGTGTGAGTTTTCTTTCGTGTCGTGTCACGTGCGAGGCGAGTTTGGGGACCAAACGGGAGGCCGGCGCCGCCGTGGTTAAACGGGAGGCCGCCGCCGCCGTCACCGTGTTCACGGGGTCATCGCCGGAGCCGCCGTGATCGCGAGGTCGCAACCGGAGCCGAAAACGAGCACGTACTGTTCACGATTTGGGGGTTTTCTGGCCGCGGTCCACACGCCGGCATGCACCCGGTGCACGCTCCGCAGCCCGGGGGCGCAGACCCGGTGCACAAAGTCGTGCGCCAGGCCGCGCGGTCCACCGGGCCGGCGTACGCCATCACGGCCCGGGGGCGCAGACCCGGTGCACAGGATCGTTCGCCAGGCCGCGCGGTGCACGCCTAGGCGTGCACCCGGTGCTCGCCACCGCAGCGAGAAACGGTGAACCCGGCGCGCGCCCCTGCCCGTGTGCGGCCCGGCCCAAGACGTCGTGGTCCATCGCTGTAGCGTGCTCCCGGCCCGCGCCGCAGCTGCGTTTAGTCGTGGACCCGGTCCACGCCAGGATCCGTGCACCGATCTTCAGAAAAAGGTCCAGAAGCTCCGTTTTTAGCCCGTTTCGCGCCGTTTTTGAGTGTTTTTAACCACGACAATGATTTTAACAAATATTTTCTTATTGTAGCTGTCCAGGCACACGGCGAGAGTATTTTAGTTGGAGCTTCCGCACGTCTTCTACTTCGTGTTTGAGGTGGGTTTTGTTTTAGTGCTTAGCGTCGGTTCCGGCGGTCGCTTTTACTCTCGATTATACGTTATGTTGCTAACATGGTAGCGGTTATAGTTTTACTCTCGATTATACATTATGTTGCTAACATGATAGCGGTTATAGCTTATTTCTGAGTACTGTTGGTATTGTCGGTTCTTTGCTCGAGGCAGCAGCACGCGCACCCGCGGTTTGGCCACCGCAAAGGGTGCGCTTTTCCGGAAAAGTGGTCTATGTCCCGTGTAAACCCACGAGGTGACGTAGTGGGGGCCCCCGCAGGTGGGGGGTTTGGGCGCCGAGGTGCGAGCGGTGCGACCCGTCGGGGTAGGTGCCCGACATGGTTTACCGAGGTAGGTGCTCGGTTGGATGCTGGGGTAGGTGCCCGGATTAGGTTGTGCAGGTATGCGAGGTCTTGTCCCCGTGTTGGGGGGAGTGGTTGCTCCGGATAGTTTACAGTTGGGCGCACTTCTTTTTTCCTGCTTTCCTTATTATGTTATATTGTCGCTGACTTCCCACTTTGTGACAGGGTCCTTCCGGGGGGAGTGTTAGGCGACGGTGAGGCCGAAACTGGAGTTTTTGGGTCTTTGGAGACCCCGTATTGTACTTCCTCCTTTATTGTCGCTTCCCATTTATTACTATAGTCTTATGTGTGGTCCTCGATACCCTCGTGGGGTCGGTGTGGATGTCGGCAACCCTTTGCTTATTTACTAAACTTTCTTTCCTCTTTCTGTTGGCCGCTTTCGAAAAGAAAAAGAGAAAACAAACCCAAAAGAATTGCGAAAACCGTTTTCAAAACCTAAGTGTCGTGTGGGCACTGTTTTCAAAAACCCTGTGGATTTATGGACTTCGAAAAAGGATTTCAAAACCTAAGTGTCGTGTGGGCACTGTTTTCAAAACCCTGTGGTTGTATGTCGTTTTCGAAAGTGGCTTTAAAAATCTAGGCGCCGAGTGGGCGTCGTTTTGAACAATTGTGGATTTATCCTTTCAAACTGACCGGCCGTGTGATTGCTTCAGTTTTAATGCATGTATGTATGTATGTATGAATGTTGAACTGTTGTGATTGATTTGTGGACTGTATTTGAACATTGTACTAGCCGTGATGCCGTGCATATACAGGGGAGACTCTGTCCGTGTGCAGAGTGACCCTGTGTATGCGACAGATCTGGGCACGCACCGGGGGAGAGAACTTGCAAAAAAAAAAAATTTACACGCAAAATTCATACTTTTCTGGACGATTTCCGCTGATCGAAAACCCCCGGGGCGTGACAGATTAAGATGGTATCAGAGCCTTGGTCCTCCAATCACAACAGTTTGTGCCGACATCCGTAGGGATACCTCACTGGACTACAGATGAATGGAATGGATAGGGCATTGGAGGGTAGGACGTGAGTGATCGGGCGGGGGGGCGGGGGGAATCCGAGTCCTTTCTCTCTATAGGTGGTCCGTTGGTTTTTTTACGAAGTCAAGAGCTGACTTGTGTTGTGTGTCCGTACAGACATGGCCCGTACTAGATCATCAGCTGAGGACGCCGGAGCAGATGCGACGACGTCGACGGCCGCGGAGAACTAGCTCCTGCGGCAGCAACTGCGGGAGATGGCGTGGCAGCTGGCAACCCTCACGGATCACGTGCGTCAGTTGACGCAACAGCAGCCGGCGGCGACGGCGACGGCCGCCCCGGTCCCTCCGCAGGGGCCAACTGCGCCGGCAGCGGCACCGCCGGCAGCGACTACGGGACCGGCGCCAGGAGCCACCGGCAGGAATACTTTGGAGGAGACCGTGGTCACGCCTTCCCCTACCGTGGCCGCCGCCGCCACGGGGGAGGGGACAGCCTCGTTGACTGAGCGGGAGCGGGTACGGGCCAACCTGGCGGACTTCAAGAAGTACGACACGCCCGTGTTCGAAGGGGAGACGACCGATCCTTGGGTCGTCGAGAAGTGGGTGGGATCGATGGAGAAATTGTTCGAAGACTTGCTCATGGAGGACGACGAGCGGGTTCCCCTAGCGGTCCATTTCCTGGAGGGGAACGCCCGCTTGTGGTGGAAGACAGTACACCCCAATCCTACAAAGTGTGCCGCACTCCCATCCTGGATGACGTTCAAACAGGAGCTGTTTGGGGCTTTTTTCAGCAACAGCGTCAAAAAGAAGTTGGAGGATGACTTGAACCACATCCAGCAGGGGAACAGGACGGTCATGGAGTATCAGCGGGAGTTCGTCCGACTAGCTAACTGCGTCCTGTTCGTCATAAGGGACGAGTCCCACAAGGCGCAACTCTTCGTCGATGGCCTAAGGAGCAACATTTTCAAGGTGGTGCAAGCAGGCGACTTGCACATCTTTCAGCAAGTGGTCGACAGGGCCACTACGGTGGAGCGCGGGTTTGCAGTCACGCGCGCCAGGAGGGAGGGCTGGGCTCGGCAAGAGGACAGAAAACGGCAGCAAGGTTCGGGGGGAGGCTCTTCCAGTGGGAGCCGACCCCCCAAACGGTGGAGACCACAGGCAGGACCTCGGGGCGCGCCAGCTGGAGGGCCGAGGCCGGGAGACGGGCCCTGCGTGATATGCGGGGGGGCGCACCGGGCACCCGATTGCCCCCAGCGTCACAACCATTGCTTTCGCTGTGGTAAGCAGGGGCACTTCCGCCACAACTGCCCCTTGACCCTGGGAGCGGTTACCTCATCAGCCTCGACACCGTCACCACAACTTTCTGGACGAGGAAAGGCACCTATGGGGTCAACCTCCAGACCTCCTGCACCCCGGCGAGAGGGGGAGAAGCAACCTCAGGCAGGCGAGAGGGTTTACTCAATGACCCGCCAGGAGGAGGATCCACCAGAGGATGTGCTTGCAGGTATTACTTCTGTTTCAAATTCCCGTGCTAGAACCCTATTTGACACTGGAGCAACACACTCTTTCATTTCTTGTGACTTCGTGTTCATGCATGACCTTGGGGAGACCCCTCTCCCAAATCGGATGGCGGTCCACACGGCAGCTGGGGCCTTGGAGGCGGTTAACTTCGTGGCCGCCTGCCCGATCAGGCTCGGGCGGCGACTGTCTTGCCCGTGGGACTTAGTGGTGATACCTTTGAAGGAGTATGACGCCGTGTTGGGCATGGACTGGCTCGCGAGGTACCGAGCGCTCATCGACTGCGAGAAAAGGCAGGTGCGGCTTCAAGAACCGGGTTTCCCCGAGCACGTGTACCTGGCGTGCAAAAGTACTACCTTCCCCGCGGTCATCTCAGCGGCAAGAGCCAGAAGATTAGTAGAGGGTGGATGCGTAGCCTACTTGGCGTCGGTGGACCTGATCACTCGACCCTCGGGGACGCCGACAGACTTTCCCGTGGTGAGAGACTTTCCCGACGTTTTCCCGGTGGAGCTACCAGGGATGCCCCCTGAACGAGAAGTGGTGTTCCCCATCGAACTCCTACCGGGTACACAGCCTATTACGAAGGCGCCCTACCGCATGGCCTTCGTGGAACTAAAGGAGCTCAAGGCACAACTTGAAGACCTTTTGGACAAAGGATTTATCAGACCGAGCGTGTCGCCCTGCGGTGCACCGGTACTTTTTGTGCGAAAGAAAGACGGGAGCCTAAGACTCTGCATCGACTACAGAGGGATCAACAAGGTCACAGTAAAGAACAAGTACCCCCTGCCCAGAATCGACGACCTCTTCGACCAACTATGGGGAGCGACGGTCTTCTCCAAAATAGATCTACAATCGGGCTACCACCAGCTACGAGTTCGGGAGGAGGACATCCCAAAGACTGCCTTCCGGACCCGGTACGGCCACTACGAGTTTACGGTGATGCCGTTCGGACTTACGAATGCACCCGCGATATTTATGGATATGATGAACCGCATATTTAGGCCTTACATTGATCGGTTCGTAGTGGTCTTCATCGACGACATCCTGATCTATTCGACCACCGACGAGGAGCACGAGGACCATTTGTGAACGATTCTCCAGACTCTCCGGGATCAGAAACTGTTCGCAAAGCTCAAGAAATGTGAATTCTGGCTGCGCGAAGTGGGCTTCCTAGGACATGTGATTTCGACGGAAGGGATCGCAGTGGATCCCAAGAAGGTGGAATCGGTACTCAGCTGGCAGCCGCCAACCGCAGTGACGGAGATCCACAGCTTTTTGGGCCTAGCAGGATACTACCGACGCTTCGTCGAGGGGTTCTCGAAGATAGCCGCCCCTCTGAACCGATTGACCAGAAAGGGGGAAAAGTTTACTTGGACGGCCCGATGTCAGGAAAGCTTCGAAGAGTTAAAGAGAAGGCTAACCAGGGCACCAGTGCTCGTATTACCAACCCCCGGTGAAGACTACGAAGTGTATTGCGACGCGTCGAGGATCGGCCTCGGAGGGGTATTGATGCAACAAGGCAGAGTAATAGCCTATGCTTCCAGGCAACTGAAGGAATACGAGAAAAACTACCCGACGCATGACTTGGAGCTGGCCGCAGTGGTGTTCGTGTTGAAGCTTTGGAGGCACTACCTCTTTGGTGTCCACTGCACTGTATTCTCGGACCACCAAAGTCTGAAATACCTGTTCACCCAGAATGAGCTAAACCTACGACAGAGACGGTGGTTAGAACTACTAAAGGATTACGACCTGTCAATCCAATACCACCCCGGGAAAGCCAACGCGGTAGCGGATGCTTTGAGTAGAAAAGCACAGCAAGAAGCGACACCTGCAGGCGGGTTAACTGAGCAGGACAGCCTTTTTTTTTTGAGGGGAAGGTAGCATGCTACCGCTTCATTCATAAGGGGATGAATTAGGCAACAAAGGAAGGCAACAGGGCCTTGAAAAAAAAAAAAAAAAAAAAAAAAAAAAAAAAAAAAAAAAAAAAAAACCTTCCTACCGAAACAAGTCAAATCTCCAGTTGTGCCCACCGGTTCCGATATTCTCTGACCTCCCTAATGATACAGCCCTCCGTCCTCTTGCGCTTATCAAAGACTCTCCTATTGCGTTCGAGCCAAATCGTCCACCAAATCGAAGCTAGTCCACAGAGTTCATTAGCACGTGAGGGCCCACCTCTCTGGCAGGAGTTGCTCCAAACCGCTGTTACGGACGGGAAATTGTTGATCGCAACCATGTTCAGGTGGGAGGCTTGAAGAATGCGTCTAGTAAGCTGGCAGTGTAATAGCAAGTGGTCCACTGTCTCCGGTTCTTCTGAGCACAATACGCAGAATCCGTCTCCAGTCCACCCCCTTTTGAGCAGATTATCTTTGGTCTTGATCCTAGTTCTTAGAGCTAGCCAGCAGAAGATTTTGACCTTAGGAGGGATTTTCAACTTCCAGATTCCCCGAAAGCTGGGATCGGAAATCCCCCCGTTTTCGATGAAGAGGTACAGAGATTTGACCGAAAACTTCTCGGATTGTGTCCACCTCCAGCGTACATCATCATCCGAAGGCGAGGTTATGATTGCCGCGACCGTTGCCTTGAACAGGGCTACCGTCGCCCAGTCCGTCGAGTTACCAGGGGTGGACCTCCTTAGGATATGTCCCCACTTCCATCCGTTCCCCCCCCAACAGTCGGAAACTCTAATTCTTTTTCCCCTAACAGCGGCGAAAATTGTTGGGAAAAGGGTGCTTAGGGGCGCATGGGCGGCCCAGATGTCCGTCCAAAAACAAACCCGCCGACCGTCTCCTATCGAGTAGGAGAGTCCACAACGGAAGATATCCCTTGTGGCTAAGACGTTGCGCCACCACTGTGAGAACGGCCTGAAGGAGGCCCCTTCGCACAACGGCTTTCTCCGTCCGTAATAGATCCCTTTTAAGAGAGGGCCCCACAGCAGGCTTCTGTCTGCGAGAAATTTCCACCACCACTTGGCCAGGAGTGCCACGTTCATGCTCTCTATGTTCAGGACTCCTAGCCCTCCCTCAGCCGTACTCCTGCAGACCGTCTTCCAATTTACCAGGCATTGCCCTCCTTTGGTGGAGGTTGCCCCTTTCCAGAAGAACGCGCGTCTTAGCCCCTCCAACCTTGCGACAACCCATTTGGGCGCCCTGAACATGGAGAGATAGTAAAGTGGTAGGTTTGACAGTACAGAGTTCACCAAGACCAGCCTGCCTCCCTGGGATAATAGCTTGGCTTGCCACCCTTCTATTCGCGCCTCGAGTTTGCCGATAACCCGCCTCCAGTCGTCTTTAGCCAGCGCTTTGTCAGAGAGCGGGAACCCGAGGTAGGGTATCGGTAGAGTCCCCAACTTACATCCCAGGATATTTGCAAGTCTCGCCCCTCTGCTGGTCCGTCTACCAAGATAAAAAAGTTCAGTCTTCTCACAGTTGACCTTCAAACCGGCGGCCCAGTCGAACAGCTTCCAGATGAAGAGCAGATTGTTGATCTGTTGCTTTTTTGCGCCGCAAAAGAAGAGGGTGTCGTCCGCGTATTGTATAATGGAAACTTTTGAGGCCGGAGTGGGACCCACCCCCCTCAGTAAGCCGTTATTAACGGCCCGCTCCGTCATTCTGGTTAAACATTCCGCAACCAGTATGAATAGATAGGGGGACAGTGGGTCCCCTTGCCTAAGTCCCCTATGCGTCTTTAACCAGTTCGTAGGGATGCCGTTCACAAGGGCTGACACCTTGGCGTTACACACGCACTGCTTTATCCATCCGCACCATCTGTCGTTTGCCCCCATCCCAGACAACGCCATGAAGATGAAGTCCCAAAGGACCATGTCGAACGCCTTCTCGAAGTCGGCTTTAATCCCCACAACGTCGAGTCCGGATTTTGCTGACCAGTTGACCACTTCCGTAGCCGTCGCGAAGGAGTCAAGGATCGACCTGCCTTTAAGGAAAGCCGACTGGGCAGGTGAAATGATCTCATTCATTACCGCTTCGAGTCTATTGGCCAGGACTTTCGAAATGATCTTCTGTACCGCGTTAAGGAGACTAATAGGCCTGAAATCGTTAGCCGAGTTAGCTCCCTCCCTCTTGGGCACCAGACAGATGTAGGAATAGTCCAGGGGGGATGAGTTTAATGATCCGTTGTGGAGCTCCTGGAAGATGATGTACAGGTCCGACTTTACTACATCCCAGAACTTTTGGAAGAAACCTAGGTTAAAGCCATCCGGCCCGGGGGCTTTGTCACTACCAAATTGGAAGGTGGCTTTTCTAATTTCCTCGAGAGTGAAAGGCACCGTCAGATCGTCTGGACGGCTAATGGACCTACCTTCGAAGAGCTCGTTCCAGTCCCCTAGCGTTCCCCGGGCGTGTTCCCTCGGGGCGAAGCGGGCCTTGAAGTGGTTGAAGAAGTACCCCCTTTTTTCCTCCTCTCTCCGGAGGATTCGCCCGTTGCAAACCACCTCGCCAATGGTGTTCACACGCCTCCTTCCATTAGCGACAGTGTGAAAGAATTTCGTATTACCGTCTCCTTCCTTCAACCAGCGTAGATTAGCTCAGGATTTCCACAGGATTTCTTCATCTGCCACGACCCTGCTTAGGAGAGATTTAAGCTGAGCCCGCTTCTCGAAAAGATGGGGGGGAAGGTTCGCACTTTCCTCCAAGAGATCAAGCTGCTGAATCTCGCCAGCTAGGGAGTTTTTGGTGCGGAGGATGCTATAAAAACTCGAGGAACACCATTCCTTGATGCGCTTTCGGCAGTGTCGCAACTTGGCCACAAAAGTGAGTACACCAGAACTCTTAGGAGGGATCTCATTCCACCAGAGTGGTAAATTAGCACAAAAATCCGCACGCGTAAGCCAGACCATTTCAAATCTAAACCGGGGGGGGCTGAGCCTGGTACTTGTAGATAGGAGCAGCGGCGAGTGGTCCGAAGTGATCCTTGGACCAGCCTCCACTTTGGATAGGGGGAAGCTGTGGTCCCAATCTGTGGAGATCAAGAAGCGGTCGAGTTTAGCAAGGGTTGGGCTGCTCTTCAAGTTGGACCAGGTGAACTGCTGGTTGGTAAGTGGTAAGTCCAGCATTTCCAACTCGGTAATGAGATCCGCGAACAGAGCCATGATGCGTCCACTCCAGTTACAGCCTCTCCTTTCCAGCTAATTTTTGGTTAGGTTAAAATCCCCGCAGATGGTCCATAACCCTCTACAATCGCCTTTGAGGTCGGCCAGTTCTTGACAGAACTCCGGCTTGCCGTTCCACGTCGGGGGGCCGTATACATTGGTAACCGAGAAGTGGATCCCGCTGGGGATGTGGGTTAGTTGAACCGTCAGCGAGTGGTTTCGAACCAGAGCTCCACTACAAGAGAAGAAGTTCGAGGGCCAACAGGTGATTAGGCCCCCAGAGGCACCCGCCGATTTGATGAACAAACATTTATCAAAAAGAGGTCCGGCAAAAGACCTAAGGAAAGAACGGGAAACCGCTTCCACCTTCGACTCTTGAATACATACAACCGACGACCTGAGCTTTGACACAACAGATTTAACAGTGGCTCTTTTATTCGGGTCATTTAGACCCCGGACATTCCAACAAAAGATCTGAAACATGATGTCACTAAAACCTCTCCAACCACTACGAGACAAAGGAAGGAGCCCCTAGAAGGGTCCGGCGAACAAAGCAAGGTTCGCAGCTTCGTCATCATTGAGACGGATCCCACACATCCCAACTTTGGCCTTGATGGGTTCAGTGGTCACCCCACCCGCGATCAGCGTAGACGGAGACTCCCGAAGCAAAGTTTTACGGGCCAGGGCTCTAGCGACGACACCCCCGGGACCGTCCCTCGCCAGTCGACAACTCCTGCGGAGGGGGGTGGCGGAGCTACACGCCGGCAGTACAACCAAGGCCGAGCCCCCCCCCCCCCCCCTCCTGAATCCGACCCAGGCTTCACGACCGTCGAGGGAGCGCCGACGTTTTCAGTGGTGAGGAGATACTCAAGCGCTCCGTTCGGTGGGGGCGGTGATCCGAAATCGCCCGAAAACGAGGGGAGCGAAGGTCCGAACCCATCAGTAGGCGAGGAGCCCCGGTCGGCAAGCACAACCCTAGTCGGAGAAGCGGCCAACACAACCGTATCCATCCGGGCCTCCCCCCGGACGACGGCCATCTGGGCGCAGACGAAGGCGGAGTAGGGGGGGGGAGCGACCGCGGGGGGTGGGGGGCGACCGTGTCGAGGCAGAGGAGTACCCGGCCGAGTCGGAGACGCCACAGTCCCAGGCGGTGGCCATCCAGACTTCCCCCCACAAGCGGTCCTCCGCCCTGGCCCAGCTCCAGCACGCACCCGGCCGAAGTGCCCACCGGGTTCAACATCGAGTGCGCTACAGCAAGAGAAGGGGGAGGGATCACAAGAGATGGACCCTCCTTCGAGACGGTCCAGAGGTGGAGATTTCCACCGAAAGGCATCGTTGGGCCTCCACCCGGGCCCAGCTCCGAGTGAAGCCCAGTCCGATGAGCGCTCCCTGGACCGGCACCGTCGGAAATAGAGGAGCCCCAGCCCACAGGGCAAAGCGGAGGCCCAAGCGGGGCCCCAGCCCAAAGAGTCCCAATCGCCGGGCCCGTCCCGTTTGTAAAGCCCACCGCAAGAGGCCTGGGCTCTGAATCAAGCAACGATGGCACAGTGCACCGCCCCCTAGGGCTCCCACTGCCCAATGAAGAACACGCGCCCGAGGCATTGTCTTCCACATGCAAGACGGGGAGTCCAAGGGGGAGGTCTCGGGTGGGTGTCAGCGAACCACAGTTGCCCACCAGAGAAGTAGCCGTTCCATCTGACGGGGGCACCGGCGGGAAATTCGCCTCGAGAGACGCAGGCCTGACCCCCGCCCAGGGTTCGGCGGGGTCCCCAGTCCGCCTCGGGTGGTCGCCACCACCCGTCGGTGCGGCGCCCAGCCTATGCCCGCCAGTCCGAGGAGGGTCCGCCACAAGGGGGTACGGCCGCCGCCGCTTGCCGCCGGAGCGCCGGCGCCCCCGATCCCGATGTCCCGGCGGGAAGCCAGATTCATTCGAGTCCGTCGCCAAGCCCTCCGTGGAGCGCGGACTCGAGGGACCTTCTCCAGCAAGGTGCACACGCCTGGCTATGGATCGGCCGAGCGGGTCCGTCTGGTCCGCTCCCTCGTGAGGGTCTCCACCGGCAAACGGCGTTCCTCGATCGTCGCCCCCCAGTGGTGCCGTGCGGATGAGCTGAACGGCAATGGTGACAGTGAGGTCGCCTAAGGTGATAAGAATGCTCTCCGGGATGTCCGCGGCATCGTCAACAGCAATCTGGCAGCAGAACCCGCCAAAATCCATCATACTAACACTTTCTTCCTCTCCTCGCAGATAACGGCCAAAGGGGCTCACGATCGCCGCAACTCTGGATTCAACCCAGCATTCGAATGGGAGCTCCACCAGCTTGATCCAGGCCTTATACCGGAGCATGGATCTGGCGGCGTTGCGGTACGGGTTCCAGGCGAAACAACGAAGACGACAGCGAGGAAGCCGGATCAGTTCACGACGGATGAGGTCCTCTGGGCGAATCCAGTGTGGGAGGAGAACCGCGAAGCCCCGCTCACGGTGCCGCGCCACATGGAAATCGTCGGACTGCCCACCCAGTTTTGAGGCGAGATCCGATGCAATAGCTTCTTGCGGGCAATGTCCCAGGCGGTCCGGACCGATAACGCTGGCTAGAACAGCATTGCGGCAGAGGTTCTGACGAGTATGGAAGCACTCCGTGAGGGGAACAAAGTGCTTGGTGGCGGGGGGTCTGTAGCCCATAGCCCGATACATCTTCGGGGTCGGCGGAGAAAACAGGGAGCTGCACCGGACCGCGAGATGTCCGAGCTTGAAGCACCGGCGACACCTGAGTGGTTCCCTACAGTTCCGGATAAGATGGTCTGTCGAGAAGCAACGGAAGCACCTTCCCGTGGTCAGAGGGGAGAAGACCCGGGGTGGGTTAGCAGACGGGGGGGGGGGGTGATGAGGATGCTGATGGTGTTGATGGGGCTTGCGACGAAGAAGGGCATCCCTATAAGGCGTCTTCGACGTCGTCGGTCGAGCAGCCCGTGAGCCTCCGCTGACCCCAGAAGCCTTGAAGGGATCCCTGGCGAGGACAGGGCAATCCTTTTCCGCACCAACGACAGCACTTGGACAATACGAGGAGAGGGGGCGTCCTCTTTCATCAGCCCAGGACACTGAGCTCAGGTGTCTTTTGCCTCCTTGGTCACAGGTCCCATGTGAGCCCTCCTTCCGGGGAGAAGCGAGCCGCTCGACGACAAGAGAAACCTTGGCAGCAGGCTTGGGCCTAAGTCTCCTCGCGAAAAGACCTTTCCGAGCCAGAGGGGACCCTCGGCGAACGACCGTACTACCACTGCCGTAGATGGAGTAGGGGGTCCTGTTACCACGGGGCTGATCGTCCGAAGCTCGCCTCCCGAGCACCCTCCCTGTCCTCTCAGATTCCCTCCCTCTCCTCTCGCGCGCCCTCCCTCTCCTCTCAGTCTCCCTCCCGAGCAGGACAGCCTAATCGCGGAGTTTGCGCGTATGAGATTGGAAGTAGTACCGGCAGGCATGGTTGCACGACTGCTAACCTTGGCAGTCAAGCCGACGCTGTTCGAAAAGATCCGGGAAAAGCAACAGACCGATCCTCACTTGCAGCTCGTACGAGACAGGATCTCCCCAGACCAAGAGAACGACTTCTCAGTGGAAGCCGACAACACCCTACGATTCCGCGGGCGGATTTGCGTGCCGGATTCGACGGAATTAAAGGAGGAAATCTTGGCAGAGGCACACCGCGCCCCTTATGCGGCGCATCCTGGGGGTACGAAGATGTACAGAGACCTCAAGCAGACCTTCTGGTGGCCGAAACTGAAGATGGATGTGACACGACATGTAGCACACTGCCTGGTATGTCAACAGATAAAGGCGGAACATCAGCGACCCGCAGGAAAACTACAGCCGTTACCAGTGCTAGAATGGAAGTGGGATCAAATCACCATGGATTTTGTCACTGGGTTCCCACGCTCACAGCAGGGCCACGACACGATCTGGGTCATAGTGGACCGTTTAACCAAGTCAGTGCACTTCTTACCGATTCATACGACGTGGACCCGGGATCGACTAGCCCAAGTCTACCTCAGCGAGATCGTGAGATTACATGGAGTTCCAGCATCAATTACCTCGGATAGGGACACGCGCTTTGTCTCAAGGTTTTGGCAGAGTTTACAGTAGGCATTGGGGACCAGACTACAGTTTAGCACGGCCTTCCACCCCCAGACGGACGGACAGTCCGAGCGGGTGATCCAGACCCTAGAGGACCTACTACGCGCCTGTGTACTTGACTGGGGAGTCAGTTGGTCGCGTTACCTACCCCTCGTGGAATTCGCCTACAATAACAGCTACCAGGCCAGCATTCAGATGGCGCCTTTCGAAGCCTTATATGGAAGACGTTGTCGGTCCCCGATCTGTTGGGATGACTTGGGAGAACGGAAGTTTTTGGGACCCGACTTGGTGGAAGAAACTGAAGCAAAGATACGACTCATCAGACAGCGCCTACTAACCGCCCAGAGTCGACAGAAAAGCTACACAGACCGTAGGCGCCGCGACTTGGAATTTCAAGTGGGAGATCACGCGCTCTTGCGCGTCTCGCCATCCAAGGGGATCAAGCGTTTCGGACTGAAAGGCAAGTTGAGCCCACGGTTTGTCGGGCCATTCGAGATCCTGGAGCGCATTGGCCCGATGGCTTACCGCCTTGCCCTACCACCTAACCTCGACCGAGTCCACGACGTGTTCCACGTCTCGATGCTCAGGAAATACCTTCCCGACCCATCACATGTTCTGGACGTCTCTACCCTCGAACTTAAGGAGGACCTGAGCTTCGAGGAAACCCCGGTGCGGATCCTAGCAAGGGAAAATAAAGCACTGCGAAATCGAGTCATCCCCTACGTGAAGGTGCTCTGGAGCAACCATGAGGAGCGAGAAGCAACTTGGGAGTTGGAGTCAAAAATGAGGGAGTGCTACCCCGACCTTTTCACCGCGACCCAGGATTAAGTTTCGAGGACGAAACTTATTTTTAAGGGGTGAGTGGTGTAGTAACCGCTCTTAAATTGTATATTGGTTTTTATTTAATTATTTAATTATTGCGTACCCCTATTAACGGTCCGGCGGTTGGATTAATAATTCACTTTTTTTTGGACAAGCCGTCGGGGCTCGCGGGTATTTTTAGGCACTAGAGCTCGCGAAACGGAGAACGGCGGCGCGATCGTATTTGAATTCAGACTCCGGAATCTCCCAGAATTAATTTATGAAGGATACTAGCAGTTTCGGGTGCTTCAAATAAGTGGTCGGGCGATTGGCACGCGTTTCGAGGTAAGTCAGACCCCGGTTTGCGCCCAAACGACTAATTAATTTTGAGTTTGGGACTTAGGGCTTTTTTTTCCCACTCCATTTTTTTTCCTTGTCCGTTAGGTCTCGTGCGAGAAAACCCGAACCCTAGTTTTCCCCCTCCATCGGTTGGCGTGAAGAACCGAGGCGACGAGACGGAGAGAAGGAACATCCTGCGGAATCCGGCGAACGAGAGCGGGACGATCCTCCTCCTTCCTTCCTTACCGGCGAAAATGAGGTGAGAGGTTCGGGTCTTTCCGGTTTTCGGTGTGAGTTTTCTTTCGTGTCGTGTCACGTGCGAGGCGAGTTTGGGGACCAAACGGGAGGCCACCGCCGTCGTGGTTAAACGGGAGGCTGCCGCCGCCGTCACCGTGTTCACGGGGTCATCGCCGGAGCCACCGTGATCGCGAGGTCGCAACCGGAGCCGAAAACGAGCACGTACTGTTCACGATTTGGGGGTTTTCTGGCTGCGGTCCACACGCCGGCGTGCACCCGGTGCACGCTCCGCAGCCCGGGGGCGCAGACCCGGTGCACAAAGTCGTGCGCCAGGCCGCGCGGTCCACCGGGCCGGCGTGCACCCGGTGCACGCCATCACGGCCCGGGGGCGCAGACCCGGCGCACAGGGTCGTGCGCCAGGCCGCTCGGTGCATGCCTGGGCGTGCACCCGGTGCTCGCCACCGCAGCGGGAAACGGTGGACCCGGCGCGCGCCCCTGCCCGTGCGCGGCCCGGCCCAAGACGCCGTGGTCCATCGCTGTAGCGTGATCCCGGCCCGCGCCGCAGTTGCGTTTAGTCGTGGACCCGGTCCACGCCAGGATTCGTGCACCGATCTTCAGAAAAAGGTCCAGAACCTCCGTTTTTAGCCAGTTTCGCGTCGTTTTTGTGTTTTTAACCACGATGATGTTTTTAACAAATATTTTCTTATTGTAGCTGTCCGGGCACACGGCGAGAGTATTTTAGTTGGAGCTTCCGCACGTCTTCTACTTCGTGTTTGAGGTGGGTTTTGTTTTAGTGCTTAGCGTCGGTTCCGGCGGTCGCTTTTACTCTCGATTATACGTTATGTTGCTAACATGGTAGCCGTTATAGTTTTACTCTTGATTATACATTATGTTGCTAACATGATAGCGGTTATAGCTTATTTCTGAGTACTGTTGGTATTGTCGGTTTCTTTGCTCGAGGCAGCAGCACGCGCACCCGCGGTTTGGCCACCGCAAAGGGTGCGCTTTTCCGGAAAAGTGGTCTATGACCCGTGTAAACCCACGAGGTGACGTAGTGGGGGCCCCCGCAGGTGGGGGGTTTGGGCGCCGAGGTGCGAGCGGTGCGACCCATCGGGGTAGGTGCCCGACGTGGTTTACCGAGGTAGGTGCTCGGTTGGATGCCGGGGTAGGTGCCCGGATTAGGTTGTGCAGGTATGCGAGGTCTTGTCCCCGTGTTGGGGGGAGTGGTTGCTCCGGATAGTTTACGGTTGGGCGCACTTCTTTTTTCCTGCTTTCCTTATTATGTTATATTGTCGCTGACTTCCCACTTTGTGACAGGGTCCTTCCGGGGGGAGTGTTAGGCGACGGTGAGGCCGAGACTGGAGTTTTTGGGTCTTTGGAGACCCCGTATTGTACTTCCTCCTTTATTGTCGCTTTCCATTTATTACTATAGTTTTATGTGTGGTCCTCGATACCCTCGTGGGGTCGGTGTGGATGTCGACAACCCTTTGCTTATTTACTAAACTTTCTTTCCTCTTTCCGTTGGCCGCTTTCGAAAAGAAAAAGAGAAAACAAACCCAAAAGAATTGCGAAAACCGTTTTCAAAACCTAAGTGTCGTGTGGGCACTGTTTTCAAAAACCCTGTGGATTTATGGACTTCGAAAAAGGATTTCAAAACCTAAGTGTCGTGTGGGCACTGTTTTCAAAACCCTGTGGTTGTATGTCGTTTTCGAAAGTGGCTTTAAAAATCTAGGCGCCGAGTGGGCGTCGTTTTGAACAATTGTGGATTTATCCTTTCAAACTGACCGGCCGTTTGATTGCTTCAGTTTTAATGCATGTATGTATGTAGGTATGAATGTTGAACTGTTGTGATTGATTTGTGGACTGTATTTGAACACTGTACTAGCCGCGATGCCGCGCATATACAGGGGAGACTCTGTCCGCGTGCAGAGTGACCCTGTGTATGCGGCAGATCTGGGCACGCACCGGGAGAGAGAACTTGCAAAAAAAAAATTTTACACGCAAAATTCATACTTTTCTGGACGGTTTCCGCTGATCGAAAACCCCCGGGGCGTGACATAAAGAGGCTTGTATTAATTTTCTTCATGATCCCTTTACATTCGTAGCTATCTATATATATAGTCCATCTCTAATTATCTCTATTTTCTACTAATAATACCACTCTATTATCTATACTAATAATCTCTCTAATGGGCCGAGCCCTTTACTGTGCATGGGCCTCGGGTTGGGCCTCTTCGGCTGGGCTCCTTCTACTGGGCTTCTTCAGTTGGGCTCCTCCCATTGGACCCCCTTAGTTGGGCCTCCCCTGGTTGGGCCTCTCTGGTTGGGCCCTTGCTATTGGCCTCTTGGGATGGCCTCCTCCAGTTGGGCCCTTACAGTCAGGCCTCCTGATATTGGGGCTTCTACTCTGATCCTCCGCACCTAGGGCCTCTCTGCTGTGGTTTCTCCCGAAGCATCCCTCTTGCTCCTTCTCCTCCTCCGCTGGCCCTCTGTTTCCCTTTCAACTGGCCGAGTGCATCCTGTCGCCTCCATCCTCGGTGCCCTAATCAGCAAGCTGGGATTACGCAAGAGGCTTCTATCCTGCTCCTTCTTCTCCACCTCCGGTCCCACCTCGGCTCCTTCCCGTCTCTTCTCACCTTGGAGTCGCTCTTGTTGGCGTCGGACGTTACACAATGCTCTTTATCGAACTAGCAACATTTTTTTCCTTTTTACTTTTCTCCGGTACTTCAACACAACCCAAAACAATCGATGGCCGAGGAGCTCGAACTCCCCGGCGCGCTCCGGAGGGTGGTGGGCCTCCTCGCGTCGTACCTCAAGAAGGCGACGGAGAAGAACGACAACCGCCACCCCGTTAGAAGGCTGCGGCAGCAGGATTCGGGGTTCGACATGACTGTGCGGCCAGCTCGCACCGTTCGCGGCTTACTCGACAGCCTCCCCAAACACCTCCCCGACTGCAGCCCCTCGGTGCTACGTCCTCGCGTTCGCCTACCTCGACCGCCTCCTCTGGAGACGCCGCCACTCCATCACTCTCGACTCCTTCAACGTCCGCCGCCTCTTCCTCACCGGCCTCCTCCTCGCCACCAAGTTCGAGCACGGATCGTAGGTTAATTACGCTGTTTCTGTATAAATTTGAATAACGGTAAATTTGTATTTATATATATGCATTCAAAAATATTTTAGATAATATTTTTAGTAACAAATAAAAAGTCTTAGAATAATGTCTAAAAAATATATTGTAAAAAATTAATTAATTAATTTATATAAATTTATTTTACATAAAATTATTTTATGTAATAATTAAATTTATATAAGTATACTTAATTATTTTATATAATTTATTCATAATATACATAAGGAATATAATATAATATTAGCAATTCTTATATATAGTTTTAATTAATAATACTGTAAATTTTAATATTTTTTTAAAAAAAATATATAATATATGAATTTAATATATAAATAATAAAACTTAATAAAATAAATAATATATCAAGTTTAATAAATTATATCTTATAATAAGATTTAAATATAAATATATTATATCATAAAAATAATATTTATATTAATATATTTATTTGTATATCTATTTTTTTAATAAAATAAAAAGAAGGACAAATTTGTTCTTAGTTTTCCTCCGAATAATTTTTAACGGATTTTTTCAAAATAATCTGCTTTGATTAGAACAACTTATTCCATCCAATTCTTTGTTACTGATATCCTCTCTCGTTTCGAAATATTTTTCATACAACAAGCCTTAAAAGCTTAATCTTTATGTTTTTTTTAATAGTTTGTGACGAATATATATATAATGCTAAAATTGAAGAACTATATTATGTCAAAAAAAAAAAAGCAGGTCACATATTCAAATCAATAATACTATGATTTGGCGGGCTTAATTTTTGGAATTAAATTCTTATGAATATAGATGCATAACTATACATTCAACTGCAAATAAATAAACAGTTTTTAGTTGAAATCAATTACTAACCTAATTCTTTTTACAATTTTTCGATAGTCTCTACAACAATTCTGAGTTTGCAAGCATTGCGCGTATCAAATTGAAGGTCATGAAAGAGCTGGAGTGGGAGTTCTTCAAAGGCGTCGACTACCAACTTGTCGTGAGGGACGGCGACTTCGACAGCTACTGCAAGGTTCCGCGTCAAACTCGGGGATTGCACAACCAATTCCATCTGCCTCTACGCTGTCGACATTGTCGCTGCCTTGCACCTTGTATGCGGTGGAAGCGGCTTGCGACGACTCCAAGCAGAAGCCGCTCGAGTGATGCATATACATTGTGACATCTTCTAATGTGTTTTAATTTGTAAATAATGTATACGCATTAGGTACTAGAAACAGATGGTGGATTAAGTTAATAGATATGTTTTTTTTTTTTTTTGAAAAAAAAATAGCACACTATCCGCATCATTCAATTGAAAAATAAACTAAGCTTACATAAGTGAGACATCACGATCTCAAAGACAAAATAAAAAATACTAATAAAAACAAAATAAGTAAGACAGTAATCAAAAACTAAATCAAAACTCTCGCCCAGAAGCATCACGCGTCCCGAACACCGATCACACCCACCCAAATAGCCTCCGGTCTCCTCCCACTGTGTTGTTAGTCTTTTGATCCAGCCAACCGCAACAAGAGGATCAGTATTAGCCTGCTGGGAAATCACTTTGTTCCTTATAGACTACACAACCCGCCAGCTAGCTGCCAAGCCTACAAGGTTATTGTTAGCTAACATGGCCCCACCCCGAGACATGCACTTCTCCCAGGCATATTTGACGTCATCGTTCGTGTCCTCACAACTCGAACCCTCTGAGGCCATCCACATCGCATACCTAGTGTACACACATTTCGTAAAATGGTGGTCAACAGTTTCAGACTCGGAGCCATACATTACACACAGTATATTCCCTGTCCATCCCTTTTTAGTAAAATTGTCAGTCGTTAAAAGACGTTTTTTGAGAACAAGCCACACAAAGATTTGAACTTTAGTTAGCAGACGAAGACTCCAGATTATACGGGCGCAATTGTCTTTTAGACCCCCGTCGATAAGCATCATGTATGTAGACTTGATGGTAAAAAGTCAATTTGCGTTCCAACGCCAAACCACTCTATTTGTCTCATGCCCTAGCCTGATTCCCTCTAAAAGCTCCCAGAGCTCGGTAACGCGTCCATTCCCGAGGCTCCCTCCCAGTCCGTACCCTGTTCGGATAGTCCCTCAGGTCCACCTGTTGTGATCTAAGCAATCACGAATTTTAACCATTTTCTTCACCACGCCGTCGAACACATCAGGGAAAAGGGATTATCATCACTTTTCCGCACCATCTGTCCGTCCATAGATTTATAAGTTTTCCATCTCCTAGTACGAAGTTTACCCCTATTTTGAAGATCTCTCTCATACTGAGGATACTCTTCAACCATTGCGAGGCCGGCCTGAAAGAGTTTCCCTCCCAAAGTGGCCTTCTCTAGGAATAGTACAACGATCTAATAAGTTTATTCCACTGGAGCTCCGGTGCTGTGAAAAACCTCCACTACCATTTGGTGAGAAGAGCATCGTTTATCGCATTAAGATCCACAATACCCAAACCACCTTCCTCCCTACTCCTACACACGTTCTTCTAGGCAACTAAGCACTATTTTCTGTAGCTTTCAAACCACCAGCCCAGTAAAAATCCCTTTTAAGTGTCTCAATCCGCTTGATAACCCATTTTGGCGCTTTGAACATGGAGAACAGGTAAACGGGAAGATTAGAAAGGACTGCTGACTAGCGTGAACCTGCCTCCCCTGGATAGCAGCTTAGACTGCCACCCGTTTTGAATTTTGTTAATAACCCCTCTCCAATCCTCCCTTTTCAACTCTCTATTTGACAATGGTAGGCCAAGATATCTAGTTGGGAAGGTGCCAACTTTACAGACCAGGACGTTCGCGAGCCGAGCTGCCTTGGCCTCATTTTTGCCCGTGTAGAAAAGCTTTGTTTTCTCCTTATTGACTCTGAGGCTAGATGCCCACTCGAATAAAAACCATAGAAACTTGAGGTTCCTTATGTACTTCTTTCTGGCTGCGCAAAAGAAAAAATTATTATCAACATATTAGATAAGAGCGATCCTGCACTCCTCCGACGGCCCAACACCTAGAAAAAATTTATTTCGGATGGCCTCTTCCATCATGTTTAGAAGACAACTTTATCTCTCGGTTGACAGTTGACAGTTGACTTGTTTAAGAAGACGTAGACAGCGTTGTAGTTCAGAGATTTGAATGATGCTTCATTGTTGACTCATTTTATGATGGTCAGAAAAATATTTGCTTCTCTTTGAATGATGATGGATTGACCTAGCTAATAACTTGTATTGTATATTTGGTTTGAAAGATTTGAGGCAAAGAATGGATATTTTTATTGTTGGTGTCTGATTTTGGAAAGATTTGCGTTGTAAATTATTTTTCATTTCAGACAAAATTATGGGAATAACTTCGATTGTAAAAGGGATTAAGAAAATATTATTCTATTTTTTTAACTAATAATTATTTAAATTTAAAATAAATTATAATTTAAATTTAAATTATAAATTTAAACTTAACTAAATCGGGTTTTTTTTTTTTTTTTTTTTTGACTTCTCCGGAAAAAAGCAAACTACCTATACCTTTTTCGTATCTTATTATTTGCTCGCCCATTCTAGAATATACAGTTAGACGAACTTCCTTTCTTTCCACTCAAAATTGTTCCTTCCCGTGATGTTCCATTCCCCTCAAAAATTATTCCAAAAATAAGCATATAAACTAAAGAGAAGGAGCATCTCCCCTCAAAACAAACCAACCCAGTCCCCACCACCTATATTTACCCTTTCAAAAATGGTAAAAATGTATGGCGACCCCGTCACCTATAGCCCACTCCCAAATCTCCCCTCACAGCTTCATAAATTTTTCTTCTTTATTATCACATTTTAAATTTTTTTAAGTTTTTCCATTGCAACAATTAGTAGTTAATTATTCCAATTTTATTTACAAAAAAACAAATTAAAATTATTAAATTTAATAAAACCATTCATCAATTTGATTAAATTCTTAATTTCGCTAATAAGATCTCTATATATATATATATATATAATTTTTTAAACAACAAAAAAACCAAAGAAAAAGAAAAGAAAAAGGTGGCAATTTCAAAATCGCCTACAAGTGTGGGGGTGTTCGGAAATTTTCACGTGCCTCGCGCCCCTCCCTCCCCTCGCTCCCTCTCAAAACTCCCTCCTCCATTCCCCCACCCAAAACAATAGCAATACAGACACAACGAGAATACACACCCCAACAAAACAAATTAAATTAAAATTATAACAAATTTCCCAATCTCCGTTGTGAGAGAGATAGGAGGAAGAGAGAGAGAGAGAGAGAGAGAGAGAGAGAGAGAGAGAGAGAGAGAGAGAGAGGAGGAGGAGGAGGAGGAGGAGAATGGCGTCGTCGGGGAACGCGGGGGAGGGCGAGGGGGAGGCGTCGTCGGAGTCGCCGCTGCTGCAGCCGTCGCGTTCGGAGCCTAAGAAGGCGGCGGCGTCGTACTATCGGCGGTGCCTGTCGCACGCGGGGGACGAGCTGCGGAGCTTCCGGTCGTGCCTGCGGTGGATGCTGCTGGACCAGTCGGAGCCGGCGCGCGCGGCGGCGTCGTGGGCGCTCTTCCTGCTGCTGGGCGCAATCGTCCCGGCCGCCGCTCACCTCGCGCTCGTCGGCGCCACCACCCCCGGCGGCCACCGCCGCGCCTACGACGCCGCAGTGCAGCTCTCGCTGGCCGCTGCCGCCGCCATCGCCTACCTCTGCCTCACCGCCTTCGTCCGCCGCTACGGCCTCCGCCGCTTCCTCTTCCTCGACAAGCTCCGCCGCGAGAGCGAGCGCGTCCGCCTCGGCTACACCGCCCAGCTCAGCCGCTCCTTCCGCCTCCTCGCCTGCTTCGTCCTCCCCGGCTTCGCCGCCGAGGTCGCCATCAAGCTCTGGTGGTACTGGTCCGCCGTCGCCCCCGCCGCCCCCGGTGACAATTTCCCCTAATTCCCTTCCAACCATATTTTCTATTCATTGGGCTTAGCATAGGAAGAAAGCAGTGTGTTTGGATCGAGTCATATTCCAAACCACGAAAAGTTGAATAAAATTGAATTATATTCTAAAATCAATTAGATCAAAATTCATAAATATTATATAGGTATATTTTAAGCAAATTAATTGTGTATTTTTAATGGTTCAAAATTTTGAAAACACATTATTAAATTTGTGAAAAATTGTTTTCGATAAAATAAAAATTAAGAGACCAAAATTTTCTGATTATAATTAAAATTTCATATATATATATATATATATAGGTTCGACCCTGACGCTAATAATATTGGCGGTGGCGTGCGTGCTGGAGCTGGCGTCGTGGCTGTACCGGATGGCAATATTCTTTCTGGTGTGCGTGCTGTTCAGGCTGATCTGCTACCTGCAGATTCTGCGGATGCAGGACTTCGCGGCGGTGTTCGAGGAGGGCGCGGAGGCGGCTGCCGTGCTGAAGGAGCATCTGCGGATCCGGCGGCAGCTGCAGATCATCAGCCACCGGTTCCGCGCCTTCATCGTCTCCTGCCTCGTGCTCGTCACCGTCAGCCAGTTCGTCACGCTGCTCCTCACCACCAGACCGCACGCCACGATCGACGTCTTCATCACCGGGGATCTGCTGGTCAGTAATCAGATGCATGCATAAATATTTTTTATCTGATTTATAAATTATTTTAAATCAGTTTTTAAATTTTTTTAATTTTTGATTTTATTATATCCAATCTTTCAATCCATCCGCCCACTTACAACTCATGTGGTTAACACGCCAAATAAGAGCGACTTAGAGCCTGTTCGTGTTCGGCTTTGACTCGGTAAAATATCAACGTGAAAAATTTATCTCATATTTAATTTATTTATTTACAAGCTAATTTATGAATAATAAGTTAAATTATCAACCTTTAAAAATTTAAAAAAAAATTCAAATTTTAATTTAATAATTAAAATTTAGTGTGCATATATATAAAGAGAGAGTAGATCTTATATACTTTTAAAAATTCAAATTTATTCATATTTATAAATTTTTTATCATAAAATTTATATTAAAATTTGTTCAATTATACTTTATCTTTCTCTTCTTAATTGACTTTACAATTATATAAATCTTAATACAAATTTTATGGTAAAAAATTTACAGATGTGAATAAACTTTTTTACTTTTAAAACTATATAAACTCTACTCTATATATATATATATATATATATATATATATATATATATATATATATATATATAAAATTATGTTAGAATACTATCGATAACACCAAGTCATTGGTACTATCAAGTTTTTAGTCTTTGAATTAAAAAATGTATGGTTAAGATAATAGTGGTCCCCTAGAGTTTACTAGGTGGTTGGTTGAATAGTAAAAAACTTAGGAGACCACTATAATCCAACCGCATATCTTTTCATCCAACGGCAGAAAACTTGATAGCACCAATTACTTGATGCTATCGATAGTATTCTAGCCGGACTATATATATATATATATATATATATATATATATATATATATATATATATATATATATATATATATATATATATATATATATATATATATATATATATATATATATATATAGTAGAGCTTATATATTTTCAAATGTATAACTTCATCCATATTTGTAAATTTTTTATCCTTAGATTTGTATTGAAATTTATACAATTATATTCTTTTTATCCCTCTTCTTAAATATTTTTACAATAACACGGATCACAATACAAATTCAATGGTAAAAAATTTACAAATACGAATAAGTTTGTACTTTTAAAAATATATAAGCTCTAATATATATATATATATATATATATATATATATATATATATATATATATATATATATATATATATATAATTGAATTTTTATGTTTTTAAAAATATCAAATTATTAGTGTAGATTTTTAGCTCTAAAATGAAAAGATGTACGGTTAGAATGATAGTGGGCCACTTAGATTAAATTAGTAGTTGGTGGAATAGAATGATCTAAAAAATAAAATTAGTTAAAAAAATAGATAAGCACAATAACACCATTTGCTTGCTACTTATACAAATATATTAACTAATATATATATATATATATATATATATATATATATATATATATATATATATATATATATATATATATATATATATATATATATATATATATATATATATATATATATATATCGAGTCGAACACGAACACGAACGAACTATTAATTTTTTGGCTCGTTAAAATTTTGAATTGAAAATTTTAATTTGTAGTTGGCGAACGATCAATCTCAAAGCCGTTTGAGTCGAATATGAAATGGGCTCACGAACAACAACCAACG
Organism: Tillandsia leiboldiana; assembly: GCA_029204045.2. Taxonomy (NCBI): domain Eukaryota; kingdom Viridiplantae; phylum Streptophyta; class Magnoliopsida; order Poales; family Bromeliaceae; genus Tillandsia; species Tillandsia leiboldiana. Next base: position 6,196,318 of record CM055068.1, on the reverse strand, counting down.
AGCCGAATTTTCCGCCTTCTTACAACACTATACAAACTTGATTCTCAGTTTACTATAGATTTTCTTTGGTTTTTTTTTTTCCTTTTTTTTATTAGCTGTGCTCGATCGGGCTCATGACCGGGCTGCTGGTGTGCCTGCGGAGCGCCGCGAAGATCACGCACAAGACGCAGGCGATCACGAGCCATGCCGCGACGTGGCACGCCTGCGCCACCATCGAGTCCTTCGACGCCGACCCGGAGGACCCCGCCGCCGCCGCCGCATACCCGACGGCGGGGCTGATCAGCTCCGGAGACGATTCCGACGAAGACGAGGGCAGGGACGACGACGATCTCGACGACAGAAAGCTCTTGCCTTCGCATCATGTCAGCACCATCTCCTTCCATAAGAGGCAGGCGTTAGGTCAGCATTCCTATCCTTTTATTACACTTCATTATTGTACAGTAATCGCATGTATGCCCATCAACCGTCCCTAATGCAAATGACAAAAAATTTGGTGGTTGGTATCTGTGATCCGAGTTCGAAGTCTAGTTATTTTATATTTCAGCTAAATTTATTTTAAAAATAAACGAACCGGGTAGCATGCTACATTTCTCTTAAAAAAAAAAAAAATAAAAAAAAAAAATAATAAAAAAAAAATCATATGTACGCCCCACCTACAGTAAAAATGACGAAGTAGAGGACGATTAATTAATCTTCTGAGTTCAAAACATAACTACTTCCTTATTTTAGCTAAGGTCCTTCTCAACACATTGTACTAGTCAAAAATAAAAATTACTAGTTATACAAGCCACAGAGCTAGGAGCATTTATTTTACACTTTTAATTCTAAATTTTTTTAATGACTTTGAATCTTTAATGCTTTAAAAATAAATTGACAAAATAAAATGATAATACTTATTTTTAAACCGTACATGTAACAATACTGCATGCATGTTATCGTCAAATAGTCATCATGTAAGCGCAAAATGATTTTTTAAACTAAAATATGAGTTTTTTTTTAACTAGTTAAGAGAGGATGATAAATAAATAAATAAATAAAAGTGGGAAAAAAAATTCTTATCTTTAACGGATTAATCTGGATTGTTTTTTAATTTAGAAAATTTTTATATTTTATAAGTTTTAAAATTTTTAATTTTAATTTTTAATAAATTTAAAAATTATTAAATTTTTAAAATTTATTAATTTTAAAATTTATACAAATTTTTTATAAATAATTTTTTTAATTTTTTTATAAACTAAAAAATTTATATATATAAAAGCTAAATTTAAATAATACAAATTATAATTAAATTTTCTTAAAAAGGTAATTTTATTAATTAAAAAAAATTCATTCTCTTTATTCTTCTTATTCCCTTTTTATCAAACCAAATACAATTTTTTTTATATCTTGATATAATTCTAATACTCATCCAAATACAAAATTATATTAATATTTATTTATTTTTAAAATCATATTTATTTTTAAAATAAATAGTTATCCCTTATACTCGAATCACATGCATTGATGTTTATATAAATTACATGTAGTGTTTTTATTCTTTGAGGAATACTATCTGTACACTCATTTATGGATATACATTTTACACCCCCACCCTTGAACCCCCACCCATTCAAGGGTGGGGGCTTTTTCATCCATCACTTTAAGTGATGGATAAAATTCACTCCACTTTTGGATAGATAGGAAGTAATATGTACACCCTTTTTTGGATGTACATTTAGTTTTTTTTCTTTAAAAAAAATTTATCCATCATTAAATAAGTGAGGTGTAAGATGTACATATACTTAGTTTTTCCTTATTCATTTGTGGTGCGCGCGCAAATGATCAAAATTCGCGCTTAAATGTTCGGTAACCAACGTCCGTATTAATATTTTATTTTCAGTGACGTATTTGGAGAACAACAAGGCGGGGATCACGGTGTTCGGGTTCGTGGTGGACCGGACTTGGCTCCACGCTTTGTTCATGATCGAGTTCTCTCTTGTAATGTGGCTGCTGGGTAAAACTGTTGGAATTTCCTAGGCCTATTTTCATGTCCTTCATTTATTTATTTTTTTTTATCCCCTTCATTTTTTTATTCATTTAATTTGTTGGTGTAGATTATTCACATTGTGTAGGCAACAAATGATTCGTAACTCTCGGGTGCGTAGAAATTTCTGTGCATCGATGATAACATACTAATTTTGAAGTCTGACCAGATTTAATGTAGAATCTATTTTTATTATTTATTTTATTCAATTAGCAATGAAATTAAATTTTGTATTAGGTGGATCATCATATTGTAATTATGTTAATTGTATGTAAAAATTTTCTGCGCACGAGAACTCTAGGAAATTTGTTCTTGATCTTTATGTGTAAGAGCCTCTTTAACCAAACTTTTGGAAAAAAAAATTCTGATATAAAGCGATATTTGTTTGGAGAATTATTTTTAATCAATAGTGGTAGAATTCGGATAGAAAAATAAGTTTTTTGAAATAATTTTGTGAAACTGTTTGGTAAATTTTATAAAGTGATTCTTTAAAATTTTAAATTTTAAATTTAAATTTAAATTTAAATTTTAAAAATTAAAATTTAATTTTAAAATTTTTAAAATTAAAATTTTAAATTTTAATTTTAATTTTATATAAAATTTATTAGTTTTGAATTTAAAATCTAAATTTAAATCTAAAATTCTAATCCAAAATTTAAATTTAAACTTAAAATTTAAATCTAAAATTAGAATCAAATTAAAAAAGTAGATTTTAATTGTTTCTAATTTTGGGTCTCTGAAATGAAAATTCTGATTTTAAAAATTAGAATCAGAATTTATAAAAGAGACTTTCAAATGCTTTATTAAAGAAAAAACTATTTTTTGCCCTAAAATCACATTCAAAAGTTAGTTAGGCCAAATAATACCTAAAAAGAAAGTGTACAAAAAGAATTTGATGAGCTAGAATACTATTGATAATAAATGAATATCTCAACTCCTTATCCCTTAAGCTAGTAATAGTATTACCATCAAATAGAAAAAAAATAAAAATATCTATACATGAAAGACTAAAAGATAAATAGTAAATGCTATTCTAATTTTTCACTTAAATCATATTTATTTTTTAGTCCAGCTATTATGCTATCGACAATACCAAACACTTGGTACTATCAGATTTTTCACCGTTAGATCTACCTTTTTAATCATTTCCACTCATTAGATCATACTCTACTAAACCCGAAGAGCCCACTATCCTAACCGCACATCTTTTCAGCCAAAGATCAAAAACTTAATAGAATCAATAATTTAGTGCTATTAATAGTATAGTAACTTAGTTCTTATTTCTTTATTACTGATAGCATTCTACTTGTTTGCTTAAATACTATAACAATGTTGCAAAAATCTACGAGTAGTCGTCCTTCTACTACAAAAATATTTCAATATAAAAACGCATTTTTTACGATGCTTGAAGAAAGCGTCCCTAAGCATCCCTACAATATAGTAAATACCGACGCTTTAAAAAATATTGTTATATGAGTACCAAACTAATTTATTAAATGATAATTTTTACTATTATTTTTAATTTTTCGACATTTTAAAGTATCATAATATATTTTACCGACGATTTCATATTATTCTTTTCATGCTTTTATGTTCATGTGTGGCTTAAAATATACTAGTTCAATACCCGCGCTTCGCTGCGGGAATTACAATCTAATTTAATATTAAACATTAAATTAATTAAGTATTAGACATTCAATATTATATATCTAATAGATTATTATTACATGATGTGATGGAATGAGTAAGGATAATAATAACAAATCTGGATTTTATATTATACCAATGAGATGGATTGAAGATTTACTATAAGATATGATGTGATAGAATGACTAAGGGCAATAATAGCGAATTTTATAATCTGGATTTTATATTATACCAATGAGATGGATTGAAGATTTACTATAGATATGATGTGATAGAATGACTAAGGGCAATAATAGCGAATTTTATAACTATGAGCTGGATTGAAGATTTACTATAGATATGATGTGATAGAATGGGTAAGGGAAATAATAGCGAATGTGAATTTTATAACTATGAGATGGATTGAACATTTACTATAGATAATATATATAGGGATATTTGCCTGTGTACCCCTGAAATATGAAGAAATATCTGATTTACCCCTCTTATTTTTTTCTTTCCAATATACCCTTCATACGTTCCACCGTTATTAAAAATACCCCTACCGTTTTCCTTTGTTAAGTTAACTAGGGTTAAACTAGAGTTAAATAATAATCGGTGTTGAAAACTATCAGATATACCTATTTTGTCCGGGTTTAGGGTTTAGGGTTTAGAATTTTTTAGGGTTTTAGGGTTTAGGGTTTAGGGTTTTAGGGTTTAGGGTTTAGGGTTTTTTAGGGTTTTAGGGTTTAGGGTTTAGGGTTTAGGGTTTTAGGGTTTAGGGTTTAGGAGTTTTTAGGGTTTTAGGGTTTAGGGTTTAGGGTTTTAGGGTTTAGGGTTTAGGGTTTTAGGGTTTAGGGTATGTTTGAAAAGGCAAAATAGTAATTACACACAGATAACGGCAGTTCCAAACGGTACACTAACAGAGTTTAACTTCAGGAGTATTTTGGAAAGAAGTTGGAACGTAAGAAGGGTAGTTTTAATATTAGCCTTCTAAGAGGGGTAATCTGAAAACAGGAAAATTTTTAGGGATATGTAGGAAATTGCCCCATATATATATATATATATAATATTATAAGTAGGGTATACTTATAATAATATATATATCCGAACAAACGCCACACCGCACTTTTAAATAATAATAGCAAATTTGTTTTCTTAAGTAGGAAATCTTAGTAGATTTAAATAATAATTTACTTAGAAATATGAAAGTACATCACAATATATGATAATAAATCTTAGTAATCTTATGGATATTCTATTTTCAAACAAATCTACTTAGAAATGTATAAAGTTTTATATTTAGATGTTATGAGATCGGGATAATTTTGTGATAGTAATATAATATATATATATAGGTAATTATTACAACCAACCTCATGCAACAATTTTATAAATTTATAATGTTTTATATTTAGATATTATGAAATCGGTACAATTTTGTAGAAAAACTCGTAAAAAATAGGAATTCAAGATCTGGGGAAGGAATTGGTGAGAAACCTCCTTAAGACCTAGTTATTTTCAAACAAAAAATTAATATGATACAAATATATTATTATCAGACTTACTATATATATATATATATATATATATATATATATATATATATATATATATATATATATATATATATATATATATATATATATATATATATAAAGTAAGTAACGAATTTGTGTGAAACCTTCTCAATCGATAATTATTTTGAATAAAATATTAGTTACTAATATATTATTATAGTAAAACAAATATCACATCACACCACACAACATGATAGCAAATATTATGAATATATCCTTAAAAGATATAGTACAAATGATACCAATCAAATCTATTTAAATTAATAACTTAAGAATTTAAGAAATGAATACATTAGTTATAATTATTAGATATGATGAGATTTATTATAGGTGAGGTGTCAATTATTTCAGAATATTTTATTTTGTTGGGATGTAAAATCTTAGTGAAATGACCTGATGTAGACTTGAAGAAATCTACAAATATCACATTAGCAAATCATGACATATTTTATTGATATCCTAAAAAGATATAGCACTAAAGATGAAATCTTGCACATAGAGACTATATAGATTCATAGAGATGAAATCTTGAACATCATATCAATAATTATTATTACAAATATCTTATAAATCTATTAATATCACATAGAGATGAAATCATTATTATCAGACTTACTATATATATATATATATATATATATAAGTAAGTAACGAATTTGTGTGAAACCTCCTCAATCCATAATTATTTTGAATAAAATATTAGTTATTAATATATTATTATAGTAAAATAAATATCACATCACATCACACAACATGATAGCAAATATTATGAATATATACTTAAAAGATATAGTACAAATGATACCAATCAAATCTATTAAAATTAATAACTTAAGAATTTAAGAAATGAATACATTAATTATAATTATTAGATATGATGAGATTTATTATAGGTGAGGTGTCAATTATTTCAGAATATTTTATTTTGTTGGGATGAAAAATCTTTGTGAAATGACCTGATGTAGACTTGAAGAAATCTACAAATATCACATCAGCAAATCATGACATATCTTATTGATATCCTAAAAAGATATAGCACATAAAGATGAAATCTTGCACATAGAGACTGTAGATTCATAGAGATGAAATCTTGAACATCATATCAATAATTATTATTATAAATATCTTATAAATCTATTAATATCACATAGAGATGAAATCTTGCATATTATAGCAATAATTATTACATACTTAAGAATTTTAAAAATGAATATATTTTTTATATTCAGTAGATATGATGAGATAACTTAATAACTTCTAAAATCATAACATTTTTTATATTTATTAGATATGATGAGAATTATCAGAATATTTTGGCATAAATGGTGGATTTCCACTTAAAACTCTTGGGTCACATGTAAATTGACAGCGAGAACTAAAAATTCCTATGCAAAAATACAGATATGGCATGAATGGCGGATTTCCACTTAAAACTTTTGGGTCACATGTAAATTGACGGCGAGAACTCAAGATTCTCATGCAAAAGCACAGATACCTTAAAACCTTCTTGGAAAAAAACTTCGAGAAGGTCTTATTGTATGCAAAATTAATCTAAACCTTTGAAAACTTATGTTAAACTAAAAGTCTACTTTCAATTTAAAATAATTATAAATGCAAGATAATATTTCAGTTCTCATTTACATAATTCTTAGAATTATATAATTAAAAATATTAGTATTTAAATTATAAATATGAAATTTAGAAATTTAACTTGAAAATTTACAGTATAAATTGAAATCAAGTATACAATTTTAATCTTAGAAATTTATAAAATGATATTTCAGTTTCCGCTAATATAATTCTTGAAATTTACCGTATGTAATTAAAAATATTAGTATTTAAATTAGAAATCTGAAATTTAGTAAAATCTTCTTTGAAAAAACATTCGAGAAGGTCTTCCTGTATACAAAATCAATCAATTCCTTTGAAAACTTATGGCAAACTAAAACTCTACTGTCAAATCGAATTAAATATAAATGGAAAATAATATTTCAGTTCCCGCTAAGATAATTCTTGAAATTTACGATATGTAATTAAAAAGATTAGTATTTAAATCTGAAATTTAGTAAAATCTTCTTTGAAAAAACATTCGAGAAAGAAGAATCCCAGACAACAATCATGGCATGAATGGTGGATTTCCACTTAAAACTTTTGGGTCACATGTACATTGATAGCAAGTACTCAAAATTATCATGCAAAAGCACAGATACCTTACCGATCAAACACGTAAATCAACCTTAGTTTAAGCTTCTCACAACAAAGGTTAAGTTGGAAGACTTAAAACTTTCTTTCAAAAAACATTCGAGACGGTCTTCCTGTATACAAAATTAATCAAAACCTTTGAAAACTTATGGCAAACTAAAAGTTTACCATCAATTTGAATTAAATATAAATGGAAAATGATATTTCAGTTTCCGGTAACATAATTCTTGAAATTTACGGTATGTAATTAAAAATATTAGTATTTAAATTATAAATCTGAAATTTAGTAAAATCTTGTTTGAAAAACCATTCGAGAAGGTCTTCCTGTATACAAAATCAATCAAAACCTTTGAAAACTTATGGCAAACTAAAAGTCTACTATCAAATCGAATTAAATATAAATGGGAAATAATATTTCAGTTCCGGGTAACATAATTCTTGAAATTTACGGTATGTAATTAAAAATATTATATCGGTCAATTTAAATAAATGAACAAAAATAGGTATAACAAAGTAATAACAAAAAAAGGAATATAGAGAGAGAGAGAAAGAAGGACCTTCTCGAAGTTTTTTTGTTCCTGAAGACGTTGTACCAACCACCAAGCTTTCTGTCAAATACAGTCAGCCTGAGTTTAAGCTTCTGACAACAAAGGGCAAAATGGATCAAAACCTTTGAAAACTTATGCCAAACTAAAAGGCTACTTTCAATTCGAATTAAATATAAATGGAAGATGATATTTCAGTTTTTGGTACCATAATTCTTAAAATTTACGCTATATGATTAAAAGTTTTAGTATTTAAATTATTAATTTAAAATTTACAAAAATTGTCATCAGTAAATTTAAACGAATGAAGAAAAATAGGTATAAGAAAATAATAACAAATAAAGGAAAATAGAGAGAGAAAGAAGGACCTTCTCGAAGTTTTTTTTTCTTTCTGTCAAATACAGTCAACCTGAGTTTAAGCTTTTGACAACAAAGGGCAAAATGAATGAAAACCTTTGAAAACTTATGCCAAACTAAAAGGGTACTTTCAATTCGAATTAAATATAAATAGAAGATGATATTTCAGTTTTTGGTATCATAATTCTTAAAATTTACGATATATGATTAAAAATTTTAGTATTTAAATTATAAATTTAAAATTTTAAGAAATTGTCATCGGTAAATTTAAATGAATGATCAAAAATAAGTATAAGAAAATAATAACAAATAAAGGAAAATAGAGAGAGAAAGAAGGACTTTCTCGAAGTTTTTTTTTTGTGAACATGTTGCACCAACCACCAAGCTTTGCGTCAGATGCAAATATACCTCTAGCAGGCGTTTCCCCGAACATATTGTACCAACAACCGAACGCAACACAGCAACCATGCACCGTTGTACTAACGACCAAAGTCAAGTTGGAGGACGAAAAAACTTATTTGGAAAACCTTCGAGAAGGTGGCACAAACTACTCCCAACAAAGGTCGGGCAACCATGCACGGTTGTTGGCCGTGGTTGGGTCACATGCAAACGAACAGATACCTTACTGGTCAAACAGGTAGCCTAACCTCGGTTTTGACCTCATTGTCGATTTTCCCTCATACCAAAAATATTTGTCTCCAAAAACTTTCTTGGAAAAGGTTGGAGTACATGGCAGAAGCTCGTCCCAACGAAGAAAACCCACAATGAGGGAAACCGACATATATATATATATATATATATATATATATATATATATATATATATATATATATATATATATATATATATATATATATATATATATATATATATATATATATATATAATAAAGCATAAACCGGTAAGATCCGCAAGGAACACATAACAGTAGGAGTAGAGAACCCACAATCGAAACCAAACTATACAGCAGAAGAACCCCAAAGAGACACGGAGAGAGAAACGGAGAGAGAGACAGAGAGAGAGAGGGAGAGGGAGCTTCCCTTTTTTCTTTTTTTTTTGTCGACCGGCGAGAGAGAAACGAAACCCACTCCCGCAGTACCTCGATGTTTTTTTTTTTCTTTTTTTTTTTTGTCGACCGGCGAGACACGAAGGGAACCCACGATCGCAGTACCTCGGAGCAAAATAGCACAACGCCTCAGCGCCCGGGAAGCCGTACGAAACCCATACTATGAGGAGTAGGGAACCCACAATTGTAACCAACCTGTACAGCAGAAGGACCTCAAAAGGAAAGAGAGATAGAGGATAGAGAAACAGAGAGAGCTATCTTTTTTCAGTACCTCAGAGGAACAGAGCAGAGCCCTTCAGTGCCCGGAGTAGCGGGATCAGAGATAACGTACGGCATCCGACGACCAGGGAGAGAGAGAGGCCGCACATGGGCCTTCCGACATCCGGTCCGACGACCGGAAGAGATGCCACGGTAGCCAGTAGGCAAGAGAGAGAAGGCGAAGAGCCAAGAAGCGCTCGCGGGTAGAAACCAACCTATACAGCAGAAGAACCTCAAAGAGAGACGGAGAGAGAGAGAGAGAGAGAGAGAGAGAGAGGGAGCTTCCCTATTTTTTTTTTTTTTGTCGACCGACGACCGGAAGAGATGCCACCGTACCCATCCGGCAAGAGAGAGAAAGCGAAGAGCGAAGAAGCACTCGCGGGTAGGGTTAGGGAAGAGAGAGAGGGAGAGAGAAGAGGCGAAGCGGCGCTGGCGCTATGGGTGAAGAAGAAGAAGGGGAAGGGGGGAGAGAAAACGGAGAAGCCGAAGAGCGGCGGCAGCCGTTCGGCGAGAGGGAGATGCCGAAGAGCGGAGAAGCACTCGGGAAGCGGCGCTGGCGATAGGGCTATGGAAGACGAACAGAAGAAAGGCAGACCGGCACTTGGGGGGTAGGGTTAGGGAGCCGATTGGACGTCTGTGGAGAAAAAGCGGAGAAAACAGGCACGGATCAGGCTCGGGAAGAGAGAGGGGAAAAAATAGGGTGGCTCGGTGCTAGGTTCGGAGTAAACGAACCTTTAAAAGAAGTCACGTGTGGGAGAAAACGCCTAGCGTGGCTCGGTGATAGGTTCGGAGGAAACGAACCTTTAAAAGAAGCCACGTGCGGGAGAAAACGCCCAGCGTGGCTCGGTGATAGGTTCGGAGGGAACGACCCTTTAAAAGAAGGCACGTCAGCGAAATGCGGGAGAAGACGCCACGTATGCATGGAGAAACCGGCAATTCAATATTTTGTATAGATAGTATGGTCATTGTAGACTCTTTCTCATGTTTCCTTTTGTTATCATGCAAATTATGCTTTTAAAAAAATGTATATTAGACAAGAGGGACTCAATTGAGATTCTACCAATGGAATGGAATTAAACAAGATTATTTTAGTACATGAGTTGTTTTTCAATGTTGAGGTTGAGTTTGCTATATATCTTATCTCAAAAGTATGTTTCGAAATTTCAAAAAATTTTTATTTTCTGTATCCTGCTGCATTTGCATCAAGTAGATACATGAGGTTATTACTTGATATACCCATCTTTAATTTGTTTGTTTGGGTTGGTTTGCAGGATCTCTTCTTGGCAATGATACCACATATATAATTTTTTTTTCCTGTATTATTATATTTTCTACTGCCAAAACTAATTCACTATTGCAATCTTGTTGTTAGTAGTTTCAACTTCTTCATCACTTGCTTTTGCTAGACCACTTGATACTTATCCCTGGTTAATCGTGGTATGTTCTTTTAGTATAGATGCTATGTTCTTTCTGCATATTTTTTGAGAATAAGGTAACATGCTACCGTTTCATTCATTTAACATATGAATTAGGCAACCGACGAAGGCAGCTTGGCCTCGTGACGAAAAAAAAAAACAAAAAAAAGAGAAGAAAAAGACACAGAGATGAATCCAACAATCCCTGAAAGATCGCACCATAGCCAAAAGGTTGCTCGAGTGCTGCTTCTTCTGTTCGAATACTATTATGTTTCTTTCCAACCAAATTGCCCACCAAGTAGCGGCCACAATCACTAGTTCTCTCCCCCCTAATGTTCCACCTTTAAGACAAGTCTCTTTCCAAAACCTGCTAGAGGAAGAATAGTGGAGAATAAGATATTTGTTTAGAAGAATACCATACAAAATAGCTTTGGTCCACGAGCATTTCATAAAAAGATGATCCACCGTCTCGCTTTCCTCTAAGCAAAACACACAACTCTCCTTTTCGTTCCAATCTCTTTTGCGAAGGTTATCTACAGTAAGTACCTTTCTTCTAAGGACAAGCCAAATAAAAACCATCACTTTCAAAGCGGATTTGATCTTCCAAACTTTGACGAATCTTCTATACTTTACACCACCATCTTGCAAAAAGTTGTACATTGACTTGATGGTAAAGATTTCTGACTGTGACCATCTCTATCTGATATCGTCTTTTCTATTGCTGAGGGACACCAACGGCACTGTCTCCTTAAGTTTTAGGATCGCATCCCTTTCGATCTAGGTGTTGGGTTCTGCTCCTGAGAGAATCTTTCGCCACTTCCAGCCACTTACTCCCCAACAGACCTTCACCTTACTTTCTTTACCCCTTATTTTGTCGTATATATTCAGGAATAAAGTTCGGTAGGAAATCTGTCTGTTCCATCTATCAGTCCATCAGCTGATACTTTGTTCATCCCCGATAGTATATGACACGCCACATTTGAAAATATCTCTAGACGTCAAAATGCTCCGCAACCATAGAGAATAGGGTTTGAAGGATATCCCTTCCTTAAGTGGCCTCCGCCGAGAGTAATACAAACCTTCTATGAGGGGACTCCACATGGTTTTCTTTTCCGATAGAAACCTCCACCACCATTTATCTAGTAGGGCCAAATTCATATCCTCTAGGTCCAAAACCCCTAACCCTGCATCTTTTCTGCTTCTGCAAACAACTTTTCATCGTACTAGGCAACGCCCTCCAGCAGCCATTGCCTCTTCTTTCCACAAAAAACGCCCTCTTTAATGCTTCAATTCTTCGGATAACCCATTTGAACGCTTTGAATATTGAGAGCTAGTACAACGATACGTTCATGAGTACCGAGTTCACCAGCACAAGTCTACCTCCCTGAGATAGCAACTTGGCTTGCCACCCCTCAATCCTCTTTTCAACCCTAGTAATAACGGACCACCAAACCTCTTTACGCAATCCTCTCACAAAAAGCGGAAGTCAAAGATACCAAATCGGGAAGGACCCTACTTTACACCCCAGAATCTCCGCCAGTCTTCTTTCTCGATGTGTATGGCTTCCCATATAAAAGAGATCAGTTTTATTTCTATTGATTTTTAACCTCGACGCCCACTCAAAGACCTGCCACACAAAAAATAAATTTCTAACCTGCCTTCTCTTGGCTTTACAAAAAAAAGAGCATGTCATTTGCGTACTGGATTAGTGCAACTTTGGCCTCTTTGGCGGGGCCAATCCCTCTCAAAAAATTGTTACTAACAACTCTTTCCGTCATCCTAGTCAAACCTTCCGCCACTAGAAAAAAAAAGGTTAGGAAATAGTGGGTCTCCCTGCCGGAGTTCCCTTTTAGTTTTGATCCATTTGGTGAGGACCCCGTTTATCATCACAGCAACTTTGGCATTGGAAATGCATTGTTCAATCTATCCACACCACTTATCGTCCGCCCCGAGCCAAATCAAGATCTTGCTCAAGAATCCCAGCTCACTTTATCGTATTCCTTCTCAAAATCAGCTTTGATTCCAGCTGTTTCCTCCTTAGTTTTAGCACCCCAATTTATGATTTCGTTAGCAGTTGCGAAAGAGTCTAGGATGGCCCAACCTTTTAGGAATGCTATCTGTAAGGGGGAGATGACTTCGTTCAGAACACCTACAAGCATGTTCGAAAGCACCTTGGAAACGATCTTCTGCACCCCATTAATGAGACTAATAGGTCTTAACTCATTAGCCGAAGTCACCCCCTCTTTCTTCGAGATAAGACATATATACAAATAATCCATTAGCCCGAAATTCCCGATGGCGCAAGGATTCTGTACTTTTTGCTTGTTCTATCATACAAATCCTGAAAAAGGTTCATGATATCCTCTTTTATCACCTCCCAGAAACAATAGTAGAATCTCATATTAAACCCGTCTGGCCCTGGAGCTTTGTCACCCCCTAGCTGAAAGGTAGCCCTCTTAACCTCTTTCATCATGAAAGGAGCAATCAAATAGTTCGAATTAGGGAATGGTCTATTCCTGAAGATATCGCTCCAGTCACCAATTGTGGGTTTATCAATGATGTTTAAAGCAAACACCGCTTTGAATTTCATATAAAAGTACTCTCTTTTTTCTTCCTCCCTATAGTAGATCTTATCACCCTCCCCAGCCTCTAAGATGGTAATGGTCTATTCTTGAGGATACTATTCCAGTCACCAATTGTGGGTTTATCAATGATGTTTGGAAGAAACACCTCTTTGAATTTCATATAAAAGTACTCCCTTTTTTCCTCCTCCCTATAGTAGATCTTTCCACCCTCCTCGACCTCTAAGATGGTGTTTGACACTTCCTACCGTTTGCAATAGCATTGAAGTATTTTGTATTCCCGTCACCCTCTTTTAGCCATTGTTGTCTGGTTCGACTTGTCTAGCTCAGCATTTCAAAAGCATCTTTTTACTTTGTCCTTAGTTCCTTCGTCATTCAAGTCCCACCGAGAACTTGCAAACACTACTCTGTCTATTTTCTTAATCTCATCGTCAAAGTCACATCCGAAGGAAAGTAGCCTATTCTTTGGTACACAAGGGAGCACCTATAATATTGGAACTCCCCCAAAAGGATTCGTCTATGCAAAAAAATCGCACAAGATATTGATCCATTGACCCAGATGGTTTGGCCCAACCGACTCACACTTTCATAACATAGTAGGCCCAGGCCCGATGCCCCTCAAGGCTAGCAGGCAGTAGTTGGAGGCCTAAAAATTCATGGCCAAAAAAGTAAATCTTTCTTCTTAAACAACCCTGCGGAGCAGCCAGATCCCATGACCCCTCCTTTGCCAACCATGTGCTCGGGCTCTGACCCACGACACTCCACCTGATGCACCGCTATAGGGTACGGCCCGAAACCTGATTCCCAACTCGTGAGTAGTCCTCTCCTCCCAACGCTCGTGTCTCATGGAATTCCCCTTCCTCCTCACCTACAAGAATGGCCTCTTTCGTGTCTTCCCCTTCCTTCAACGCATCTCCCTACCTTTTTCTTCTTTGATCCTTTCTCGAAATGCACAGCTCCAACGTCTCATTCTCCTATGAAAGTTCGTCAGCCCACCACCGACGAACCGCTGGGAAAGTTTTACCACATTTCTAGAATGGCAACTCCTGGATTCGTAATGATCTGGTGCAAAACCCAACAGCAAGAGGAGGCCACCTTCGTCAGGCACTCCTCCGGTCAAGGCTACTGATCTTTGTCGGGCCTCAGGGGAGCACATCGACACCCCAGGTTTGCCGGGCGACTATTGTGCCATTTATTTTGAATCTTCGACAAGTTCCAAGTGTCACTTTGGCTCGTGGCGTCCCCTTCAGTTGATCCGACTGAAGGGGAGCACATCGACACCCCAGGTTTGTCGTGCGATTATTGTGCCATTTATTTTGAATCTCTGACGAGTTCCAAGAGTCGCTTTGGCCCATGGCGTCTCCTTCAGTTGATCCGACCCTCCCCCCGTCTTACAGATTGACCTTCCTGACTAGCCGTCATCCGAGGGGATCTGTTTGGGCCCCCCTCATTTGCATCCCCCCGGCGAAGGGTATACCATGGTCATCACCTTCGAAGGGCGCAGTCCTCTCCAACATGACTTTGATAGGTAGAACTATATTCCCCAAGGTAATTGATAACCGTTTTGGGATATCAACAAGGTCATTGACCGCTACCTGGCATTGAAACCCTGCGAGATCGAGCATATTAATGTTGCTATCGTCTCCACTTATGAATCTACGAAATTCGTTGACGATAGCCGCGACTCTAGCCTCCTACCAATACTCAAACGGCAAGTTTACTAACTTTATCCAAGCTTTGTATGTGATCTGAGAATGGCCGACATTCCTGTACGAATTCTATTCATAGCAGCAAATTTGATAATGAGGGAATCTAATGACTTCCCTCCTGTACAGCACCTCCGGACACACCCATTGTGGTAAGAAGCTGACGAAATCTCTCTCGCGGAACTTCACCACATGGAAGTCATTTGAAAAGCCACCGAATCTGGAGGAGAAGTCATTCGCCATCATCTCCTGAGGACAGTGACCCATGGTGTCCAGCCCAATAAGGTTAGCAAGAATTGTATTTCAACACGACTCTTGGCGGGAGTGTAACCCCTCCGTTAGGGGGACAAAAACCTTTATAGTGGTTGGGAGGAATCGCAAGGCGCGATGCATCTTGGGTTGGGGTGAAGTTCTTCTATCACGGCAGAGATGAGCGAGATTTTCGAGTTTAAGACACGTCCAACACCTCAAAGGGTCCCTGCAATTCCTCACTCGATGGTCTTTAACAAGACATCTAAAACACCTACCCTCCGCACTGATTCCTCCAGGTCGCAGGTTCTGTGGGGTATGCTTCGATTATGTCCGAAAATGATGGAAACTTAGGCCAGAATTGTTTGTATGTGAAAGATTGTCGAGGAAAGCCTCTTTATAGGACAAGGCAGAATGATCCCCCACTCCTTCCGTAGTTCTTTTCTTTATCCACGGGGAGGTGTGAGAGGGTCTACACTTCCACTCATTGACGAGCCTCAAAAGCCTGGCTGATCTCAGTAGCACAGGCTTGTAATCCTCGCCGAGTGTACAACACAAGTCTAAGGTTCCACCCTTTTGATCTGCCCAAGTGACTTTATGTTTTGTCTTCTTGTCAATGTTTTAACTAATAGCATAGAAATCCGAAGATGCCTTGGATTGAGTAAGGAACTCATCTTTCCCTCTCTTCTGAACTTTCCTTTTCAGTAGCTGGAATCTAAGCTCCAGCTGAGAGTCTAGACCCTCCAAATGAATACTCTTCGTAGTATTTGTCCTTTCCGATGTTGTCTTGCTCCGGCAATGTTCCTCGTACCTCAAGACGAGGTTAGCTATCTCGGCACCACCATTATCCCCTCAATGAGACTTGTCTAGGTAATTCACCGAGGCAGGTATCTTGCCCGATTGATTTGAACTCTCACCCTTGCTTGACTTCTTCTCTCTGTACGTAGCTCTGTAGTTACCCCGTTCGCCCTTGCCTCCTTCCCTCATTTCTGTTGCAGCTACTGCTTCTGCTTCCCCTTGAACTTCTCCTCTAAGTGTGGAGGAGGATGGCTTCTGTGGAACCACCTTGGACTGCCCCTCTCCCTTTTCCTCTCTCTTTTCCAACTTGGACATGATGTAAGTTTACTCCAACCTTCCGTAAATTCACTTTCTTAGGATTTGTTCCGCGTGGTAGCGTGAGTTGATAATTTCTCTCTTTTTTCGGTGGACTCTCCAATTTCCACAACTGCAGCCTCGACAACTTCTCAGGATGCATCATGTTCTGTCTGCATATTATTCTCAATTTTTATTGGTCGAATTTCTCATAGCTATTATATGATGCATTTGGTATATGACAACCTTTTTTACATGAATTGAACTAGAACACTAATAGAAGTACGTACCAATTCCGTGATATTTTATCATCATTTTCGATGAAGAAACATCTGAATCGACAATCGATGCCGTTAAATATGATATATAGTATTAGAATTTCTTTATATAGTGATTTAGTTGTCTAAAATATATCTTATATTTACGGTTGAAAATTAAGAATTTTTTTATCACTTGAACAATAGAAATTTAATTTTTAGAAAATTTATGTACGATAAATCGTGCCTAATAGTGTCAACTATCGATTCAAATGTTCTATCATCGAAAACAATGTAAAGAATTAAATGCTTGATACTTCTGAGTATTCTAGCTAGCTCAATTCATTTTGGGGTATATGATGTATATCTCATCCATCTAATGACTAAGATTTGTTTATTTGTTTTATTTACTTATCAAATAATGTGATTAGTAAAATAATTTCACCCACTAGATTGGTGAAGTGTATATCATGCACGCCAAAAAGGATGTATGACTAATATTGCTCATATATCGTATAGAAAGTGATGCTTATTTGCAATTCTTGTTATAAAAAACTCATATTTTATTATTATTATTATTATTATTATTATTATTATTATTATTATTATTATTATTATTATTATTATTATTATTATTATTATTTATTTTTGGCACGAAAGAAAACTCAACGGAGAGAATGTGGATTTTCGCTTTTTATGCCTAACAGGAAGAGACATGGGTGGAACGTTGCTCAACGTTCAATTCCCAACATCTGTCTCCCTCTTCATATATATATATATATATATCCCTCCTCTGTTCTCACAGAGTAAGGAAAAAAAAAAAGAAGCAGAGCATTCGAGAAAAAATTATTTTTATCTTTTTTTTCAATTCTCTACTGTGTGTTGAAAGAATCTTCGCTAACCTCCGTCACGATCGTGCTCGCATGAGGAAGAATTTTGATCGTACCTTGGGGTAGTGTTCTCGATTAATCCCGCAAATAATGACGAAAATACATTCTAGAGCAGTGCTACGCACGCTTCCGGATCAATCAAATATTTTGTATTATTTGCGTTTATCTGTAAGTCCAATTTATATTTTATCACTAAATTAGTTAGATAATTAAATAATCACAGTCAAATTTTAGCATATATTTTCTCTAACAATTCTTACCTTCAAAGCGATTTGTTTAACGATAAAAAATAAAGTTATGGTAGCAACATTCTTTTTGCTTTCAATTCTTTTAAGAAAAGTTGTCATCTATCACTCGGCCAAGGTATATCTCAAGCTAATCAACTATGACAACGAAAAGAAAGTCCTTCCACCAGTGTAGTGTCCCAGATCCCCGTGTAGCTTTCTCCCATGTTTCGGGGTGTGGAACACATGTTAGTGGTGTGTTGGGGCCACAACACGTCAAAGGGATGTGTTGGATGGACTCAGAGAGGGTTTGGGGTCAAGCCTGTCTTTCAGCTGCTTTTACCGAATTTTAGAAGTGGTTTCAGGTTGATTGGATGTCGTATTTGGATTCAGCGCGGAAACATGCTTAAAAACGGCTATTTACTTATATTTTTCTGAGTCCGGACGCCCAAAAACAGGCGCCCGGAAGGTTTCCGTGCAAAATGGTGCACGGGGGGGAGCCGTGGACCGGCGGGTGACACGTGGCGGCATGGGATTGGCCGGCGAATGCAGTTTGGTCCACGGAGGAGTGCCGCTGGTGCACGGTGGACCGGCGGGGACACGTGGCGGCCGCCCATTGGCGGGTCCGGGAGTGAGAGGCCGGTGCATGGACCGGGGCGCGCCACGTGGCAGCCCCGGATTGGGAAGCTCTTGAGCACGCGGTGCACGTGCGGGCGTGCGGCTGCAGCCGTACGCACGCGGGCGCAGGTGGGGCGCAGGCGCGCCGGCTGGCGTGTCGGGCAGGGAAGCGCACGCAGCGCCACGTGGCGCCGCGCCAGTGGCGGGCGTCACCCGCCGCGCCGCCCCTCAGGGGGCACGTGGCCGCGCCCGATTCGCCGGGCGCCGCGATCCCCTGTTTGGGGACAGGTGTCGCGCCCGGGTGAATCCAGGCGCTGTTTCTGTGGGCCGGGCCGGGCCCGGATTCGGGGCCCGAATCTTTCGGGCGCCTGAATCCGGAAGCCCATGTGGGGCTTGGGCTAGGCCTATAAATACCCCTTATCTCTCTATTTTTCTGCCTTTTTCCAGACTTAGAGAGAGACTGAGAGAGAGAGCTCATTAGGAAACCTGTTCCTCTTGATATTTTTGATCTTGTGGTGGATCCCTAGGATTTTTGGAGCCTCGACAGCGGGATCTTGGTTTTACAGTGCGCCTCGACGTTTCCCTTTTTCGGCCCGATTTCGTCGCAGTTCAGTCGGAAATTTCCTATGCGCAAACCAGGTGGAATTTTTGGGCGATTTCTGCGACAGCGCGTTCCTAAGAGGTAAGGCTTCGATTTTTGTGTTGACCGCTTGCTCCGTTTCGAACTTTTGGCATGGTTCCCGAGGCACCTTTTGACCCTATTTTCTGTGGTGGATTTTTGGACAGCATGGGCTTGTTCGATTTTTATCTCGGTCTACGAGCATCGGATCAAAGGGTATAAATACTCGTTTTGGATCTATTCGTCACAAGGAACGCAACCGTTATTTTTCTGGATTTTTTGGAGCAATGCTCAGAGGTGAAAATTCCTCTTTTTCCGTGTTGTTTGGAAAAACAACAAATGCAGTACTTTGGGTATTATTTTTACACCGGGTGAGATATTTTGTGCAGTAGTGCACTGTTTTCGGCGGGTTGCGGAGTTAGAGGACTGTGGACAGCGAGGACCCTTTTTGGGTGTGGATTGCGTATTTCGAGGTGGTTGGTTGTTGCTTACCTCATTTTTGACTTGCTCACTAGGAATATTAGAGATCCCCTAAATTAAATGTGAGAATTGATATCCTATTTGAGAATCGCATGTGTTGACCCCATAGATTATGTGACAGTTTATCTATGTTAAATTGGGACATTATTGGTGGAACAAATGTTATAGCATAGCCTCGCATGCAAAATGACTTATCATGTTGGGACATCAAGAATTATCCTTTTTAAAATGAATATTAAATACTTTCTTTTAGTTTTAAAAAGAGGGACATTTGCATGCTTGTATGGACATCTAGTTAGACCACTATTTATTGTTATACTATTATTGGGACTTAACTTAGGAGAAACCATGTTTCAGTTGTTCTCCTTTTTATTCAGATGCATGTTGCTCGAGTTGAGCAAGGGTTCGGGATAGTGTAGTTGAGGCCACTGAGTCTGGGACAGGTTAGACTCGATTATGGATTGTGGGCATTGTGGTAACTGCGGACATTAGGCGGTTGGCCAGATGTTGATTACTTTATCAGATTTTAGACTTGCGGGGTGTTGCGGCAACCGCGTATATTAGGCAGGTTGACCGGATGTTTACTTGTGCATCAGATTAGGGGATCGGGTTTCCTTTAGTGGACGGAGTTTCCTACTCATTGAGTACTTGTGCATCAGATTGGGGATCGGGTTGTCTTTGGTGGATGGGTTTTCCCACTTTGATCGGAGTCGTGATCCAGTCCTGCCAGTTTATGATACTTGTTACTGAGATACTTTACTCGTGTGGGTCGCTCCCCTCGAGTGCTACTCCGGAGTGTGCGACAGGCAGGCTTTGAGTCCTTGAGACTCCTTTGCATCGGTGTTATGCGTGGACTGGCATACCCAATGCGGCAGGCAGAGCAGGCAGTACTAGTGTTTACTGGTGGTTGGATTGGGTTATTCAGGCAGGCATGTTAGATACTGATGCATACATACAGTCATTTCTTTCGGTATGGCATTTAGAGGCATAGTAGTGGTAGTTTCCTTTTTATCAGCAGCCTTTATAGCTTACCACTGTTCTTCCCTTTTTGCCTCTAGTAGTCATAGTGGGTACGTCAGAGTTTGAGGCTTTACCCAGTAGGGGAGGCTACTGGTTTATCTAGTAGTTCTCACCCCCATTGTCCTTCTTCTTTTTATTCTTCCCTGTTTTCTAGAGTCTTCTACGGGTGTAGCTGGGCCATCTTCGGCAGATCGAGGTAAGAGAATAGCGGACTAGATAGTCGTCTACCCCGTCTGCGAGCATAGCTGTATTTTGGTCGTATCCCCTATACACTAAGACAGTTATATTTTTCTTTTATTTTGGGTCTGGCTTCAGCCAGCTAGTTGTATTTATTTGGTGAGCTGGGAGAGACATATGTATTTATTTGTGAGTCTTATTGTACTTTTACTTTCCAGTTGTGGTCTGAGATGTATTTGTTTTAGTTCAGCTCTGTTTGTATGCTCCTTTATTATTATCTTTTATATCTGAGCAGGTTACCAGCGCTTCGTGTACACGGAAAATTCCGTGTGCACGGCGGATCTATCGACGGGCCCGGGTTCTGGTTTACATCCGGGGCATGACAGATTAGGTTGGTATCAAAGCTTAGGTGTAGGTCAGTTGGGACTTAGGAAACCCTAGGCTTTTGGCAGACCCTAGGTTGGCAGGGCGTGAGTGACACGATATTTTGCGAAAGTCGGCGATTTATTTATTGGGCTCTTCCAGTGAGTGAAGAGGCATTTGCATATCCTATTTCTGGTGAACTATTATGTTGGCTGCAGACAACATAAAGTTGCAGAAATAGGGGGATACCTTTGACTTTCGCTAGATTGGGTCGCGTGTGGTTTTGTTACTGACGTGTGGTTTCTTGTGGATGCCTCCCCGACGTCAGATCCCTACCCGGGGTACCCCTATACCCCCGGAGGAGGTAGAGCAGTCGAGACTTTCTGAGCTCAGTGAGCTGAGGGCCATAATGGCCCAGTTGGCAGAGAGCCATCGCCGGCAGGAGCAGAGGATCGATCAGTTGCTTGCCCAGAGAGAGGCACCGCCCCCGACTGTTTCTGAGGTCCCGGCACCACCAGTTGTACCACCTGTACCGACGGCGCCATCGTCGAGTAGTGGGGCACAAGGAGAGATCCAGCCGTTGACCCCGGCTGAGGAGATGGACATCGCCGACAAACTCACCAAGTTTTGTCAGCGAGGACCGCCTAGATTTTCGGGGCGGGATACACAGCCGTGGGAGATCGGGATGTGGTTGGCAACAATGGAGAAGCTGTTCAGGGACTTCTTCATCAATCCGAGGTATCGGGTGCACATGGTTGTGCACTGTTTGGACAGAGATGCAGACGCCTGGTGGCGGCGGGTAGAGCCACTGGAGTTTCATGTTACCCGGCAGCTACCATGGTCCGAGTTCTGCCGTATGATAGTGGACACCTATTTCTCGACTAGTGTGAAGCGGAAACTTGAAGATGACCTGAAGAACCTGCAGCAGGGCGACCGACCGGTACAGGCCTATTATCAGGAGTTCACGCAGTTTCTTAACTGCGTGCCTTTCGTTGCTCGGTATGGACCCCATCAGGTGGAGCTATTTGAGGCGGGTCTCCGCACTGAGATTTATACATTGGTGCATGCCCAGCGGCTTCAGACTCTCGAGGAGGCCGCGGAGCATGCCCAGTGGGTAGAGAGAGGAGACCATGTAGTCGCCAGGCGAGGCGGTGCAGTCGCGTAGAGTTCCGACAGGAAGCGGCCAGCACCGGAGGACGAGGGACAGGCCAGTTCGTGGAGACCGCCACGACCGCCGCGGCCTCAGTTTTCTGGCCGTGGGCGTTCGGAGCGGCGAGGGCCTGGTTGATCCCAGAGGCCACCACAGCAGTAGCAGAGGTCCCATCCGAGGCAGCAGAGATCACAGCGGTAGTCTCAGAGACAGCAGCAGCAGTCGAGGCAGACCCAGCCTTCAGAGAGGTGTGTTTTCTGCAGGGCTCAGCATCCGTCAAACACGTGTGATATGATGTTTGGCCGCTTTATCGATGTGGACAGCCTGGTCATGTTCGAGCTACGTGCCCTTTTGCAACATCAATCGTTGCACGATACCGCACCAACTGGTCCATCCCGTGTGCTTAATCTGAGTCGTGGAGCTGTAACTGAACCGTCACACCTACCGGTGTATCTCCCGAAGTCTCAGTTGTCCTAAACATGCCCCAAAATTCTCCTCTGCTCGCAGGATACTGTGCAGAATCCAAAGGCAATTACCTGTAGCAACTTTCTATTTCCTATCCATGCAGAGATGCAAAAGCCCTGCTATCATGTGCAGGAGGATGCAGCGATATCCAAAAAGCTCAACTCAGCTGACAAAAAATAAGGTCATACCTGCGGCGATAGGATCTGCTGCCGGGGTGCCTTCCACCAGGGCTGAGTAAACCCGTCCACTGGGTGTTGGAGATCGTCGTCCCGTCTGTCCCGACGTCATACCCCACTCTGTTTGACGGTGTACCGTAGGGGCTTCCACTTCCTGAATAAGCAAGGGGGGGTGCTATAGCAAGGGGTCGCACTGACAGAATGACTCGGGGACAAGCTGCTCGAAAAAGTCCCAACTCTCCACATAGGGAAATACCGTCCCTGTCTCTGGTCACACTGCGACGGTGGATGAGGGCCGCCACAGATGACTGTCACGCCCCGGGGTCGAAACTGCGACCCGGGCTCGCTAACAGATCCGCCGCCCATACGGTGAACCCCGTATAGACGAAGCGTCAAACCTGCAAAAGAAAGATGCTACGCTAAACAGATATCAGAGCTGGAAGTAAACTGCTATAAATAAAATAAATACAACTCCAAGTCCTCACCACAAGTACAAAAGTCGCTCAACTCTGAAATAAAAGTACAACTCTATACCTCACTACAAGGTCTCTCAACAAGTAACTCTCAAAATATAAAAAGGGGTACATCTACTCTCTGGATGACGACTGGTAGGGATCTAGCTCGAGACTCCCTTACCTCGGTCTGAAGAAGCAACAACTGGAACAGCAGGAACAGGAGTAGAAGGCCCTAGGGAAAAGACACCACGACGGGTGTGAGAACTACATCCCACAGTAGTCCTCAGTGGGTGCCGTCAACAAGCCCAACGGTCTGCCCACTAAGTCTACTAGAGGTATAAGGTAATAAATGAAATACTGAAGGAAAGAGCTGGAAATGAATAACTCTACAGCTACTATGCCCCTATCTAGATGCTCAAAAAGTGGAACAGATGATAACATAGTGCATCTACTAACATATCAGTATAGTCACCCAATCTGAACTGACTGCCTCCTCGGGTCAAGTCAAACATGCGCCTACCTACTGCCGCACATCCTCAACAGGACGGGTCTACCGTAGGTATGTCCGTAGCTGCCAAAACTGGCTCAGTCAGAGGGACAGCGTCGACAAGTCACGATAGAAGAACTCAATCTCACGCCGGTTACAACAACCCGGTCTAAAGCTCAATCTCAACGCCGGTTACAACAACCCGGTCTAAAGCTCAATCTCAACGCCGGTTACAACAACCCGGTCTCGCCTACTCCGGGGTGGCACTCGAAGGGAGCGACCCGCTCGAGTCAAAAGTAACTCATGTCCAACAGCTCTGTCAAGTATCTCAGCCAATGAGGCAAAATTCGACACAATGCTCAAAGTGGAGACTCACTCAATCCACAATGCAAAACCCAGCCCCAACTGATGTATAACACTAATCGGTCAAACCGCCCACAGTTCGCGGTTACCGAAATAATAACCCGAGTCGATAATCTGGTGCAATCCCACCCGACTCAACAATATAGCTATACTATCCCCCATCCCTGCTCTCTAACCCGAGCAACAAGGAACACTCGACAGTCGGGACCGCTGTCAACCCAACGGCTCCCTAAAACAGGCATCACTGACAGGATAACTCCACAACAGACACAATAAAGGGTCCGGGAACCCCGAAAGACTAGAACCTACAACCCTAATCAAACAAGAACAGGCTCTAGGCATAGCCTCTCGTTGTTCTCGTCCCAAAGGAAAAAGGCAGACCTTGGAACCCAGACCACTCGAACCATCTCGGGTGGTTAAATTTATCGGAAAAAGGTGATATTTCTTATTGAAAGCCATTTGATCTGAAAGAAATCCATATTTAATGATTTTTAGTTCTTTTTTAGGAAAACAATTGAAAACAAGCTTTATATCCAAGCCTCGTAGAGCTAATGCCTTTGTCCAATCAAACAATAACAGACTCGGCAACTCCACGATGCTCGGAAGAAAACATTGGTTGACTAAAATCATATGTGTGTCCAAAAATAGTTCTGGGTTCAAGGTCCTGCTATCACTGGTACAAAGCTGCCACTGACACAGTGGCGACAATAAAACAAGAAACCAAAACATCTCGGGAACGCCGTTTACCAAACGGCTCCCGCCACAGATGAACGATCAACTGTATCTACCAGACTCCACTCTGCTCCCAAGCACGAGTGCAAGAATACATCCCACACTAAAAGAAACCCGACCACTCGGCCCACTCCCCGGGCGAGTAAAACACTATGTCCAGGAAAGAAAATAAGTGTGGATGTCTAAAGCAGAATAAACCTAGCCCAAGTTGAAGTTTTCTACAGTCTGGCTGAACATGCTGCATATGACGGGGTGCTAGGTCAAAATCCAAGATAATAATAATAATTTTACAGAGTAGGAACAAGAGATCGCATGATCATCATATAACTCTAGAATCAACAGCTATCACATTCTAGCATGCTACAAAGGAATATCACTATCATGCATGGTCCTACAATAGCAGATTTAATGCACATTCCATCATTCTTGGAGACAGGGCTACCCACCTGAAAACGCTAACTGTCCAAGGTTCCACAGCTGAAAAATACCAGGAAATTGATATGTCCAAGTCCAATGGGTCCAGCAATACCCGCAAACCCTCCTGAAAATAATGCTCCAAAAATTCCAATAAAAATACCACGGCGATCCTCGCGTCGATACCTTCAAAACGGGTACCTGCACGTCCAATTCTAAGCCCCGTAGGCCGAGTTTCAAATTCCACAACACAGGCGCGCAAAATCTCACAACCACATAACTGTAAAACTCTGCACAGTAAAAGGGGAAACAGTATACCTTTGGGCAAGCCTCAGAAAAATCCCAAAAAAATACGATGATAATTCTCGTGACGAGTAGATCCAAAAAGTGTACAGGCTCGTCTCGATCCGACGCTCGAGTGCGGAGATAAAATTCCGGCAAAGGGCTGCTGTCCAAAAACTCCACCAGCAAACAACGGCTTAGAAGTGTCTCAAAAACTGTGCCATAAACTCTGAATCCAGCAAGATGATCAACACAAAAGTCGAAGACATACCTCTCGTGATTCCAACGCCATGAAAATCGTCCAAAAATACTGAAGGAGTAGCTCTGTGGACCTCTCAGATCGAACTGCGACGATAATGGGCCTCCGATAAAAGATCGCCACACTGCGCTCCGATGCCGAAGTCGTCGATGCCGCGGCTTCCAAAAATTTCGGACCTCTGCCAGAAGATGAGCGACAGGGAGATCTCCAACTTTGCTAAAGGGTCCAAGGGCAGGGGAGCTCGAGAAAGGGGGCAAAAAGCCCCAGCAAGCAGCCTATTTATAGGCCCAGCCCGAAAAATCCAACTTTCGGATTTTGGCCCAAAAACCGGGCGCCCGAAACTTCCGGGCTGCTACAGTACGGGCCCGGCCCGTTACTGTTCACGCCCGGATTAATCCCAGGATGCCACGTAGCCTCCCGAACAGGCGACAGCCAATTGTGCCAACCGCGTTGCGCCACGTGGCCGAAGCAGGGGCTGACGCGTGGCACCCACGAGCGGGAAGCGCGGGTCAGCGCGCCCATGCCGCGCCCACGCGCGCCCACGCGTGTCACGCCCCGAGTTTTGAAAAGCAGGCTAAATTTTTTTTTTTTTTTTATAAATCAGAGTTCGCAAACCAGGCGTAACAGACCGCCACATGTATAGTAAATTCCCTGCCCAACTGGACAGATCCTTTCCTATACATGCACGGCTAATCATAATCAGTCAACATCAGAGTAGTCTAAACTACGCATGCAAGACTAGTCAATTTATAATAATTAAACTGAAATGCGGAAAATAAAATACACTGACTAAATAAGGGTCGATACTATCGCAATCGTCTCACCAACGTGTCCCGACATCCCATCACCCAGCGACCTGAAAAACAGTCACCCGAGGGTGTGAGACACACCGGAGTGTATCCCAGTGGGCACGACGAGCCGAGAAATAGCTAATCGTACCTACTGGGTACAATAATCTGCGGATAGTAAAAATCATAGGGTAAAGCTGAATAACAAATAAGATCTACTGATAATCAATAGAATCCACAGATAGGCTAACTAGGCAGGTAATCAATCCTCAGGACTACAGATAAGAAATACTGTAAATCAGGATATGTCAGTGATAATCAGTCATAAGAGCGGTAGATCATGTATGCTGGAAATCAAAGGTATCCACAATAATCATGCATAAGGAACTGCAAATGATAAAAGCATGTCTACCGATACTAATACTGGAAATAAACTGAGCAACAGTATAAGGTAAAAGTAATGCGTTAATAAGGAAACTATCAACATCCAATCAAAAGCCACCATATTGGTCCACGAGACCTCAGGGATATCTCGCCGAACCTGGCACCAACCTGGCTGACATACTCCGGCACCCTCGGGCACTAACCTGGGAGTCATCACTCCGGCACCCTTGGGCACTAACCTGGGAGTCACGGGTCGTACACTAGACCACTTTACCGGTAAAGAACATCTACACGGGTCATGACTCCGCTGATGTTCGTGAAGTACAGCAGTGCGGGCAAATCATAATGATCAATCTCACGGTCTAGTGACCGGGTAGTCGGCAACATGCCGAGATCCCAACAGGGAATCATCAGTCAACATCTATCGATCAGGATCAATCATGCATATCGGAATATCAACAATATATCGGATGATCGGAGTCAACATGTATAATCAGATCATGCAAATCTATGTACATAGGATATGTCTCACGTAGATCAAGATCTATCAGACATAATCATAGAGCATGTAGATATAAGCATCAGGGGTATATGACAGGTCTAAGGAAATCCATATCAATCAGAAGGATCATGTAGATAAAATCAACAGGCTAGTCAATAACAGGGGTCCGACTGGACTAAAGCAACCAGAGGGCCAAAAAGCTAAAGCCCGGATCGAAAGTAACCCACCTGGATGTAGGCAGATCCTCGAACTCCCGCACAGCTACTGGGAGGCTGGTGCTGAACAACTGGGCCCTGAATAAGAAGCTATAATCAGCAATAGACTCACACAACCCATCCCGACGATACAACAGTAACGCAATGCTAAAACGGGGCAATATTGCCGATTTACCGAACAAAATCCAATTCCCGATCTACGAGAGCCCACGGGACTCTAACAAAAAGCCTAGTAGGCATGGAAGCACTGTCTAAAGACAGTCGACGTGTCCAAATTACACTTTGATCCATAATCTACTTTAATTTGCATGAAAACACTAATATTAGCTTGTTTCGACTCGTTCTTGAAATCCGGGGGTCCAAAAGCTCTGCCGTAACTTTCAGCGCGTTCGTTACGACGAGACGAAGCTCATGCTCACAAGATTGGGCCGAGCACGGAGCCCGAATACAAGGTTGGCCCATGAACACTTAGGGCCACAATAGCTATATTGCCAAATTAATTCAATAACCCAATTTAACCATTAATGAGAATGAGCATCATGTTCTGGAAAGCCATTAGAGTAGAGTGCTCACCTCAGGTGCGACGCAGACCTGCCGGAAAGATCGCCGGAGCAAGGTGGCCGAGTTGCACTTTAGCCAAAACTCGGTTTGGCCGAGGCTTGATCAACTCGGGTACAAGCTTTCAACTGGAGCAAGCAGCTGCTGGTGGAGATTCCCAGAGATGGTACAGTCTCTGCCACGCCCAACTCCGGCGGCCCCGTGCGGCGGTTGGCCGGAGAAGACACTCACATGAACACCTTGGGTGCAGTAATGGAGAATTAGGTTCCAGCAAATATAGATTGCATGCAAATGTATGGGGGACTTACAAATGACCTATAAAGCCTACCTGGGTGCTCGGCCGGCGACACGGGTGTGCGGCGGTGGCCGGGGGTGAGCACGGATCCGAGGATTGGTGCAACTACACAAATATTAAACCCCACATTCAAGTTCACATGCAAAGGTTTGGGGAGCTCCAAAATAACCTAATGAACGTACCTGAGTCGTTTTCCCACTGCGCGGAGCCCAGGGATCGCCGGAAATTAAGTTCGTCGGAAAACGGCACTTTAATGGCGGAATTCGGTCGGGTGCACTCGAGGCTCTGCAACTTGGACCAACAGCTTCTGCTGGATGCCCGGGACCTTCCTGCAGTGGTGGCCGGCGATGGGGGCGAGCGGCGGCGCCGGCCGGTGAAGTTCGGCCGAGGTTCACTTTTGCTCGATTCTAGGGCTCACCCGCGCGGGCGGGATTCTTGTCCGATGATCACCAGACTTTGGAGGTAGCTTGCAGGCGACGAGGAGACGAAGATCAACGGTCTTGATCTTTAGTTCAACGGTCGGGTCCCTCCCGCGCTCACAATCAGCCAAGACAAGGTTTTCCGGCGACAAGGCTCTCCCGCCGGCTACCGGAGGCACGGCGGCGGCTCGGGCTTTACAAAAAGGATCCCCTCGGTGTCAGGGTTCGCATGCATGAGTCCAAAAGCCAAAATAAACTAAAAACTTCCAACCTCTTACCTTGCCGGAGAAACTTGAGGAAGAAGATGGTGGCCGCGGCGGCGCTCGGCGGAGCAAGGTGACGGGACTCCTCGGGCTGGGTCTCTAAGGCACAGAGGTGCCTCCAGATATGGTCTGGAGCGATCCAACCTCTTTAATGTTTTCCTTTTTCCAACCTAACCCGAGATCAAGCTTCTTTGCTTGGTCTTCCTTCTTCTCCGGCGACGAAGCGGCGGCGGCCGGTGCGCGACCTCCGGGGAGGTTCCGGGGAACGCGGCAGAGAGGGGGAGGTTGTTTGGAAGCTGCGGCTGTGGGCTGGCTCGGGGTTTAGGGTTTCTTGAAACCCTAGCTCGAGAGGTAGGTTATATATAGGATTTGCACAATTACATTTTTAACCCTCCATCTTTCCACATCTACAGCTCAGTCCCTCATAGCATCTGCTATTCACACTTAGGTCCTCCTCCAGGCAGTGGCATGCAAATCGAGGCAAGAAGTACAGGGTCTCTTGTGCAAAAAGCCATATTTTCATCATATTTCACACTTTTCGAGGCGTTCTGGTCGTCGAAACGAAAAATGGACTTCGCCACGACGTCCGGCTTGACGAGACCTAGCAGGTAGCGATTTTTGTTTTTCGAGAAAGTGCCCGGATAATTTCTCGGTCCATCAACACTATACAAGAATACAGTTTATCACGTTTTTCGAGACTTTAGGGTCGTCAAACGGAAATTCCGTCAGCGCCATTGCGTTCAGATCGTCGAAACCAATCAAAACGACTACCTGGATCACTATGTTCGGAATCCGAACAGTGAACTAGTCAACGTTGCATCCGCCGAAGTCCCGAAAATCAGGGTTACTGTTCATCTACAGTCATTCACTTAAGTGACACTGTGCACAGGCCACTGTTACATTAGTCGTGGTTAATTGCTCGCTTCTTTATCGATTTCTGGAAGATCCGACCGTTGGATCGAAAAGTGCTGAATATGAATCTCGTTGAGTTCGACGAGACGATCACAACGGTCAATTCGGATTTCCAAGATCATGTCCAGATTGGAAAAATAGCCTTTTGACTCGTAAATCGCGCAACTTGCACACTGGCGATTGACCATATAGGCCAACAGGGGTCTTTTGAATTCAAAACCAGATCAAAATTCACTTTTAGACTATTTATTAAAAATAAGATATTTCGAGTTTCTACAACGCGCGCCTGTCGGGCACGCATCCCGAGGTACCCACTCCCCACACCGTGGACCACGCGCACAACGCCCAACCAACCACCAAGCAACACGTGGCCAGCCCTCGGTCCACCGTACACCCCGCCAAACCCGTGGACCGCGCCCACTGCGCCCGCCAACCGGGAGCCGCCACGTGGCGAGTGCCCGGGTGCACGCCTCCGCAGTGAACCGCGCGCCTCCGCCGCCGCGCTCCGCCGCCAGCTGCCGCCGCCGGCGCCTCTCCGGCCGCCGGAACAGTGCACCCCCACCTCGAAAAGCGTGTTTTCGCATCCAGGCTCCGAAAAATACAATTAAATAGTCCATCTTGACCGTTTTCGCGCGCTGAATCCAAATTCGCTATCCGTTCTGTCAAATTTCACTTCTAAAATTTGTCAAAAATTCCCGGGAAGGTGAGCTTGATCCATTTTTCGCACCGGGTCCATTTCTTGATTCCAAAACGCGCGCAGAAACCTCAATCACCCCCAATGGGCTTCCTGCAAGCAATCATGCTCCCATTTACACTAGGAATCCATTTCCGGGGCCCGACACCCGCACAAACACTCCCAGAAGCTACTATTCCAACCATAAACTCTTAAGTGGGGATTCGGGTCCTCACAGATGACACACCGCTCAAGTCGTTGTTGCCGATACTGCTGCTAAAACTGCTGTCGCTGCCGATACTGCGGCTACTGCGGGTGCCACCTGAACTCTGGTGCCTCTGAAACTCACGACCCTCAGGGTGAGATCGTGAAGGTCCCGAAGGTGCCTGTCGACTCATCTGTCCCTCATCAACCGGCGCTGAGCGCTTCGCCCCTGGAATCACTGCGGGAGCTGGAGCCACCTCATCCAACACCGCCTCTCCGTGCTCAACGTAAAGCGCCTGCTCCATAGACGCATCCAACGTCTGCAATCCACGCGAACGGACGAACTGATAAATCTCCCGGCGCAAACCCCGCTCAAACATATAGATCCGATACGCCTCGTCCCTCGCAGCGTGCAGTACATAGGCCAACAACTGGTTGAAGTCTGCGATGTACTCATGCACGGGATGATCTCCCTGACGGAGATTCTTTAGCTGCTCCTCTAACCTCTGCCTGACGCTCTCCGGGAAAAAGGCTCCAAGAAATAGACTGCGGAACTCCGCCCAAGAGAGAAACTGCGTCCCAGGCAGACCAGCAGGTCGCACACGCCGCCACCAAGCCTCGGCGTTGCGCTCCAAGAAGTGTGTAGCCAAGAGGACTCGAAACCGCTCCACAATGAACAAACTCTCAAAATGACACTCCATGGCCGTGATCCAAGACTCAGCCTCCCACGACTCTGCCCTCAATCCAGAAAAATGAGGTGGATCGAACTGGCGGAACCTCATATATAGATCCACCACCTCACGCTGCTCTGCAGGGGTCAACTATTCTGCCGTCCCGGACGGCTGACAACTGGTAACTGGTGCAGTAGGGGCTGCCTGTGTTGCTGATACAACTGGGGGTGCCACAGCTGGCGAAGGAGATGTAGGGAAACCCTCAGGGGGAGTAACAACAGGCTGCGCTCTCTACCAACATGCGCATCATCCGGTCCATGGTCTCCTCCTGACGTTGGGCAGCCTCCAACATCTGTGCCATCTGGATCCATAACTCTTGGGTCTTGCCCTGCTGTGATAGCTCTGCCTCCCGCTGCTCGGGTTACTCATCAGATACGGGATGTGCCCTCTACACTACACGACGTCTCAGGGGCATCATAGTCCACTGCACAATAACAAATATTAGAACACAACAACCATTCGACCCAATGCAGCGAAAGTCTAAGACATGTCATTCCTTCCATAGCATTATGTTGTCTGCAGCCAACATAATCGCTTAGGAGAATAAACATGCCAATTACTCATCCCATCCCTTGGGAGATGTATAAAACTCAATCAGGACTTTCGCTAAAAGTCACGACTCTCACGTAGTCATCCTAATGTCCAACCATAAGCCTAGGGTTTCTAAGTCCTCAATGACCTAAAACCTAGGCTCTGATACCACTCTAATCTGTCACGCCCCGGGGTCGAAATTGCGACCCGGGCTCGCTAACAGATCCGCCGCCCATACGGTGAACCCCGTATAGACGAAGCGTCTAACCTGCAAAAGAAAGATGCTATACTAAACAGATATCAGAGCTGGAAGTAAACTGCTAGAAATAAAATAAAATAAATACAAGTCCACTTGATACAATCCAAAACCTCACCAAAATACAAAAGTCTCTCTCAGCAATAAAGGAAAGTACAACTCTATCCCTCGCTACAAGTCTCTCATCAAGAAACTCTCAAAATAATAAGGGTACATCTACTCTCTGGACGACGACTGGTAGGGATCTAGCTCGAGACTCTCTCACCTCGATCTGAAGAAGCAGCAACTGGAGCAGCAGGAACAGGAGGAGACGTCCCTGGGGAAAAAGACGCCACGACGAGTGTGAGAACTACATCCCACAGTAGTTCTCAGTGGGTGTCGTCAATAAGCCCAACGGTCTGCCCACTAAGTCTACTAGAGGCATGCTGTAACAAATGAAATACTGAAGAAAAGAGCTGGAAATGAATAACTCTACAGCTACTATGCCCCTATCTAGATGCTCAAAAAGTGGAACAGATGATAAAAATGGTGCATCTACTAACACATCAGTGTAGTCACCCAATCTGAACTGACTGCCTCCTCGGGTCCAGTCAAACCTGCGCTGTAGAAACTCGAAATATTTTATTTTAATAAATAGAGTAAAAGTGAATTTTGAGCTGGTTTTGAATTTAAAAGACCTGTGTTGACCTATTTGGTCAATCGCCAGTGTGCAAGTTGCACGATTTACGAGGCAAAAGGCTATTTTCCAATCCGGACATGATCTTGGAAATCCGAATTGACCGTTGCGATCGTCTCGTCGAACTGAGTGAGATTCATAGTCAGCACTTTTCGATCTGACGGTCGGATCTTCCAGAAATCAGCGAAGAGGCGGACGAATCTCGCGACCAATGTAACAGTGCTCTGTCACCGTGTGAATTAAGTCATTACTGTAGATGAACAGTGACCCTAACTTACGGGACTCCGGTGGTTGCAACGCTGACTAATTCACTGTTCGGATTTCGAACATAGTGATCCAGGTAGTCATTTTGAACGGTTTCGTCGTTCTGGACGCAATGGCGCTGACGGAATTTCCGTTTGACGACCCTAAAGCATCGTAAAGCGTGCCGAACTGTATATTTTACAATATAAGATGGAATTTAAAAATTATGGAGCGAAATTTTAGCGAACCAAAATCGCTACCTGATAGGTTTCGTCGAGCCGGACGTCGTGGCGGGGTCAGAATTTCAGTTTGACAGTCCGGTTGTCTCGAAAAACGTGAAATACGGTGGAAAATGCAGTAATTGCACAATAATCCCTATAATTGTGCCTCGATTTTCGTGCCACTGGTTTAGTGAGGGACCTAGGTGCGAAATAAGTTGGCTGTGAGGGTCCGTACTTAAAATGTAGTGAGATGAGGGGCTAAAAGGCAATTGTTACCTAAACACTATATATACATGTGTACGGGCTAGGGTTTTTGTAAACCCTATGCCATAGCACCCTGCCCTAGCCGCCTGTGCAACAACCTCCCTCCTCTCAGCCGCACTCATCGGAGGTAGCGCAACCGCCGCCGCCCCGTCGCCGGTGGTGATGAAGGAAGCTTGAAGATAGAAGTTTCTCTCGAGCCTTGGTGTTGGGATCATCAAGAAGACCTCCTTTTCTATCAAGCCTCTTCTGAGAGCTCCTGTGTGTGGTCGCAGCCGAGCCCGGGTGAACCGACGCCAGCCGCTGCCGTGCGCCGCCGCGAAGGGTGTCTCCATCCTTTCTCTTTCCCGACGAGGTAAGTTCATGGAAAGGATTCATTTTAAAAGGACTTTGGACCTCAGTAGTTGCTCCTGACATTAAGAGGGTTCTATCTGTGAAGCCCGAATCGTCGCCGTGCCTCCGTTTGCCGGCGGGGGTGCTGTGTCACCGGAATATTGCGGTTTAAAGCCGATCATGATCTCGGGACTCATCGGACCGTTGGAAGAAAGATCACACCGTTGATTTCCTTCATCTCAGTGACTGCAAAGTCCTCCCAAAGTTCCGTGTTGATCCGTTGAAGGATCGCGCCGCAAGACTGTGCCCTAGAACCGGGCTATATTGCACTTCGCCGGAGGTCCTCCAACCGGCGCCGCCGCTCACTCCTGGCGCCGGCCACTACTGCAGGAAGGTCGGCGGCACCCAGTAGGAGCTTTTGGTCCAAGTTGCAAAGCCTCGTTTGCACCCGGCCGGATTCCGCCATTAACGAGCTATTTTCCGGCGAACTCGGTTTCCGGCTAACCGGGGACTCCGCGCGCTGGGAAAAGAACCCAGGTGAGTTCTATGGTCTTGTTTTGAGCTCCCCATCAACTTGCATGCAAAGGTTAACGTGCGGTCTTTGATGCTTGAAGTTGCACCCATTTTTAGCAACCGTGCCCACCTCCGGCCGCCGCCGCAGCCCCGCGCCGCCGACCACCACCACAGGAGGCATCGGGGAGCCGAGGGGACTCATTCGGTCCAAGTTGCTGGGTCTCAAAAGCCTCAGGTTGAATTCCACCATTAATGGCCACCGAGCTCGGGTGAGGTTGGCCGCGGGTCGCCGTCGTCGCCTCCCGTCGCCGTTTAAGCACCCAGGTAATCTCTAAACCCTGAATGAATGTTTCCTATCCAAGTTAGAGGTTCCCAAGTTCCCTCTGTACAGAGTTAGCACTTAGGTTGGAGTTAGTTATAGGTTTTGTAAACAATGCTCACAAGGTGTTTGCTAAAATGCCTCAATGAAGTTTGGAATGGAAATAGGGTTCGAGCATAAAATGAAAGTTGCTCCATTATGTTCCCTGAGCTTGATGCTCACTTCAGATCGAATGGGATCTATGTGGATTGGTGTGTAGGGCATTGTCGGAATGTTAGAGAGCTTGTGGGTTGGATTTGCTTTATCCAGCAAATTCTGGGTTGCCCAATGGTGAGCCTGGTTGTCCTGGTGTTGCCTGGAGTCAAATTCTTTAATTTTTGTTAAATTTGGACAAGTGTATTTAAATTTGTAGTATGTTCAAGCCTTAAGCTAAATGTTTGGCCCAAAGTCTATTCCGGGCTGTTTGCGAAGCCGCGACAGTGTGCCCCTGGCTAATTTGGGGTCACTGGACGCGATGCTCGTGTTAGAAATAGGTTTTGAAGAGCCGGAGAAACAAAAATGCTATTTGGCTATATTAGAGAGGAAAATCATGGCCCGAAGTTTTTCTCGGGTCTCGTGCTGCTCCCAAATGGTGAGCACGAGCTTCGTCTCGTCGAACCGGGCGCGCTGAAACTTACGGCGCTGTCTTTGGATTCCTGGTTTGGAAGAACGGGTCAAAACAGTGTTCAAATTGGGGTATTTATGCAATTTTAAAGAATACTGGGGACCAAGTTGCAAATGTGACCTTGTGGACTGCCTTAGGCAGTGTGTACCTGACCTCTAAGCTTTTTTGTTGGAGGTCCGTTGGTTTTCGATGAGCGGGAATCAGATAACGAACCGTAAATCGGCGAAATCGTCGGTTTAACGGCTTTCGGCACGAGTTTCGCGTACCTTGATGTAATAGAATGATAAATGGACTTTGTTACCTGTCTCAGGTTATTTCCGACGCTACCCTGGTTGGTTCAGTGGCTCTCGTTTCAAGTCGGTGGCTTCCGGAGCCAAATCGGCATTTCCGGAAGTGTTCAAGCGATTATGGTTCCGATCGAGCATCGATTCTAGTAAAGTGGCTTAATTAGTGAGTCTGTGGTTTTGGGATTGTGTGAGTCCGTCCCTGATTAGTGTTTCGTGATTCAGGTCCTTGCAGTCTAACTCCGGCCCACGAGCCTTCTGTTGGAGTCGTTGGATCGGCCTACATTCAGGTGGGTTATATTCGGTCCGGGCTTTATCTTTTCGGCCCTCTGTTTGCTTTAGTCCAGTCGGACACCTGTTTTTTATTAGCCCTGATGATTTTGCATGTTCTTGATTATTCCTGATGGTTTATGATTTTGCCTGATAGACCCTGATCCCCTTAGACATATCACATATACCTGCTCGATTGGTCATTAGTTAGATGATGGTTCATTAGCTCCTATTGGACACACATATCATGTTGGCTCGATCAGGTCATAGATTTGCTTTTATTCAGATATACATATTTCTTGTATTCTAGATTTCATGATATGATCATGCTTGTTATACTTGCTTCCATATTTCAGATATGCATGATAGACCTATGATTGATATACAGACTGCATGATATATGATTGATATATAGACATTTGCATCCCTGTGGAGATTTTCGGATTTTGCCGATTACCCGGTCTGTGGACCGTGAGATTTAGCATTTTGCATTGTGATGATTGTACACCTGCTGTTCGTTCGCGTACGCGGTGGGATTGATCCCCCACATTGCGTTCTTTACCGGTAAAGGGTCTGCTTGACCCGTGAGCTTGCCCCTCTCTTGCTGTATCACTGGGTACGGGGAGCCCCTCGGCGGTACCGATATGAGGAAACTCTCGGCTGTACCTTTTGGTACGAGGATCCTCTCGGCTATATCAATGGTACGGGGTTGCGGTTCAGTTCTGCTAGGTGGAATCCAGTATGATTGTGATTGGCTTGGCATAGACATCTTCGCCTGAGGTCCCCGTGACCAACAATGGCATCGGTTAGTATTTGCTGATTCTTTCGTTGATGCATAGCTTATATTGCTACATTCCGGCATGTTTTACTATTTATTTCTGTACCCATATCTGTTCAGTTATATTTGATTATCACCATGATTGATTCTGATATTTCAGTACCCACATCTGCTCAGTTGTATCGTGACTTATTGATTATTCAGCTTTACCTATTGATCTATTACTATCCGCAGATTATTGTATCCAGTAGGTACGATTAGCTATTTCTCGGCTCGTCGTGCCCACTAGGATACATGTACAGTGTATCTCACACCCCCTGGGTGACCATTTTTCAGGTCCTCGGGTGTTGGGATGTCGGGACACGTTGGTGAGACGATTGCGATAGTATCGACCCCTTTGTAGTCAGTATATTTTATTTTCCGCATTTCAGTTTAATTATTATAAATTGATTAGTTTTGCATGCGTAGTTTAGATTACTCTGGTATTGACTGATTATGGTTAGCCGTGCATGTATAGGAAAGGCTCTGTCCAGTTGGGCAGGGAATTTACTATACATGTGGCGGTCTGTTACGCCCGGTTTGCGAACTCTGATTTATAAAAAAAAAAAAAAAAAAAAAAAAAAAAAAAAAAAAAAAAAAAAAAAAAAAAAAAAAAAAAATTAGCCTGCTTTTCAAAACTCGGGGCGTGACATGCGCCTACCTACTGCCGCACATCCTCAACAGGACGGGTCTACCGTAGGTATGTCCGTAGCTGCCAAAACTGGCTCAGCCAGAGGGACTGTGTCCGTAACTGCCAAAACTGGCTCAGTCAGAGGGACGGCGTCCGTAACTGCCAAAACTGGCTCAGTCAGAGGGACGGCGTCGACAAGTCGCGATACCAAAATGCAGACCTACCCCGGACGTGGCACTCGAGGGGAGCGACCCCAACGAGGACAAGGGTATCCGCGCACTCTGTAGAGCTGACACTGCAGCCTATAGTCAAAATCCACGCTCACGCTCTGAACGAAACAAACTCAGGATCCTCAAACATCTCGCACAACGGTCGGAGCACTCTCGACGACTCAGCTGATCAGCTCTCTCGAATCTCAAGACACAAGCAACTCCACCAACACAAAGAACAAGTTGCATCCACTGCGAACAACTGCCTCAACAGGCCAAACATCGCATCCACTGTGAGAAACTGTCTCAACATGCCAAACAGGCAGAACATCGCATCCACTGCGAGAAACTGCCTCAATAGGCCAAACAGGCCGAACATCGCATCCACTGCGAATAACTGCCTCAACAGTCCAAACATCGCATCCACTGCGAGAAACTGTCTCAACAGGCCAAACAGGCCGAACATCGCATCCACTGCGAATAACTGCCTCAACAGGCCAAACATCGCATCCACTGCGAGAAACTGTCTCAACAGGCCAAACAGGCCGAACATCGCATCCACTGCGAACAACTGCCACAACTGACACAATGAAGGGTCCGGGAACCCCGAAAGACTAGAACCTACAACCCAAATCAAACAAGAACAGGCTCTAGGCATAGCCTCTCGTTGTTCTCGTTCCAAGAAAAAAAAAGGCAGACCTTGGAACCCAGACCACTCGAATCATCTCGGGTGGTTAACTTTATTGGAAAAATGTGACATTTCTTACCGAAAGCCATTTGATCTGAAAGAAATCCATATTTAATAATTTTTAGTTCTTTTTAGGAAAATAGTGGAAAACGAGTTTTTATATCCAAGCCTCATAGAGCTAATGCCTTCGTCCAATCAAACAAGAACAGACTCAGGCGACCCTACGACGCTTGGAAGAAAACATTTGGTTGACCAAAATCATATGTGTGTGTCCAAAAACAGTCATGGGTTCGAGGTCCTGCTAACACTGATATACCGCTGCCACTAACACAGCGACGACAGATAAAACAAGAAAATAAAACATCTCGGGACCGCCGTCTACCCAAACGGCTCCCGCCACAGATGAACAACCAGCTACATCTACCAGACTCCACTCTGCTCCCAAGCACGAGTGTAAAATGCATCCCACACTAAAAGAAATCCCGACCACTCGGCCCACTACCCAGGCGAGTAAAATACTATGTCCAGGAAGAAAAGAAGTGTGGATGTCTAAAGCAGAATAAACCTAGCCCAAGTTGGAGTTTTCTACTGGTCTGGCTACACATGCAGCATATGATGGGGGTGCTAGGTCAAGTTCCAAGATAACAATAATTTATAGATAGTAGGAAACAAAAGATCGCATGATCAACGAATAACTCTAGAATTATCAGTTATCACATTCTAGCATGCTACACAAGAATATCACTATCATGCATGGTCCTACTATAGCAGATTTAAAGAACATTCCATCAATCTTGGAGACAGGGCCACCCACCTGAATGTGCTAACTGTCCAGAGTCGTACAGCTGAGAACACCCAGAAACAGATATACCAGCACAACCAACAAGCAAACAGTACAAAAGCAGTGTTCAATGCATCCTGGGTACAAAATACATCCCAAAAATTACACTTAATTTCCATAATTTCCAAGATTACAATTTCTGCGGTGAACAGTCCCTTTAAAGCGAAAGTTTTACCTGTAAATTAACCTCCAAAAATTCCAGTAAAAATATGACGGCGATCCCCGCGAAGAGTAGATGTCGATAGAGCCCTGAAACGTCAAATTCCGATGTCCGGATGCAGAGATAAAAATCCGCGAAGATCTTGCTATCCAGGAATCTCACCAGCAAAATAGGGGCTCAGTAAAGCCTCGAAAACTGTGCCCAAAACCCAAATCTAGACGAAACACTCAACATGAAAGTCGAAGATATACCTCTCGTGAATCCAACGCCGCAAAAAATCGCCCAAAAATACAAGCGGAGTAGCTCTGTGGACCCCTCAGATCAAACAGCAACGATAATGGGCCTCCGATGAAAGATCGCCACACTGCGCTCCGATGCCGAAGTCGTCGATGCCGCAGCTTCCAAAAATTCTGGGGCTCTGCCAAAAGATGCATAACACGAAGATCTCCAACTTTTCTAAAGGGTCCAAGGGCAGGGGAGCTCGGGAAAGGGGGCAAAAAGCCCCAGCAAGCAGCCTATTTATAGGCCCAGCCCGAAAAAATCCACATTTTGGACTTTTGGCCCAAAACCGGGCGCCCGAAACTTCCGGGCTGCTACAGTAACGGGACAGGCCCGTTACTGTTCACGCCCGGAAAATCCCCAGGCTGCCACGCGTCCACCCAAACAGCAAACAGCTCTTTGGGCCAACGGCGCTGCGCCACGCGGCTGAAGCGGGTACCGACACGTGGCGCCCACGCGCGGGAGCCGCAGGTCAGCGCGCCCACGTCGCGCCCACGTCGCGCCC
This sequence comes from Tillandsia leiboldiana, assembly GCA_029204045.2. Classification (NCBI taxonomy): domain Eukaryota; kingdom Viridiplantae; phylum Streptophyta; class Magnoliopsida; order Poales; family Bromeliaceae; genus Tillandsia; species Tillandsia leiboldiana. Next base: position 6,155,541 of record CM055068.1, on the reverse strand, counting down.
ACGCGCACCCACGCGCGCCTGTCGGGCACGCAGCCCGAGGCCACCAAACCCCGTCCCGTGGACCGTGCGCACAACACCGCACCAACCACGATCTGCCACGTGTCCACCCCCGGTCCACCCTGCACCCGCGCCATTACCGTGGACTGCGCCCACTGCGCCCGCCAACCGGGAACCGCCACGTGGCCAGCGCCCGGGTGTACGCCTCCGCGGTGGACTGCGCGCCTCCGCCGCCGCCAGCCGCCGCGCTCCGCCGCCCGCCACCGCCGCCGGCGCCTCTCCGGCCGCCGGAACAGTACCAGCTGCCTCGAAATCCGTGTTTTTGCGTCCGGGTTCCGAAAAATACAAGTAAATAGTCCATCTTGACCGTTTTCGCACGCTGAATCCAAATCCGAAGTCCGTTTGGCCAAATTCCACTTCTAAAATTTCCTGAAAATTCCCGGAAAAGTAAACTTGATCTATTTTTCTTACCGGGTCAATTCCTTGGTTCCAAAAAGCGCGTAAAAACCTTAATCACCCAAAATGGCCTCATGTTAAGCAATCTTCCTCCCATTATCACCAGAAATCTATTTTCGGGCCCCGACACGCGGACAAACACTCCCAGAAACCACTAATCCATCAATGAGCCCTTAAGTGGGGATTCGGGTCCTCACAGTGTATCGCCTTGGGGAGCGCCGGTGCTATTCGTGAAAAAGAAGGATCGTTCACTTCGACTTTATGTGGATTATCGAGAATTGAACAAAGTAACCATCAAGAACAAGTACCCTTTGCCGCGCATTGATGATCTATTTGACCAGCTGCAAGGGTCTTGTGTCTTCTCCAAGATTGATCTGCAATTAGGTTACCACCAATTGAAGGTGAAGGCCGAGGATATCCCGAAGACGGCGTTCAGGACTCGGTACGGGCATTATGAGTTTACTGTCATACCTTTTGAATTGACTAATGCCCCTGCCGCCTTTATGGATTTGATGAACCGGATTTTTCGACCGTATCTGGATCGGTTCGTGGTTGTGTTCATTGATGATATCCTAGTTTACTCCCGGAGCGACACTGATCATGAGGAGCACTTGAGGATTGTGCTGCAGCTTCTGCGAGATAGGAAGTTGTACGCCAAGTTGTCAAAGCACGAATTTTGGCTTCGAAAGGTAGTTTTCTTGGACCATATGATTTCAGCCGTCGGTGTGGCAGTGGACCCGGCGAAGATTGAGGCAGTCAGGGATTCACCCCGACCGACGATCGTTTCTGAGGTGCGCAGCTTCATGGGATTGGCTGGTTACTACCGTCGGTTTGTGGAAGGCTTTGCGAAGCTCTCCACACCCCTGACTCGTTTGACACGCAAAGAAATTAAGTTTATCTGGAGTGGGGATTGTCAGAGGAGCTTCGAGGACTTGAAAGGCAGATTGATGTCGGCTCCTATCCTTTCCCTCCCTGTCATGGGAAAAGGATATGTGATTTACAGTGACGCATCGCACAGTGGACTTGGTTGTGTGCTGATGCAGGAGGGTAGAGTGATTGCTTACGCGTCTCGACAGCTTAAGGATTATGAAAAGAATTACCCTACCCATGATCTAGAGCTTGCTGCTGTGGTGTTCGCATTGAAACTGTGGCGCCATTATCTTTATGGGGAGCACTGCGAGATCTATACCGACCACAAGACCTTGAAGTACCTGTTTACACAGAAGGAGCTCAACTTGAGGCTGCGCAGATGGTTGGAGCTGTTAAAGGACTATGATGTTGATATATTGTACCATCCTGGCAAGGCCAATGTGGTTGCGGATGCCCTGAGTAGGAGAGCAGTACAGAGTTTATCGTTGATGATTACTGACCAGGCGCCACTACGTGAGGAGATGAGGCGGCTTGAGCTAGAGGTTGTGTCCCCTGGGGTCTCTGCTCGACTGACATATTTGGTCGTGCAGCCCACTCTGCTGGACAGGATCAGAGAGAGACAGAGTGAGGACCCCCACTTGACCCGGATTAGATATCAGATTTTGAGTGATCAGCCTGGGGACTTTGCCGTTGATACGTCGGGAGTACTACGGTACCGGGACCGAGTTTGTGTGCCGGTAGATTCGGAGATCAGAGAGCAGATTTTGATAGAGGCCCATTATACACCTTACACCCTCCATCCTGGTGGGACTAAGATGTATAGGGACCTCAAGGCACATTTCTGGTGGAGTGGTATGAAGAGGGATATTGGGAGGTGTGTGGCTCAATGTTTAACTTGCAAGCAGGTAAAAGCTGAGCACCGGGTGCCAGCTGGCAAGTTATAGAGTCTCCCAATACCTGAGTGGAAGTGGGACCACATCACGATGAATTTTGTGGTCGGATTACCGAGGGCACAGGGAGGAGCAGATGCCATTTGGGTGATTGTTGATCGACTCACTAAATCCGCTCACTTCTTGCCGATGCAGACTACTTGGTCACTTGAGCGGCTGGCTCAGCTGTACTTGGATGAGGTGGTGAGGTTACATGGGATACCCGCCTCTATTGTATCAGATCGAGACCCGAGATTTGCTTCACGTTTTTTGAGGAGCTTACAGGATACCTTGGGGACGCAGCTTAGATTCAGTACAGCTTTTCACCCACAGACGGATGGGCAGTCGGAGCGCACTATACAGATCCTTTAGGACATGCTCAGAGCTTGCACCTTGGACTTTGACGGAGGATGGATTCGACACTTATCACTGGCAGAGTTCGCGTACAACAATAGCTTTCAAGCGAGCATTCAGATGGCTCCGTTTGAAGCATTGTATGGACACAAGTGTCGATCACCTCTTTACTGGAGCGATGTGGGTGAGAGGCGGACATTGGGGCCAGAGTTACTGCGAGAGGCAGAGGAAAAGGTCAGAGTGATCAGGCAGCATCTACAGACCGCACAGAGCAGACAGAGGAGTTATGCAGATGTACGGCGACGAGACCTAGAGTTTCAAGTTGGAGATCATGTTTTTCTAAAGGTCTCGCCATCCAAGGGGATCAGGAGATTTGGCATTCGTTGGAAGCTTAGCCCCCGTTATATCGGACCTTTCAAGGTATTGGAGCGTATTGGGCTAGTTGCCTACAGACTTGCACTTCCCCCCAGACTTGCCGGTGTCCACGATGTGTTTCATGTGTCCACTCTGAGGAGGTACGTCTATAATCCGTCGCACGTCATCGACTTCACCCCACTGGAGATCAGTGAGGATTTGAGCTATATAGAGCGCCCGCTGCGGATTCCTGATCGAGAGGTGAGGGAATTGCGCAGTCGGGCCATCCCTTATGTGAAGATCTTATGGAGTAATCATGGCGAGCGCGAGGCTACCTGGGAGCTGGAGTCGATGATGATGGACACCTACCCCTATCTGTTCGAGGCTCAGGATTGAGGTATGATTTACGTTTCGAGGATGAAACTTTTGTTACTAGGGGAGGATGTAGTGTCCTAGATCCCCGTGTAGCTTTCCCCCATGTTTCGGGTGTGGAACACCTGTTAGCGGTGTGTTGGGGCCACAACACGTCAAAAGGATGTGTTGGATGGACTCAGAGAGGGTTTGGGGTTAAACCTATCTTTCGGCTGCTTTTGCCGAATTTTAGAAGTGGTTTCAGGATGATTTGAGGTTGTATTTGGATTCAGCGATGAAAAATACTTGAAAACAGCTATTTACCTGTACTTTTCTGAGTTCGAACGCCCAAAAACGGACACCCGGAAGTTTTCTGTGCAAAATGGTGCAGGGGGGAGCCGTGGACCGGCGGGTGACACGTAGCGGCCTGGGATTGGCCGGCGCACGCAGTCTGGTCCATGGATGAGTGCCGCTGGTGCACGGTGGACCGGCGGGGAGACATGGCGGCCGCCCATTGGCGTGTCCGCGCTACGCGGTCCACGGGAGTGAGAGGCCGGTGCATGGACCGGGGCACGCCACGTGGCGGCCTCGGATTGGGCGGCTCTTGTGCGAGCGGTGCACGTGCGGGCGTGCGGCTGTGGTCGTACGCACGCGGGCGTAGGCGGCGCAGGCGCGCCGGCTGGCGTGTCGGGCGGGGCAGCGCACGCAACGCCACGTGGCGCCGCGCCAGTGGAGGGCGCCACCCGCCGCGCCACCCCGCATGGGGCACGTGGCCGCGCCCGGTTCGTCGGGCGCCGCTGTCCCCTGTTTGGGGACAGGTGTCGCGCCCGGGTGAATCCGGGCACTGTTTCTGTGGGCCGGACCGGTCCCGGATTCGGGGCCCGAATCTTTCGGGCGTCCGAATCCGGAAGCCCATGAGGTGCTTGGGCTGGGCCTATAAATACCCCTCCTTTCTCTCTTTTTTTGCTTTTTCTGAGACTTAGAGAGAGATTGAGAAGGAGAGCTCTTTAGGAAACTTGTTCCTCTTGATATTTTTGATCTTGTGGAGGATCCCCAGGATTTTTGGAGGCTCGGCAGCGGCGATCTTGGTTTTACAGTGCGCCTCGACGTTTCACTTTTTCGGCCCGTTTCCGTCGCAGTTCAGTCGGAAATTTCACGTGAGCAAACCAGGTGGAATTTTTGGACGATTTCTGTGACAGCGTGTTCCTAAGAGGTAAGGATTCGATTTTCATGTTGACCACTTTGCTCCGTTTTGAACTTTTGACACGGTTCCCGAGGCACCTTTTGACCCTATTTTCTGTGGTGGATTTTTGGACAGCATGGGCTTGTTCGATTTTTATCTCATTCTACTAATATTGGATCAAGGCATATAAATACTTGTTTTGGGTCGACTCGTCGCAAGGAATGCAACCGTAATTTTTCTGGATTTTTTGGAGCACTGCACAGAGGTAAAATTCCTCTTTTTCCATGCTGTTTGGAAAAATAGCAAATGCAGTATTTTGGGTATTATTTTTACACCGGGTGTGATGTTTTGTGCAGTAGTGCACTATTTTCGGCGGGTTGCGGAGTTAGAGGACTGTGGACAGCGAGGACCCTTTTTGGGTGTGGATTGCGCATTTCGAGGTGGGTGGTTGTTGCTTACCTCACTTTTGACTTGCTCACTATGAATATTAGAGATCCCCTAAATTAAATGTGAGAATTGATATCCTATTTGAGAATCGCATGTGTTGACCCCACAGATTATGTGACAGCTTATCTATGTTAAATTGGGACATTATTGGTGGAACAAATGTTATAGCATAACCTCGCAAGCAAAATGATTTATCATGTTGGGACATCAAGAATTATCCTTTTTAAAATGAATATTAAATACTTTTTTTTAGTTTTAAAAAGAGGACATTTGCATGCTTGTATGGACATCTAGTTAGACCACTATTTATTGTTATACTATTATTGGGACTTAACTTAGGAGAAACCATGTTTCGTTGTTCTCCTTTTTATTCAGATGCATGTTGCTCGAGTTGAGCAAGGGTTCGGGATAGTGTAGTTGAGGCCACTGAGTCTGGGACAGGTTAGACTCGATTATGGATTGTGGGGCATTGTGGTAACCGCGGACATTAGACGGTTGGCCAGATGTTGATTACTTTATCAGATTTTGGACTTGCGGGGTGTTGCGGCAACCGCGTATATTAGGCGGTTGACCGGATGTTTACTTGTGCATCAGATTGGGGATCGGGTTTCCTTTAGTGGATGAAGTTTCCTACTCATTGAGTACTTGTGCATCAGATTGGGGATCGGGCTGTCTTTGGTGGATGGGTTTTCCCACTTTGATCGGAGTCGTGATCCAGTCCTGCCAGTTTATGATACTTGTTATTGAGATACTTTACTCGTGTGGGTCACTCCCCTCGAGTGTCACTCCGGAGTGTGCGACAGGCAGGCTTTGAGTCCTTGAGACTCCTTCTTTGCATCGGTGTTATGCGTGGGCTGGCATACCCGATGCGGCAGGCAGAGCAGGCAGTACTAGTGTTTACTGGTGGTTGGATTGGGTTATTCAGGCAGGCATGTTAGATACTGATGCATACATACAGTCATTTCTTTCGGTATGGCATTTAGAGGCATAGTAGTGGTAGTTTCCTTTTTATCAGCAGCCTTTATAGCTTACCACTGTTCTTCCCTTTTTGCCTCTAGTAGTTCTAGTGGGTACGTCAGAGTTTGAGGCTTTACCCAGTATGGGAGGCTACTGGTTTATCTAGTAGTTCTTACCCCTATTGTCCTTCTTCTTTTTTTTCTCCCCTATTTTGCAGAGTCTTCTGCGGGTGTAGCTGGGCCATCTTCGGCATATCGAGGTAAAAAGATAGCGAACTAGATAGTCATCTACCCCGTCTATGAGCATAGCTGTATTTTGGTCGTATCCCCTATACACTCAGACAGTTGTATTTTTCTTTTATTTTGGGTCTGGCTTCAGCCAGCTGATTGTATTTATTTGGTGAGCTGGGAGAGACATATGTATTTATTTGTGAGTCTTATTGTACTTTTACTTTTCAACTGTGGTCTGAGATCGATGTATTAGTCTTAGTTTAGCTCTATTTGTATGCTCCTTTATTATTATCTTTTATATCTGAACAGGTTACCAACGCTTCATGTTCACGGAAAATTCCGTGTGCACGGCGGATCTGTGGACGGGCCCGGGTTCTGGTTTACACCCGGGGCGTGACAGCCGGTATATCAAATTATGCTTAAGTAGTGTTTAAAAACAATAAAAGATGTGAATGGTGCCTGAGCATTCTAATTTTTGTTCATACAATTTGCAACATTTAAAATTTCATAATAGTAAAGAGAACTCCTCAACTGAAACCAACCATGTTTGAGAACAAAACCTTGTGAGAAGCCCACTTCAATTCCAAGTGCGGGCTGGCCCAAACAGCCCTGGCCCAGCACATAAAGGCTGAGATTTTCTTTATTGGATTGGGCTAGATATCTGGACTGGCCCGTTTGAGATTAGCCCTACTACTATCATAGATCGATCCTATAATGTGAATTACAGTGATTAGTGTGGAAACTCATTTTGTGGAAGTGGCACTTTGTGCTTGTTTGGTCTTTTGCTATGCTTCTTCTTTTAGAAGCAGTCACTTTTAGTAGGGATGTCGATCGAGCAAACAAAAACATCTGAAGCTTTGGCAACGATGGTGAGCAGAAATAAAACTTTGAGCCTTAAAAATAGAAACTTCAATTTATAGCTTCTGATTTTACCGTATGTAGATAAAAGTCGTTGACAAAATTTCATCATAGTGCTTCTTCTGGTTAGCACTGTCTAAAATTTAAATACAACTTAATTAGATGACGCAGATGGGTTGTAATTCCATTTTTGTTCCACGCCAAGGTCCAGTATTCCTCTTAAATATGTTGTTTTTTTTTTTTTGTTTTGTTTCTGAATTATTAGTTTCATGTACGTGGTTTATTTATTTGCCAAATCACTAATAATATAGTGGTAAGATGTCTTGTAGCGTATAGTAAGGTCAAGGGTCCTAGCAAATTTGAAACTCAAGTCCTCAACTACAAGATTGAACATATATATAAGTTTCTCAGCGAGTTCTAGGGCTGCGTTTGGTTCGGGTATAAGAAAAATTTAGTTATACCGGGGATAGGTATAAGTTATGATATTAGCAGGAACTAATGTTAATTTATGTTTGGGTGGGTATAAGAGTTATATCGGATATAAAAAAAATTGTGTTTGGTAAATTAAAGAGGAATAAAAAGAATAGAGAAAATTAAATTTTTATAAAATAATAAAATAAATTTTAAATTTTATAAATTTAAATAACTTATAATTTAAAATAAAATTAATTAATTAAAAAAAAAAATGGTAGGTGGAACAACTCAGTTGTTCCACCTGCTACTTGGAACAGTTATTCTCTCCTAATTCCGGGATTAGGTGGAACAGCTGTTCCAAACAACTTTTTATTGTTTTGATATAAAAGATGAGATATCCCCCTTATCCCCCTCTAGTTTTTGTACCCAAACGGAGCCCTAGGTATGGAACCTACTGTGCTTCTCTCACATACACAAAAGAAAGAGAAGTAAATTGGTGCATTTTGCTTGCATTTTGGGTCTTCTAATTGAATTAAATGCCATTTTACTGCTTCATCTTTTAATTCTATGGACGAATGTATGAACATTTTATTCAAGTTATCTCTTTAATTTAAAAATATCTAAAATAATTGTCATATGCAACATTCAATTAATCAATTTTTTAAAAATAATATAAGTCACCTCAAAAGTAAAATATACTAATCTATTAAATTACCAATACCAAAATCTTGCACCAATCAAAATTCAAACTCCTATATAACCTTCAATTTTACAAGAAAATCTTCATATCGAATAAATTATCAATGAATATCTTTTTTTTTAAATCCATATAAGACCATTATATATTTATGAATAGACACTAGGGTATTCTCAAAATAAAAAATAAAAAATAAAGAAAATTTTAATTATCAGTCAACACTACACCAATAATGGCGACATTATTCGCCACCGATATACAATATTCTTGTAGTGCAAGCATAATAGCAACCTGTCACTAAATATAGTTTGCGGGCAATATTTTGCTGGTATTTGAGAATATATTTTGTGACAAACTTATGCTAAAAAAAATTAACCAAGTCCAGTCCCCAGAAAACTTTAAGCTTCAAGTGTGGTTAGGATATTTTCATTTGTTTTTTAAGTAGTTGTTTTTATTTTATTTCACTCTTTGCTACATTTGGCATTGATTATTCATCACCTTATTATAAAGAGTTTTAATTTTAACCATTTAAAAACAACATCCTTTTGGCAAACAAAAAGAAGATGGCAATTAAAATATTTTTTAAAAAATGGTACTTAATTAATGTAATTTGACTCTCAAGTGATCTTTTAAAATTACAAAAAAAAAAAAAACAACAACAAAAATCAAACACAATCTCATTATCAATGATAACTATCTATATCAAATATATATATATACTAGTTAAAGACCCGCGCTTCGCGGCGGCCGAATATATTTACAGTAAATTAATTTTAATAATTAATAATTATTAAATAATGAATAATAAATTATTTATAAAGATAGAAATATTTAATACATTATAAAATTTTCAACTTTATAAGTCAGAAAAAAAAAAAAGCTCAGAAGTACAATTAACACATATACCAATTATTCGTTAACAAATAACATTACTTCAAATTCAAATAAAAAAAGATGCATGAAAAATAAAGTGTAAAATTTAAGAAGCATGTGCATTCTCCTCTGCATAACACAACATAGCACAAACTATAGGCACACGATCCCTTTTTTTTTTTTTTTTTTGCCATCTTTTCCTTCATCCGCTATTGGTTTATTTGATTTAATCAGGATTTTAGTTGGCATAACTCCATCTCGAGACATGCCTTTCAAATGCCAAACATAAGCAATGCCTCTTTCTGAAACTGAGAGAACATATAAGCTATTTGTCTTCTTAGAACCCCTACATTCCAACATAATTAGTATTCTTTGCATGGAGAGGGCGGACTCAGCCGCACTACTTTCATTTTCATGACCAGAAGACCACATTTGAAGCTGCTTATGTTCGGTCAAAGACGAAACAGCAACACCCCCATCATCTGAGACAGCTATGTACTGAGCAGTACCTTGTCACCAGAACAACCCCAACACAGCATTATAATTAGAAGGAAATATGACTGTGAAAAAGTAAATAAATTCACTTCATCTTAAGTTATAACAGCTTTTAAATAGCAACATTTTAAAATAAAAATAAAAATCCAAGTGAAATTCCAAGAAATCCATCATGTAATCTGCAAGATTAAATCACTTATTGGGAGATTAATGATGAATAATGTGACATTAGCAAGTTCATCAAGATTCAAAATCATCAAAAATCGCCAAATGACCGGCTGCGAAAGAATGGAAAATACAATTACAGCATTGATGAGGTCCCAAGGCATAAAATCTAACAACATATTAAGTTCAAACAAAAGGCATATTAAGTTACTAAATTAAGCTGTCCCTAGTGCTCAAACAAAAGGCATAATAATAGATGTAAATTCGTACGACTATGAAAGATTTTAGCTTTTAAATTTACTTCATCTTAAGTTATAACAGCTTTTAAATAGCAACATTTTAAAATAAAAATAAAAATCCAAGTGAAATTCCAAAAAAATCCATCATGTAATCTGCAAGATTAAATCACTTATTGGGAGATTAATGATGAATAATGTGACATTAGCAAGTTCATCAAGATTCAGAATCAGCAAAAATCGCCAAATGACCGGATGCGAAAGAATGGAAAATACAATTACAGCATTGATGAACATAACATACAAATTCTGCTGAGAAACTCAATGCCCTCGCAATTTAATCATTTTTTTTCTCCTCCTAACTAATTTGTTACAGTATGGAATATGCTCGGATTACCTTGACGATGGGTGCACAGCACTGAGGACACTTGCCATCCCCTCGAACCAACTCATTTGCACATTTTGAACACGCACACATGTGCCCATATCTGAAAACAGAAATCGGGTACATCAGTATACAAAACATTGACCGTAAAAGTTAGGACTCTTATGTTTGAGTCTCTAGATGTGGCAAATAAACCGACCTGTAAAGAAGAGAGTCGATATGACCGCCACAGCAGTTGTTGAAATCAATTGAATAAACCAATAAGAACCAATGGAGGTTCCTGCTTCTGTTGGAGGAAAAAATGGATCGCATGTGCAGGCCCGAGGTCCCAAGGCATAAAATCTAACAACATATTATGCTCAAACAAAAGGCATATTAAGTTAGTAAACTAATGAACTTATCTCTGCCTCTCCTGATACAAATGATATTACTCCCTTGTAGTTCATAAATGCGTATAAAATGTAAACTACAAAACTTACACGATTACAAACCAAACGTACCACATGAACCCACAGCCTGCAGGTGTTCTGCATGCTTCGAATTGCTTAGCTATCTCATAGTGGTCCTTAGCCATACACGCTAAACAGTCGAGAAGCCCATTAGTAACCTCAGCATCAACATAGAATCCGTCCGAGTAGAACAGAGAAGGATTCAAACGATGCTTTAACAATCATTTTGGAATCAAACACATGCACCTCAATCCACAATAACTAAATGTTTCGACAAATCATCTGGCTAATCTCACCTCGAAAGGAGCGGGACTGGATTGTCCATCGAGACTGAAGATCGACAATCTCATTACTTGAAGCCCATCTTCACAGATTGGCAGTACCAGTTGCAGGACCCCATGAAGAAAAAGAAGGAAAGGACGCGAAAACATGTAAGCAGCTTACATAAAATCTGACAACATATTAAGCTCAAACAAAATGCATATTAAGCTAGTAAACCAATGGACTTATCTCTGCCTAACCTGATACAATTGATACTACTCCTCTGTAGTTCATAAATGCATATAAAATGTAAACTTCAAAACTTACACGATTACAAAGCGGACATACCACCTGAACTCATGAATATAAACCTTTGGGTATGGCGCAGAGAAGAAAGAGGGGACTCGCCATGCCGCGGCCGCGAGCAGGACAGGGTCCGCGGCAGAGTTGGTGAGAACACGGCGCAGAGAGTCATGGGTATGGCGCAGAGAAGAAAGGGGGGAGTTGCCATGCTGCGGCCGCGAGCAGGACGGTCCGCGGCGGGGTTTGGTGAGAACGCCATGCCGCGCCGGCACACCAACTCTCCGCGGCGGAGTTCGTGAGCGGCGGAGTTGGTGAGAACGGTCCGCGGCGGAGTTGGTGAGAACATGGCGCAGAGAGTCATGGGTATGGCGCAGAAAAGAATTTAGATGCAATATATTCCTTGTACGATGAAGTGGGCAAAGGAGCTCACAAATCAAACAGCATATATATAGCCGGATAAAGTAAGGGAGAGAGAGAGAGGGAGAAGAAGTGATGGTATCGGGTATGGCGCAGAGAAGAAGGAGGGGAGTGGCCACGCCGCGGCGGCAACTCCGCGGTCAGGAGTCGCCATGCCGCGGAGTGGGTGGGAGGTCGATCGCCATCAGAGCAGATCAAAAGCACTGAAGCACAACCTTTTTGTCTATTCGAACGTATGGGGAGCAGGCGAGAGGGTCGGCGACAAATGCGGGGAGGCCGTTTAGGCTTCCCCTTTAATGTATTGGTAGTTGGTGAGAGAGAGTCGGTGAGGAGTGGCCAGGCCGCGGCGGAGTTAGCGAGCCCATGCCGCGGCGGGAACTCCGAAACGGAGCCGATGAGGAGTGGCCATGCCGCAGCGGAGTTAGCGAGCCCATGCCGCGGCGGGAACTCCGAAACGGAGCCGGTGAGAGTTGGTGAGAGAGTTAGGACCGCCCATGCTGCGGCGGAGTTGGTGAGGAGAGGGCTTCGAGTGGCCATGCCGCGGCGGAGTTAGCGAGGCCATGCCGCAGCGGGAACTCCGAAACAGAGCCGGTGAGAGTTGGTGAGAGAGTTAGGACCGCCCATGCTGCGGCGGAGTTGGTGAGGAGAGGTCAGAGGGAGACAGAAATCAGAGGGAGAGAGAGAGAGCCATTTGTCCTTTCAATGAGAAAAAAAAAAAAAGCTCCAAAAAAAGAGATAGCATAGGGAGAGAGAGAGATAAGAGAGAGAGAGAGCCATATGTCTATTCAAATGTACGGCGAAGACCCCGTGAGAGAAGGTTCAGCGTGAATCGCGGGGAGCCCGTTTCAGCTTCGCCCTTTAATGTATTTGTATAGATATATGGAAAATGCTATGTGTACACCCGTAAGGGGTGTACATCTCACACCCCCACCCATCTAAGGGTGCGGGTGTGATGAGGGGTCACTTGATGTGACCCGTAAACATTATCGCCACCATTAAAATGGTGGAGATGTATGATGTACACCCCTTCGGGGTGTACATGTAGCAATCCTCTCTCTCTCTCTCTCTCTCTCTCTCTCTCTCTATATATATATATATATATATATATATATATATATATATAAAGCTCCAAAGACAAAGTACAAAGCATGGCTTAGAAGTAAGTACATTCTAATCATTAATTATTACAAAAAGTTAGAAAATAAAATTTGCTTTATTAAATTTGTGTGACAATTAATTAAGAGCTATATGTCAAATGTGAGAATATATTCATATCTTTTATTCAATGAACTTAGAAATACAATTTAGTTAGCCAAGTTCCAATTAAACAAAATAACACAGGATTTTGACCATTTTATGGGGCAAATGACACGGAACAATTCATAAAGAAGTTGATGTATGCATGTCGATCACAAGGATATATTCATATATAAATAAATTACTTATAAGTTCATGCAATTAAGATATATTTTTTTGTTTAATTAAGCCTCAAATATGTCACTTGAAAATTAACAAAACTAGGTCAGTGAAGTAAATGAAGGAATTAATCAGTAAATTCTTTTATTTTCATTATTTCTTGATTAAATAGATTCCTCATTCTTCAAGGTTGATCACTAATGTGCATTTATTTCCTTTTGGATCCAGCTTTGTTACCTACCTAAACTGATCAATTTAGTATATGTTATTTGTGTATACAAATTGAAGCGTGCACAACTAAAATTAATGCTCTTCATTGTTAAAATTATCAATCCATTTCATTTAGTTTCTGTTTAATGAGTACTAGATATAAAAAACAGCATATCTTTTTCTTTGACTTATCTTTTTTATTAAGTATTTCTGATCGATCGATAAGCTTTGCTAATCTGTTTGGTCATTTGATGAAATGCTATATATCTCATAAGTGATGTTATAAGAAATTAAATGTAAAATTTTTCTCTATAACTTTTGTTTTTCTAGACATAAAAAGAAAAACACCTCAAAGAGACCAAACCAAAGCTTCTATTTTTCATCGCAGCAAAAACTTAAAACTTTTATAAAACAAAACGGGCATTAAATTGGTGCTATAAGTAAAAGGTACAACTGTGGAACAACTTCTAATACCTAATTTGAACTTTTAGAATTCTAAAAAATTATCAAAACAACTTAATGATATTTAATTTTTGATTTGAGTTCTTATACTTTTAAAAATATTAAGTCATTGATATGTGTATATTTTTATCTTTTGGATGAAAAGATGTGCGGTTAGGATGATATGTTTAACTCTATATGAGTATGTCTCTCTATGGTACATCTCCTATGCTTTTGAAAGTACGAAGGCCTCCGTAGTTATAAGTTATTTTCGATAATAGGAAATTCGATTCGACGATCGGTTTCATTAGATAGGATCTACGCTATTAAAATTATTTAAAAACTAAATTTTATAATTTTCTTACATTATTTACCAAGTGATCAAAAAGTTTCAAAAATTACTATTTTAAGATATATATATATATATATATATATATATAGAGAGAGAGAGAGAGAGAGAGAGAGAGAGAGAGAGTCCGACTACTATGCTATCGATAGTATCAAGTATTTAGTGCTATCAAGTTTTCTACCCTTATATCAACCCTTTTAATTATTTTTACTCGTTAATTTTACTAGTTCCCCAACCACCCATTAAATTCAAAGGTCCACTATCATCTCAACCATACATGTTTTAATTTAACGATTAAAAACTTAATAGAATCAATAATTTAAGTACTATTAATAATATTTCAGTATATATATATATATATATATATATATATATATATATATATATATATATATATATGTTGGAAAAATCCGGTACTCGCCCCGGTACCAGATTCTCTGAATCCGCAACCCGCTTCGATACCGCAATCTGCTCTGGTACCGCCTAGAGTTGGGATTCCGCAGCGGAAACGTCAAATCAGGTTTTTACCAAAAACCCGTCCTCTCAATATAACTGGAATTAGCACAACCACCAAGGAGAAGAAAAACAAAACAGAAAATATGCGGATGAAATAAGATTCATTAATTAAGAAAAGAATTACACCGACTCCTCTTTTCTTCTACCTCCTGAATCTCTCTCACCCTTCTCTCGTCTTTTATAAACCTAGAAGACTTCTCTCTTTTCTCCCCTTTCGTATCGTTTCACTATCCTCATCAAGATCATACGTACTTATATATATGCTCTCTACATTAGAGATATATATAAACTCCGCTCAAGATAAATCCAAATCTACTTAAATTAGAATTATAATCCAATTAATATTTAAATCTAAATTAATTTATCTCTAACAGATTTAAATATTAATCCTAATCCAATTAAGATTTAATTACAAAACTAACCAAATCCTAACAATCTCCACCTTGGTTTGATTTGTAATCTTTAACTGCTACGTTGAGCTCACCACACAAGCTCCACCTTGAGCTTGTCTCCGCCGCTCGATGTTGCCGCATTCTTCGCTCCATCTTGAGCGATTGCGCCTCCGCGAACTTTTGGAACCCAAATTGTTTTTGCTTCGGTTCTGGTTGTTCTCCCGTTCAGAACATACAAGTTCCCGCGCTTGTTCGCCACGCACACGACTCGATCTCGTTTTTGCACCCTCATAGCTCCACCTGAAGCTAAAATTTTGCAACCTTTCGAGTCCAACTCACCTAACGAGATCAAATTCCGCTTCAAACCAGGAAAGTGTCGTACACCTGTCAGCGTCCTCACGACCCCATCATGCATCCGGATTTTCACCGTGCCGACTCCTAAAACTTTGCACGCCGTCCCATTCCCCATAAGAGCTTTTTTGCCTTTTATCGCCTTATAGGTAGCAAAAGACTCTTTTTTCGGGCAGACGTGAAAGGAACATGCTGAATCGAGCACCTATACATCATCCGAAATTTTAGTATCACCGGTCACCGCATATAGCACGTCAGAATCGATCATCTCCGATTCTGCCGCCTGCGCCATCGCTGACGTCTGATTATCCTGATTCGCGACAGTTTTTTCCTTCTGTCGCTTTAACTCATTCAAGTCATCCTTAAGCTTATGACAGTTGCGCTTAATGTGACCTCTCTTGTGACAATAGAAGCACTCCACCTCGGATAACGGTTTCTTTTGTCTATTTTCGGTCGCCAATATTTTTACATCCTTCTTCGCTTTTACTATCAAAGCTGTGTCATGACTCTGCATGCCGGACTCCTGAGTTATCTTTCGCATCTCATTCGAGAGAAGCGCTGTCGTGACTGTCTCCACGCTTATGGTCTCCTTACCATAAAGCAACGTGGTCACAAGATGCTCATATGTCACCGGTAACGAGGAAAGTAAAATAAGCGCCTTATCTTCATCATCCAGTTTGACTCCGATACTGGTCAACTGGTTCACCACCTTGTTGAACTCGTTCAGATGCTCATGTAGGTTAGTCGCTTCTTGCATCCGCAGCGTGAACAGTCGCTGCTTCAGATACAATCTGTTCGTTAGGGATTTGGTCATGTACAGATCTTCCAATTTCTTCCACAACTTCGCCAGTGTTGACTCGTTGACTATGTTGTAAAGAACATCATCTGCTAATAATAGATGAAGCGTACTCAACGCTTTTCGCTCCATCTTCTCCCATGCCGCATCCGTAATCTCCGCCGGCTTTGCCTCTTTCCCGTTCAACGTCTGGTCCAAATCCTGTTGTACCAAAACAGCTCGAACTTTAATTTGCCACAAGCCAAAATTGTTCTTACCGTCGAACTTCTCGATTTCGAACTTCGTGGCCATCTCTGTTGATCTTTTCCGAAGATCGATAACCTTTAGCTCTGATACCAATTGTTGGAAAAATCCGGTACTCGCCCCGGTACCAGATTCTCTGAATCCGCAACCCGCTTCGATACCGCAATCCTCTCTGGTACCGCCTAGAGTTGGGATTCCGCAGCGGAAACGTCAAATCAGGTTTTTACCAAAAACCCGTCCTCTCAATATAACTGGAATTAGCACAACCACCAAGGAGAAGAAAAACAAAACAGAAAATATGCGGATGAAATAAGATTCGTTAATTAAGAAAAGAATTACACCGACTCCTCTTTTCTTCTACCTTCTGAATCTCTCTCACCCTTCTCTCGTCTTCTATAAACCTAGAAGACTTCTCTCTTTTCTCTCCTTTCGTATCGTTTCACTATTCTCATCAAGATCATACGTACTTATATATATGCTCTCTACATTAGAGATATATATAAACTCCGCTCAAGATAAATCCAAATCTACTTAAATTAGAATTATAATCCAATTAATATTTAAATCTAAATTAATTTATCTTTAACAGATTTAAATATTAATCCTAATCCAATTAAAATTTAATTACAAAACTAATCAAATGCTAACAATATATATATATATATATATATATATATATATATATATATATATATATATATATATATATATATATATATATATATATAAGTTAATATAAAAATATTGTAATCACCTTCGTTTATCAAAAATGCGTACAAATACATTCTAACGAATTCAATTGACTTTATTTTTAGAAATCGTCTTAAGTAAATTAGGTACATCATATCTAACACTTAACACTTGGAGGATTCTATTCTGATTATTTATTTATTTATTTATTTATTTATTTATTTATATAAAAAGTTTAGACGGCAGTGTACTCTGTGCCTTCTCGATCACTGCAAGGGTCAATATTAATTTGAGAGTAGCTCTTTTACGGCCGTACGTGGTGGCACAAGCCAATGTAGCATGCATGCATGCAATGCAACCTCTAATATTATCAATATTTATAATAATTTCTAACCTCCGCACTACTCCCCGCTTCCCGACATGCCGTTTGGGCGCAGCCAAGGGCCACTTTTTTTCTTCTTTTTTTTTGAACTCCTTTCGATTCCCTACGTTGTTTTATTAATGGATCTCCCCCAGTTGTTGGATCGCACAATTTACTTGTCCCCATCTCTCATTACTATATATTATATTTATCACCAATTTTTTTTATTTTAGTATTGTATTCGTCAAGTCAAAGTATCTAGTTTAAATTTACAGTGCAAAAAATATAAAAAGTAAAAGTGCTTTTCATCTTTCATGTCTTTCATTGTGGTTTGAGTTGTAACTTCTTTTTTTTTTATGGTATCAGAAGAAAAAAAAAATTAAGAGTTAGATTATTATATTTTAAAAATACTAAATAATTAATATTTATAAATTTTTTATTATTAAATTTATTTTTTTAATTAATTTTAATTTTTAAATTATGTTATTCTATCAACCGTCCACTAATTAATTCAAATTTTTTATAACCGCTCTACCTTCATAAATAAGATAATAGACATGAAATATTTTATTCTTTTTCATACTATGAACGGGAACAAATCGCAAGAAAGAATCACTCTCTATAATATGATTTTAAAAATAAAAAACAATAATAAAAAATACGATTTTAATTTTCATATGGTTTAATGCTAAGACCTTAATGTCTCATTTGAATATTAGAATAAATTATCCAATAAATAAAAAAATTACCAAATATTTTATTTTATTTCAAAAAAAAAATGATTTGTAGATCGAATAATTAATATTCAATTTTAGGTATTTAAAATTTTAGATATTTACTGACTATACTATCAAAATTTGCTAAGAATTAGATGGTTATTGTTATTTGAAATTATAAATTTAAAGTTTAATTATTGTATATTTCTAGCTAAATTTAATTTTTATAAAAAAAATAAACAAAACAGATATATCTCACTATCTTTCTCTTAAAATAAAAATAAAAAGAAAAAAAACACTAAAGGAGCTT
>CM055068.1:6087069-6134569 GCA_029204045.2 Tillandsia leiboldiana | reverse complement strand
GGGTCGGACGGCGGCTGGATCCCGTGCGACGGGGCGGGCTGGGCTGGGCCGCACTGTGCGCGCCCGAAACTTGGCGGGCCGGGCCGCACTGTGCGCGCCCGAATTCGGGCGGGCCGGACCGGGCGCCCGGAAAAGGGGACAAAACCGGCATTTTTGGAATTGTTCCCCTCTGCCTATAAAAGGCAACCCGAGCGGCCTTCTTGGGACTTTTTCTCCCATTTTCGAGCCCCATCTCCCCGAGCCCTCTCTTAGTGATTTGTTCATCTTTGAGTGCTTGATCTTCCTGCAGAGATTTGGGGTTTTTAGGAGCACGCATCCCGAGGTTCCAGATTTTACGGCGCGGTGCGACGTTTCTTTCCCTGTGTTCTTCTTCGCCGCAGTACAGTGTGAGGGCTCCCCTGGGCTACCCCGACCTTCGTTTTTAGCGATTCTTGCGCTGGCATACTCCTGAGAGGTAGGACTTCATCTTTTGTATTGATCGCGCATTTCGGTTTTGAGTCTGTGGCACGGATCCCGAGGTTCTTTCTTGACCCTTTTTCTGTGTGGAATTGTGGGACAGCATCGGGGTGTTTTAGCCATATCTTTGCGCACGAGCGTCAGACGGAAACGAGCTTGTACAACTTTTTCATCTTCAGATCGCAAGGAACGTGCTCGTATTTTTTTTGGATTTTTCTGAGATTTCATCAGAGGTGAAAATCACTGTTTCTCTGTGTACAGTGCTACAGTCTTTTTGTGCTGAAATCTTTTGAGTGTACCACCTTGCCGAATTAATATCTTGACTTACCGAACTCAGATTTGGGGGTGAAAGTAGCCGTTTCGAATGTATCGACGCGAGGATCGCTGTGATATTTTTCTGGTAATTTTCTGGGCATTTTCAGCAGGTGAAAATTAAGCATCTTTGGGACTAAAATTGTATGTGGTTGTAAGAGCAGTTTTGGGAACTTATATGTATTTGTGGACCTTGTGTTGTACCCAGGAGAGTTGCGGGTATTGCTGGACCCATTGGAGTAGGAGATTTGGATTTACCTGGTATTTTCAGCTGTGGGATTTGGACAGTCAGCACTTCAGTTGGGTGGTTGTTGTACTCCTCTCCTTTGGTATGCCCACTAGGAACATCAGAGTGTCCCAATGTTAATTATGCTAAACTTATTGTTGGTAGCCTTGCATGCACTAGGAAACTAATTAATCGATGATTAATCCTTGGTGATAATGTTGATAGCATGATTACTTTATTTAGTCGCTTAATTATTCTGGACAGCATGTTTAGGGGCGGGATAGTAATTGATGGCTATAAATTGATGATCATTCAAAGGAGACTGTCACCTTAGTTTTTGTTGCTCTTAATTGATTACTCTGGTTAATTGTTATTTATCCTGGACAGCATGTTTAGTGATAGGTTAGCAAAAATTATGACCTTGCTATAGGGAGCATTAACTTGAGACAGTATGTTTGACACTCGATGCTGTATTATATTTATTCATGTGAAATAGACTAAAATACTGGGACAATTGCATGTTTAAATTGATCACTGAGCTATGTCACTTTTTACTGCTACACTATCTTCTGGGATTTGACTTAGGAGAAACCATGCTTTTATTTCTTACTCCTATCATTTAGACATCCGAGATAGCATGCTCGGGTTCAAGCGGGGGCAGGGATAGTGTAGTCAGATTGCTGGGGATTTGGGACAGATTGGGGCTTTATGACAGGGTGTTGCGGCAACCACGATTTTGGGTGGTTGACCGGGTTATACTATTGCATCAGATTGGGTGAGGGGGATCGGGCTATCTTTTGTAGAGGGTTTTTCCCACTTGATCTGAGTCACGATCTAGTCCTGCTACATCATATTACTTTCGGCTACTTACTTTACTCGAGTGGGTCGCTCCCCTCGAGTACCACTCCGGAGTGTGCGTCAGACAGATTTTGAGTCCTTGAGACTTCTTTGCTTCGGTGTTATGCATCAGCTGGCATACCCGTTGTGACAGGCAGAGCCAGACAGACTTTGAGTCCTTGAGACTCCTTTGCTTCGGTGTTATGCATCAGCTGGCATACCCGTTGCGGCAGGCAGAGCAGGCAGTACCAGTGTCTACTGGTGGTCGGATTGGGTTATTTAGGCAGGCTTTTCGACACTGATGCATACCTTTCCATTCTTATGAGCTTGACATGTAGAGGCATATTAGGGGATTGCACTTATCAGTTGTCATACTTAGCTTTTCCCCCTTTTTCTTCTCTTTTTGCCTCTGGTTGACCTGGTGGGCATGTCTGAGTTGAGGCTTTACCCACTAGGGGAGGCTACTGTTTTATAGTAGTACTTACCCCCATTGTCTGTTCTTTGTTCCTTTTTCCCCCTTGTTTTGCAGAGTCCTCTGCAGGAGTTGCTGGGCCGTCAGCAGCTGATCGAGGTAAGAGGATTGCGGATTAGATAGCGAGCCACCCGAAGGATATAGCTGGAGTTTTTGGTGTACCTGGTTTTCTCAGACAGTTCTTTTATGTTTCCTTTTGGGTCTGGCTTTTGCCAGCTAGTTGTATATTTGTGTTGAGCTGGGAGAGATGTTTGTATTTATTTTACAGTTGTACTTTATTTACTTCCAGCTACTGTCTGAGATACAGCAGTTTTAGTTCAGCTCTGACTTTATGCTCTTTTTTTTATTATCTCTTATCTGAGCAGGTTACCGACGCTTCGTGTATGCGGGAAATACCGCATGCACGGCGGATCTGTAGACGGGCCTGGGTTCTAGTTTACACCCGGGGCGTGACATAGACTTTCTCCATTAATTATTAAAGTTATCAAATATTATCTAAATAGTATAAAAAAAAATTTATTAAAAATTTAAACTGTTTGGATTACTCTACATCATTAAACAAGCAAACAGTTCATATAGGCCGTACAAAATTATCGATTTTGTGATTCTTTGATCACTATATAAATAATTTTTAAAATTTTTAAAATTTAATTTTTAAATACTTTAAATACTCTAGATTAATTTTAACGATTTTGATTATCGATTCGGAATCTCTATCATCAAAAATGACTTGATAGGACAAAGGTCTTCATCCTCTTAAAAAAGATAGTAACTAAATTATATATATATATACACTACAAGAGAAAGATGTTTCGGTGCCGACTTTTTTATGGCCACAATGATTGTCGCCACTAATGTAAAGATATAGTGGCGACATATAATTGTCGCCACCAATAAAGAAGCAATACTGGCGGCTTCAAGATGTCGCCACCAATACTTCGTAAGTAGCAGTTGCGGGAAAAAATTTTAAGTAAAGTAAAAGCTTTAGTGGCAATATTTGTCGCCGCGAAAACAGATGAAAGATATAGTGGCGACTATTGTCGCCACGAAATTTTTTAGTTCCCACCATAACTTCCCTCCTTTTTTTTTCACCAACCAAAACTTATTATTTTTTTTTTTTTGGGATGCCCACAGTGCACGCTAGCTGTTCCCATCTCTCTCTCTCTCTCTCTCTCTCTCTCTCTCTCTCTCTCTCTCTCTTCTCCTTCCCCTTCCCCAAATCTGCAAGCTGAGGCCTTCCCTTTCCCCACATCTGCAAGCAGAGGCCTTCCCCTTCCCCTTCCCCAAATCTGCAAGCTGAGGCCGTCGCCCATCGCCCATGACAGTGCACGCTAGCTGTCGCCCGTCGCCCCTCCGTCACACGCTAACTGTCGCCCCTCCGTCGCCCGTTGCCCCTCCGTCGCCCGTCGCCCCTCAGTCTCACACTAGCTGTCGCCCGCCCGTCGCCCCTCCGTCGCCCAGTCGCCCTTCCGCAAGCTGAAGGTCGTCGACCCTCCGCCGCCCCTCCGTCGCTCCTCCGCAAGCTATAGGCCGTCGGCCCTCCGTCGCCCCTCCGCAAGCTGAAGCGCGTCGCCCCTCCGCAAGCTTCTTCGACAGCCGCAGCCTCTCCGTCGCCCCTCCGCAAGGTTCTTCGACAGCCGCAAGTTCGTTCGCAATCTCAATTTTTAACTTTAATTTGTAAATATGTTTTTATCTTTATATACTTGATTAGTATATTTTACATAATTTAAAGAACTGTAAATTTATTAAAATCAAAATAATTAATTATTAGTTTAAATTTAATTATGAAAGAATTATCAAATAATTTTATAAAATAAATTTAAAATTTAGGTATTAAAATTAATGTTTTGAAGAGTAAAATAGTTGAAATCAAAATGATCTTCTATATATTTTTATATTTTCCTTAAAGAAATTATAATTTTTTTATATTTAGTTTTGTAGCAAATAAACTAAAGCTACACAAATCATAAATGCTTAAATGCCAGTAAAACTAAAGGTATATCAAAATTTGGTTTATGAGACTAAGTGATTTTGTCTTGTAATTTGTCCAAATATCTTTTTAAGTACATGACACTTAATAACTACATCTTTGTAATAACAAATTGGCTAGAAGGTATATAAATACATGTATCACAAGTATTTTCAAAATACTGAAGGTCAAAAGACAAGGGCTGTTAAAGAAAATCATCATGTAATTTATCTAAAGATCATTAAGCAATCTGTAAAACATGATTCATGTAAAACATGATTCATTAAGCAATCATCATGTAAAACATGCATGATTCATTAAAGGCAATTAAGTTTTGGTTAGAATTTATTGTTCAACAAACTACCTTAATCCAAAGGCCTAAATCTGAAGCTTAATTGAATTTATTGTTCAACAAATTGATTTTATTGCTTCAATTGGTAGTAACGAATCTGGAGGTTAATTAATTACAATGAAATCAAATTGGGTTAGTTATGTATGTTTTAATTATCATGTTTCTTGAGATTTGTTATCCTTTCATTTATTCGTAGGCTTTGGTGAATGTCTGTGAGTTGTTACTTATGCAACATAATTAGAAAATACACTGAACTATAAGTTTTGGATTTTGTTTGTTTGACTAACAAATCAATAAACTAGATTCGCAAACTAAAGTATAGTCTTTGAGAGATTAAATATTAGAGAGATAGTTTTCCTATTTTACTCTACTACTAAAGCATAGTCTTTGCAAACTTGTTGGGTTATTCATGCGTTCAACTTCAGGTTAGTGAAGTTTAGTGAAATTTTAAGTTGTATATAGATGGTCATGAATTGTTAATTTGAACAGTTGTTGCTTATGTGTTTCTTATATAAGTTGTGTGGAATTTAATCTCAACATAATTTGATTTTAGATTGAAGTGAACACTCCGTCATCGCTTTCAATAGAGCTATCTTACATCTTTTCTTGCAATTTACTAGGATTATGTATGTGTACAAATTTAGTTTGCTATAATTTTCAAAATCAAGGTGATTTTAATTTTCAGTATCAACTTGATTTTAATTTTCAATTTTAGCTTGGTATAATTTTCAGCATTAGCTTGATATTAATTTTCAGCTTTAACTTGCCCTAATTTTTTACTTCATTTTAATATAGGAGGATGAGAATTGATAAAAGTTGGATGACACTTACGAATCGAGCATGTAATGAATATGAAAAAGGGATTGACACATCTTTAGATTTTGCATTTAAAAGATTAGAAAATGTGAAAAGAATTCGTTGTACATGTGCTAAATGTTACAATGTTAGACTAAAAAGCCGAACAGAAGTAAAGTATGACTTATTTCGTAATGGGATTCTTTTGAGTTACACTAAATGGCATCATCATGGTGAATTATCAGATGAATCAAATAGTGAAAGTGATGCGCATGATGCCAATACTCCTATAGACGAGAGATGCAAAAATATGAAAACAATGCTTGAGGACTTATTTGTGCATGAAGGAAAATCCACAATTAATGACATAGATGATAGAGAGTATACTAATCCTGAAGAACCTATTCCTAAAGCTCAAAATTATTATCGATTATTAGAAGATTGTAAACAAGATATATATCCGGGTTGCAAACGATATTCCAAATTATCCTTTTTAGTACATTTGTTGAATCTCAAATGTCTCAATGGTTGGACTGATAAGTCAGTTATAATGTTATTAGAGTTTTTGATCGACTTACTACCGGATAGTGCAAATATTCCAAAATCGTATTAAGAGGCAAGAAAGATAATTAAAGATTTAGGATTGGATTATGTGAAGATTGATGCTTGCAAGAATGATTGTGTGCTCTTTTCGAAGAAATTTGCAAATAATCATACATGCCCTATATGTGGTGAGTCTAGGTGGATCTCGAGTAACAAAGAGGAAGAAGTAGACTCAAGAAAGCAAAAATAAATTCCTCAAAAGGTTTTGCGTTAATTTCCAATTACATCGAGATTACAAAGATTATACATGAATAAAGAGATTACCAGTAATATGAGGTGGTATAGTGATGCAAGGCAAAACGATGGAACTTTACGACATCCTGCTGATTCATTCGCTTGGAAGCATTTAGATCGCAATTATCCTGAGTTTGCCGTAGAGCCACGTAATGTAAGATTGGGCTTAGCAAGTGATGGATTTAACCCCTTCGGAAATATGAGCATCACACACAGTGTTTGGCCTGTTATTCTAGTTCCATACAATTTGCCTCCATGGTTGTGCATGAAAAGTGATTATTTTATGATATCACTACATATTCCTGGCCCAAGAGCTACCGGTAATGATATTGACGTATATTTGGAGCCTTTAATTGATGAGTTGAATGATTTGTGGAAAGAAGGGATTAGAACATATGATGCGTCCAAAAAAGAAAATTTTACTATGCATGCCGCTCTTCTTTGGACTATAAATGATTTTCCAGTATATGCCAATTTATCTGGTTGGAGTACGAAAGGAGGTCTAGCATGTCCTTGTTGCAGCAAGGATACAGTTTCGATGAGATTGAAGTACGAAAAAAAGTTTTGTTATATAGGTCATCGTCGTTTCTTGCCACTTAATCATAAATGGCGTAATGACAAAAAATCATTTGACAGAACAAAGGAGAATCGTCTTGCACCTAAGACTTTATCCGGTGATGAAGTGCTAGAGCAATTGAGTCAAATGAAGCAAATAACTTTTGGGAAAGTATATAAAAAAAGGAAACGTTCTCAACTACAAATGTGCTATTTAAATTGGCGAAAATATATCATTTTTTCAACTTGCCGTATTGGCATACCTTGTTGATACGACACAATGTGGACATTATGCACGTTGAGAAAAATATTGGTGATAATATAGTTGGCACACTTATGAATACAGATGGAAAATTCAAAGATACTCTAAATGCACGAAAGGATTTGATGTCGATGGGTTTAAGAAAGGAGCTTCACTTGATACCAATGGAGGGGAAGGTGATGGCCATACAAAATGAAATTGAAACAGTTGCTAGCAGCAAAACATATAAAATGTCTAGTACTTATTACACATTTTCCAAAGATGAGAGGCAATTATTTTGCCAATTTCTAATGGATTTGTAGCTTCCAGATAGATTTTCATCAAACATTTCTAGATGTGTCAATAAACATGGAGGTAAGCTTCAAAACTTGAAGAGTCATAACATTCATTGTTTATTGCATCGGCACCTCCCATTAGCAATTCACGGATTATTAAGGAAAGATGTTTCTAATGCCTTAATCGAGTTTAGTGCCTATTTTAGATAATTATGCTCCAAATCATTGAGAGTGAGTGATTTGGAGCGACTTGAAAATTCAGTTGTATTGACTTTGTGCAAACTTGAGATAATATTTCCGCCTGCATTCTTTGATATCATGGTTCACCTATCAGTTTATCGCGCAACTGTGGTGAAAATTGCTGGCCCTGTCCAATATAGATGGATGTACCCCTTTGAAAGGTATATTTTTAATTTTTTATATTTTTTTATAAGAATGTGATATTAATATAACCATATTGAATAGGTACATGCGCACGCTCAAATCATATGTTCGTAATAAGGCTCGTCCAGAAGGATCTATAGCAGAAGGAATAATTGCACAAGAATGTGTAACTTTTTGTTCCAAATACTTGTATGACACTGAGACATGATTGAATCGTGTCGAGAGAAATTATGAGGGTGATCTGACAGAAAACAACTCCAGCTTGACAATTTTTTCCCAACGTGGTTCCCTTCTAAGTAATTCCAAAATTGAGCAACTAACTATTTCTGATTGGAAGCGGGCAACTATATTTGTTTTAAAAAATTGTGAAGAAGTTTTACCTTATATTAGGTAAGGATTTAAATTCATTAGTGGTTCTAATTTGGATGGTTTTCTTTTTTTACTTTCTAATATCAACTTGATAATTTAATGCGTAGGGAACATATTGAAGAGATTCGTAAA
Source organism: Tillandsia leiboldiana (assembly GCA_029204045.2). Lineage (NCBI taxonomy): Eukaryota > Viridiplantae > Streptophyta > Magnoliopsida > Poales > Bromeliaceae > Tillandsia > Tillandsia leiboldiana. The sequence continues at coordinate 6,126,336 of CM055068.1, read as the reverse complement.
AAATACAATAGTGATATAGAGCGGTGGCACGAAGAACAATTTTTAGCTTGGTTTGAAGCTAAAATAGCGGAGATGTTCGATAACCAAGATAAAACAGTATCACAAGAGCTATTACATCTAGCCCGAGGTCCAGATAAGCGAGTGAATAAATATTCCGGATATTTAATTAATGGTTTCAGATTTCATACAAAAAAGCATGCAAAATTTTTGAAGACACAAAATTGTGGGGTATTTGTTCAGGGAGATAATGGTCTAATCATCAAGGAATACTATGGGCAAATTTTAGATATCATTGAACTGCAATACCAAGGATCAAAAAAGGTTGCTTTATTTAAATATCATCGGTGGGATGTGTACAATTGCGGTCGGGGATATAAGGAGGACGAAAATGGCTTTTTCTTAGTTAATGTTGATCGTGAATTGTCCACTAATACAACTGATCCATATATATTGGCTTCACAAGCTCAACAAATATATTATACCAAAGATATAAAGGATTCTAAGTGGTTAGTTGTTATCAAGACACAACCTCGGGATCTTTATGATGTGTCTATAATAGAAAATAGTGCTACTAATCAAGAGAAGTCTACATCAATACCAATTCAAGAAAATAAGAATATAGGTAATTTCTATAGATTTGATGGCGATAGCGATCAGGATGATTTAAATAATTTTGAGATGGATAGAGCTAATATACATGAGATTGTAAGTGAGGTCAATATCAATGTAAGAAGAGTTAGGTGCTCCTCTATTATTAATAGAAGATCATTTAACAAAGACTTTTGGTGCACGTTCTGGATATCTTCGTGGTTTAGGATGTGGACCTAAACCACTAAGTGCTAAGAATTTGACAGTCAAAGCATCAGAAGAGTATTTTGAGAGGCAAATTGATGACTTGAAAGAAGAGCTGAAGCAATCTAGAGTGGAGAATGAAGAGAGAGAATCACTGGTACAAAGGGAGAAAAATGAAAGAGATGAGAGGTTCAAAAAGGAAATTGAAGAGATTGAAGGACGCATTAAGGCACAACTTAAAACTGAATTTAATGAACAACTAAAGATAATTGTTGAATTATATGGAGTGCCGACCGCATCACCGCCTTCTTCTAGTCGAGGAGTGCCGACTACATCATCCCCTCCTGCCAGTCAACATGATTTGAAAATTTTCTTAATCGAAGGTAATTATATGCTCAATTTTACATATGCTCAATTTTACATATATATGCTCAATTTTACATGCTCAATTTGAAAAGCAGCTGAGCTGCTGCTGCTGCTGCTGCAGCTCAAGCTTGAACAGCATGTCACGGACTTAAGCGAAATTGCTTAAGAAGTCCGTGCGGCGCTCGCCTTCCTTCGCGAAGTGAGCAAGCCTACACCGTCTCTTGTAAACTTGGACCTACTCGCCCAAAGTTGGATTGCAAGAGAGAGAGTTTGAAGAAGAGTACTTGTATTTCTGGAATTAGAAAGCTACAATGATTCTTACTTACTAAAGGGGGTGGAGGTCACAACCTTTTATAGACCACTCACCGCCCACCTATCTAATGAAAAGGTGCCAAGTGGCGTACAAGCATAAGCTAAAAGTGGAGGCTACGAGCTCCCAAGAGTCTACCATTTATTGCCCTAGAAACTTGAACGGTCTCGTGACTCTTCGGCTTCCGCGTCTGATGTCTCGAGATACGAAGAGAAGCTTCTAGATTGTTGTAGTAAAACCTCACGAGGTTCTTTCTTTTGCAGCTTGGTAGTTTTGCAAAGGAGAAATTCGCATAAAAAGTTTAGCCCCTGACAACCTCCCCCACCTAATGCGCAGACGCCCTCGCTGCGCGCCGGTGTTGGAATTCTTCAATCATGGTTGAATATTTCCAGAGAGTGTCCGCCTTCTCCCAACTTGCTTCGCCATGTGGGAGGTTCTTCCACTTGACCAGGTAGTCGACACTCGGCGGGACACCGCGACGACGGATGGTGCGCGTGTCCAGCAGGGTCTCGACATCCTTGTCAATGGCTGTAGTCATGGTGGCGGGAGCGCGCCGCGACACGCTCCTGGTGGGATCCTCGGAGTCGCCATGGAAGGGCCGAAGGCTGCTTGCATGAAAGACTGGATGGATCCGCAAATTTGCCGGTAGTTGTAGTTTGTATGCCGCCTTGCCTGCTCGCTTCACCACAGTGAACGAACCCTCGTACTTCCGTATCAAGCCGCGGTGAATCTTGCGGAATGCTTTAAACTGTTGTGGCTGCAGCTTGACCAAGACTTGGTCTCCCTCACCGAACTCCAAGGGTCGTCGCTTTACATCGGCCCACTTCTTCATCCGATGCGCCGCTTTTTCCAAACAAGCCCTCGCGATGTCTCCCTTTTCTTGGAGATACGAGGTGAAGTGAAGAGCCATGGGGCTGCGGCCCTGCTCGCCCGCAGCAGCAGAGTGGGGAGCGAGCGGCTGTCTTCCCGTTGCAAGCTCGAATGGGCTGTGGTTCGTAGATTCGCTCCTCCGCAAGTTGTAAGAGAATTGGGCCACATCCAGATGATGTACCCAGTCCTTCTGGCTAGCACTCACATAATGCCTCAAGTATTCCTCTACCAAGGCATTCACCCGCTCCGTCTGGCCGTCCGTCTGCGGATGAAAACTTGTAGAGAAAAGCAATTCCGACCCCAAGATCCGGAACACCTCTGTCCAGAACTTGCCAGTGAACCTTGGGTCGCGATCGCTCACAATGTTTTCAGGAATCCCCCAAAACTTCACCACATTGCTGACGAAGAGCCGCGCTGCTTCCTCCGTCGTGCAATCCGCTGGTGCCGCAATGAAGGTTCCATATTTGGAGAATCGGTCCACCACCACAAGAATTGATCCCAATGCCCCCACCTTGGGCAAAGCAGAGATGAAGTCCATCGAGACGCTCTCCCAAGGACGCGTTGGTGTTGGTAGTGGCTCGAGGAGGTCTCCAGGCTTCTGGCGCTCCACCTTGTCCTGTTGGCACACAAGACAAGTCCGCACATATGCCTCCACATCGTCCCGCATGTGAGGCCAATAGTATGCAGCATCTAGCAATGCCAAAGTTCGTTTTTGCCCTGGATGTCCGGCCCACTTGGAGTCGTGGCACTCCTTGATGAGCTCCCGACGAAGATTGCCCCACTTGGGCACATAGACGCGACGCCCCTTGGTTAGGAGTAGGCCATCGCTAACCCAGAATCGCTGCGCCTTGCCCTCCTTGACGAGTCGCACGAGTCCTTGAGCCACAAGGTCCTCGCAAGTCCCTTCGCGGATTCTCTCCCTGATCGCTCCATGGAGCTGGCACACCGCCGCTAACTCAGCTTTGCGGCTAAGTGCATCAGCCACATGGTTCTCCCTTCCGGGTTTGTATTGAAGCTCCATGTCGAACTCCGCTAGGAAGTCCTGCCATCGCGCTTGCTTTGGTGACAGCTTCTTTTGTGTTTGGAAGTAGCTTGTGGCGACATTGTCTGTCCGCACAATGAACTTGCTTCCGATGAGATAGTGCCTCCAAGTCCTTAGACAATGCACTATTGCTGTCATCTCCTTTTCTTGAACAGTGTATCGCCGCTCAGTGTCATTGAGCTTGCGACTCTCAAAAGCGATGGGATGTCCCTCCTGCATGAGAACACCGCCAATGGCAAAGTCTGAAGCGTCAGTGTGTACCTCAAATGGTTGCCGACAGTCAGGAAGTCGCAACACGGGTTCTTCAGTCACCGTCCGCTTCAGGTCCTCGAATGCCTTCGCGCACCGAGGGGTCCAGTCCCATGACTGGTTCTTCTTCAGTAAGTCCGTCAAAGGTGCTGCCCGCGCCGAGTAGCCCGCGATGAAGCGACGATAATAGTTGACGAGTCCGAGAAAGGATCGCAGCTCGGACACCGTCGTGGGCGCCTCCCACTCGCAGATCGCCCGAATCTTCTTGTTGTCATGTGCAGTTGACCGTGGCCGATCCAATGGCCAAGGAAATGCACCTCCTCCTTCGCAAAGGAGCGCTTTTCCCTTTTGACGAAAAGTTGGTTGTCCCGCAGCACTTGAAAGATGATTCGCAGATGCTCCTCATGCTCCTCCAGAGTGTTGCTGTACACGACGATATCGTCGAGGTACACTACCACGAAGCGGTCGAGGTAGGGATGGATTAACTTGTTCATCAAAGTGCAGAAGGTTGCCGGTGCATTCGTCAGGCCGAATGGCATGACAAGGAACTCGTAGGCCCCGTACCTCGTCACGCACGTGGTCTTCTCCTCGTCCCCTTCCGCAATTCTCACTTGATAATACCCCGAGCGAAGATCGAGCTTAGTGAAATACTTCGCTCCTCCAAGCTGGTCGAATAGATCCTCAACTAGAGGGATAGGGTACTTGTTTTTCACCGTTACCTTGTTGAGTGCTCTGTAGTCGATACAGAGTCGCAAACTTCCATCACTCTTCCGTTGGAACAGCACCGGTGCTCCATAGGGTGCTTTCGACGGTCTGATGAAGCCTGCTTCAAGAAGGTCCTTCAACTGGTGTTGCAACTCCTTGAGTTCTGGCGGAGCCATCCTGTATGGCGCCTTTGCTGTTGGCTTGGAACCAGGTTCAAGCTCGATTGCATGGTCCACCTCCCTTCTGGGTGGAAGTTGCTTGGGTAGCTCCTGGGGCATGATGTCCTTGAACTTCCTCAAGACAGCATCAATCTCTGTCGGAAGGTCTTCCTCCTCGAATCCCTCCTCGCTCACCTCACGGATGCTCGTAAGATAAGTCATTTCCCCACGCTTCACTCCCTTCCGCAGTTGCAGAGCTGAGAGGATAGGGGTTTCTGTTGGTTCGCTGCGGCTAGCCAAAACCATACAAAGGGCGGCCTCCTCCATGATGCTCAAGGCCCCAAGATGTGGCATTAGTACCGCCTTTGACGAGGCTAAAAAGTCGATGCCGAGAATGACTTTGAAGTCGTCGGTGGTTGCGGCAGTGAAGTTCGCTGTTCCCACCCAGGGTCCTACAGTGATCGACACGCCCTTAGCTACCCCTGCGACAGGTTGTGCCTCAGAGTTAACCGCCTTGATTTTGCTCGTGTCCTTCTCGAGCTTGAGACCCAACCGCTTGGCCTCCGTAGCTGCGATGAAGTTGTGGGTTGCTCCCGTGTCCACGAGTGCTCGAGTGGCCCACCCATTGAGGGTCACATCGACGAACATAAGTTCCTTCTTGAGAGATTTGCCGCCGCCCGCTTGCCCCTGCATCACGCTAACGAGCCGCAGTGCTCCCATCTTCGTCTGTGCTGCTTCCTCGCCCTCCTCGGCTTGGACAGCATTGACGGCTTTCTTCTTTGGACAGTCACGAGCCCAATGGTCATCTCCGCAGACATAGCAAGACACCTTCTTCTTCTGCGGAGGGCCCTTGTGCTCTTTGCCCTTGTGGTGGTCTTTGTTCTCGCGACGGTCTCCCCCAACTTTGGCCTTGCTCACCTTAGGCGGTTTGCCGCGATTAGACTCCGTCTTCTCATACTCCGGTAGCTTCTCCACCATGTCTATGGCAGAGCTTACATCCTTGACGTCTCGTCCCACGAGCTCCTTGTTTGCCCACAGTTGGAGACCGTCGAGGAAGAAGAACAGCCGGTCCTCCTCGGCCATATTGGAGATAGAGAGCATCAGTTTGGAGTACTCCTTGACATACTCCTTGAGGGTTCCCGTATGCTTGAGTCGTCGAAGTTGCTTCCGCGCAAGATACTCGACATGCTCGGGGTATAACTGTGCCTTGAGCTCGCGCACGAAGTCCTCCCAAGTATTCAACTCGCATTGGCCCTTCTCGGCCTCCGCCGACCTCCGACGCCACCACAGCATGGCATCGTCAGTCAAGTACATGGAAGCGGTTTGGACTTTGTCTTCTTCGTCCTCCAGCCGCAACGCCTTGAGATAGCGCTCCATGTGCCAAAGGAAGTTGTCAATTTCCTTCTCATCGCGCGTACCTTTGAAGCCCTGGGGTTCGGGGATGCGGATCCTTGGGGTATACTCCCTTGGTGCATCGCCACCACGAGCCACCGCCCTCTCGAGGATCGTCATTCGCATCTTAAGGTCCTCGACCTCATCGACCCTTGTGACAAGGTCCTCCACCAGCGTCTTCCGTTCGTCCTCGCGACGAGCAACGTCAGCGCGAAACTGCTCGAGTTGTTGGCGGAAAGTCCCCATTGCCGCAGCAACACTTTCCTCCATGGTATGTAGTCCTTCCTCCATGATCCCCACATGTTGGGTTAGGACTAGATAGTTGTCCTCCAACAAGCCAACACGGTCGTCGAGCGAAACGGACTCCCTCGCATGGGTCCGTGGTTCCTTGCTCTTGCCGCGTTTGGATTGTCGAGGTTGTTCGGCCATGTTGTCGGTGATGGCAGCATCCGATGACGACATGGTTCCCAGCTCCCGAACGTCGCTCTGATACCAACTGTCACGGACTTAAGCGAAATTGCTTAAGAAGTCCGTGCGGCGCTCGCCTTCCTTCGCGAAGTGAGCAAGCCTACACCGTCTCTTGTAAACTTGGACCTACTCGCCCAAAGTTGGATTGCAAGAGAGAGAGTTTGAAGAAGAGTACTTGTATTTCTGGAATTAGAAAGCTACAATGTTTCTTACTTACTAAAGGGGGTGGAGGTCACAACTTTTTATAGACCACTCGCCGCCCACCTATCTAATGAAAAGGTGCCAAGTGGCGTACAAAGATAAGCTAAAAGTGGAGGCTACGAGCTCCCAAGAGTCTACCATTTATTGCCCTAGAAACTTGAACGGTCTCATGACTCTTCGGCTTCCGCGTCTGATGTCTTGAGAAGAAGCTTCTAAATTGTTGTAGTAAAACCTCACGAGGCTCTTCCCTTTTGCAGCTTGGTAGTTTTGCAAAGGAGAAATTCGCACAAAAAGTTTAGCCCCTGACAAGCAGCTGAGCTGATGCTGCTTGAGCAGCAGCAGCAGCAGCTCCTGCTGCAGCTGCTGCTTGAACAGCTTGCTTGAGCAGCAACAACAACAGCTCAAGCAACAGCAGTAGCAGCTGCTGAGCTACTGCTGCCAGCAGCTGCTGCTTGAGCAGCAACAACAGCAGTTCAAGCAGCAGCAGCAGCAACTGATCAAGCAGCAGCAACTGCTGGTTGAGCTGTTGCTGCTTGAGCAGCTGCCTGAGAATAAACTTCCACTATATATTATCTACTTGGCTAAATTGTATGTAGTGTATTGTCACGCCCCGGAACCCGGGCTCGCCAACAGATCCGCCGTGCACACGGGATTTCCCGAGTACACGAAGCGCTGGTAACCTGCTCCGATATAATATGAACAATAAAAGAGCATAATACAGAGCTGAAGTAGAATAACCACATAGTATTTCAGACTGGAACTACAAATAAAGCAGTAATAAGTACAATAATCTCTCAGCTCACCAAATAGTACAACCTGCTGACAGAAGCCAGACCAAAATAAAAGGAGAATACCACAGTCTGAGTGAAGGGTACAACGTCTATTTACAGCTCTCAATCTCACAGGAGATCTATCTATTCGGCGATCCCCTTACCTCGATCCGCTGCCGAAGGCCTAGCAGCTCCTGCAGATGACTCTGCAAAATAAAGGAGAAGAAAGAAACAGAAAATAACAATGGGGGGTGAGAACTACCAGATAAACCAGCAGCCTCCCCTAGTGGGTAAAACCTCAACTCTGACGCACCCACTAGGACTACTAGAGGCAAAAGGGAGAAGTGGTAAAATACATAAGATGCTGAAACAGGAAAACTACCACTACTATACTGTCAAAACTGTATGCATGCATCAGAAATGGTATCTGTCCAAATAAATCCAATCTAGACACCAGTAACAACTGGTACTGCCTGCTCAGCGGAATCTGCACACACGGCTCGAAACCGCGGGATCGGCTCGCACGGCTCGCATCCCAACATAAGTATCAGACCGGCACACACGACTGGGTCTGAAAAAGCCCACCTCCGGAGTGGCACTCGAGGGGTGCGACCCACACGAGTAAAGCATCTCTGTCATCAGTATCTCAAGTATCTCTGTAGCACATATCTCAATATAGCAGGACTGGATCATAACTATGATCAAAGTGGGAAACTCCATCCACTACAGAAACCCAATCCCCAGCTGATGCAATAAACCAGACTCAACCCCAATCTGATGCAAGGGTAAACATCTGGTCGACCGCCTATTGTCTGCGGTTACCGCAATACCCCACAAATCCACAATCTAATGCAATCTCGACTACACTATCCCAAACCCCTGCTCACACTTGAGCAATAAACCTCTGGATGCACAGGACAACAATGAAACATGTACAAATCCCAAGATGATAGTGTAGCAATAAATAGTGGCTAACTAGATGAGCAAGAAAGCATGCCATTATTTAAAAGCTGTAGAAAAGTGTCAAATATTTCTTTTAAAAAGATTGATTGTTATAAAAGTTATTGCATGCGAGATTATAGCCTTTGTCCCAATCACAGTGTCCCAATATAAGTCATCATATAATTTGTGGAGAGTTCGTCCCAGCGGTTCTCATCAATTGTCCTGTTAGTTGTCCTGTTAGTAGTCCTGTTAGTTGTCCTGTTAGTTGTCCCAATAGTTCTTATCAATTATCATATTAGTTTGTCCCAGTGGTTCTCATCAATTGTCATATTAAATTTTAGGGGAGTTCCAGTAATCCCAGTGAGCTTGTCAAAAATGAGGTAAGCAACAACCGCCCACCTCGAACAGCTCAAATCACACCCAGATAGTCTCCTGGCTATCCACAGTCCCCTAGAACTGCTGTCTGCCAAAAACGGTGCCCTACAACAACACACATTGCACAGGGTGTAACTATATTATTCATAAAAATACAGCTTTTGCTATTTTTCAAATAGCACGGGAAAAGAGGAATTTTTCACCTCTAAATAGTGCTCAGAAAAATCCAGAAAAATTACGGTTGCGTTCCTCGCGAAGAGTAGATCAAAATCGACTCTTTAAACGCCTCGATCTGATGCTCCCACACCAAGATAAAAATCGGAGAAGTTGACACTGTCCAGAAATTTCCACAGCAAAAAGGGGGGTCAAAGAGACCTTGGGAAACATGCCAAAAGTGCGAAATGGAGCAAAGTGATCAACACAAAAATCAAAGCCTTACCTCTTAGGAACGCGCTGCCACAAAAATCGTCCAAAAATTCCTCCTGGTTAGCACACAGGGAAATTCCGACGAAACTGCGACGGGAAATGGGCCGAAAAAGAAAACCGTCGCAGTGCGCCGCGTGGCAGATAACTCACTAACTGTAACTCCAAAAATTCTAAAATCTGGAGGAGAGAGAGAGGAGAGAGAGAGGAATATTTTTCCTAAAGGGCCCAACCTCAGATTCTCTCTCTACGGCACGCAAACCGAGGTGGGAATGAGGAGGGGTGGGGGGCCCTATTTATAATGGGCTGGGGCTCCACACAGGATCGGATCCGAACAGGAAACACCGAAACGGGCCAACCAAAACACGCCACGTGTCCACATAACAGGAAACAGCCTGTGCAAGGGCCACTCAGAAGCTGCCACGTGTCCACGTGGTGCACGGGCCCGGTCCCCGCGCCGGGTCTTCCGAAAGATGTCGGCCAATAGGGGTGCGCCACGTGTCACCTTCCCACGTGCTTCTAGAAGCCGGCCGGCCAATGGGGAAGCGCCACGTGGCAAGGGGAGACTTCGGTGCACCCGGTGCACGCCATACCGTGGACCGCGCACCAGCGCCCCCTGCCCGCGCCTGCCCGCGCTGCGCGTCGACGCCCTCTGCCGCTGTGCCGCCGCTGCGCCGCTGCCCGCCGCCGTGTGCCGCCGCCCGCCGCCGCTCGCCGCTCACCGGAACAGTAATTCCGGCGGCCGGAGTTACTGTTCCGGCGTGAACAGTAATTTTGCGCCGAAAAATTAAAGTAAATATACCGTTTCGATCGTTTTCGCGCGCTGAGTCCAAATACGACGTCCATTTCGCCAAATTCTCATCCGAAATTTTGCCGAAAGCCCCCGGAAAATCCCATTTGCTCCGATTTTTGCGTAGAGTCTATTTTAAATGTCCAATTTCGATTCTACAAGCTCTGTTTCACCGAATAAGCTCCCTACAGTCACAGTTTAATGTTGCACAGTTCCTGCGGGAGTCCGGATCATCACATGTATAACCATTCAATTTGTGAAGGAAAATATGCCTATCTGCCCCAGACATGCTAATCATGTGCTTTCTTTTCCTCAGTTTTGCTTTTGGTTGTTTTTAGTTTATCCTCTCCACATCACTATTTAACCATTCTAACTATTCTGATAATATTGCACCGTATTTTCAGCAAAAGGTCATTACTGAAATACTGAATCATCTATATTAACGATGTACCGGTATTGTCAATGGCACATGTCACGCCCCGGGGTCGAAACTGCGACCCGGCTCGCCAACAGATCCGCCACCTATGCCAAACCCGCATAGGCGAAGCATCCTACCTGCAAGAAAAGTACTACAGCTAAACAGATATCAGAGCTATAAATAAAAATCTGCTGTATAACTAAATCAATCACTGTACAACTAGGAAATAATACAACAATGTCCGTCTCACAAAAATGATAATCATACAATATCCTCATATACAAACTCAGAACTCAACCGGGAGGTATCTCCAATAAATACATCAGTGTACAGGCTCTCAATACATGACAATCCTCACTACATCAGTCTCTCAAAGAAGGAAAAATAAAATAACTAATCTACTGAAGCTCTCCTCTGAAGGGGTACCGCTACACACCAACGACGGGTAGGGAACTAGCTCGCGACTCCCTCGCCTCGGTCAGAAGGATCAGCAACAGGAACAACAGGAACCGGAGTAGAAGTCCCTGGGGAAAGACACCACGACGGGTGTGAGAACTACATCCCACAGTAGTTCTCAGTGGGCCGCCAACAAGCCCGACGGTCTGCCCACTAAGTCTACTAGAGGCATAAAGCGACAAATGCAGTGCTGTAAGGAAAGCTGGGAAAAGTAAACTCTACAGCTACTATGCCTCTATCTAGATGCTCAAAGAGTGGAACAGAAAGAACATGATGCCACAACTAACTCTCATCTCGGATCACCCAATCTGAACTGACTGCCTCCTCGGGTCCAGTCAAACCTGCGCCAACCTACTGCCGTTACGTCCCAGAGGAGCGGACTTATGTAGGACGTCCATGACTGCCAACACCAGCACAGCCAGAGGGACAAATGCAACGACAAGTCGCGATAGAAAGCTCAATCTCACGCCGGTAAAACAACCCGGTCTCGCCTACTCCGGAGTGGCACTCGAGAGGAGCGACCCGCTCGAGTAAAAAGTAACCCATCTCAAGTATCTCTGTAAAGTATCTCTGTCAAGCTCAAATGTGGCTCATGCAGGCTATGATCCACGATCAAACAGATCGGTAACTCCAAGCTCAAAGCACAACTCAGTCGGAAAAAGAACCTCGACTCGAACTGGAATAGCCCAAAACACTCTCACAGCTATGTCGGAGAACCCTCAACGACTCAATCTGATAAATGCACGACCATGGCTGAGTCGGGAAACCTCCACGACTCGATCTGCCAGAACCCCAAGATCCTCAAAGCTACGTGGGAGAACCACCTCCACCACTAAATCAGAAAAACAACCTCTAGATCACACTCTACCAACTCATAGCACAAAGTCGCATCCACTGCGAGAAACTGCCTCAACAGGCCAACACCGCATCCACTGCGAACAACTGCCTCAACAGGCCAACATCGCATCCACTGACACGAGGAAGGGTCCGGGAACCCCGAAAGACTATAACCTACAATCCAAACCAAACAAGAACAGGCTCTAGGCATAGCCTCTCGTTGTTCTCGTCCCAAGAAGAAGGCAGACCTTAGAACCCAGACCACTCGAATCATCTCGGGTGGTTAATTTATAGGAAAAAGGTGACATTTCTTACTGAAGTCATCTGATCTGTAAGAAATCCATATTTAATGATTTTTAGTTCTTTTTTAGGAAAACAGTTGAAACCAAGTTTTATATCCAAGCCTCGAAGGGCTAATGCCTTCGTCCAATCAAACAAGACAGACTCCGGCGACCCTACGATGCTTGGAAGAAACCATTTGGTTGACAAAAATCATATGTGTGTCCAAAAAGGTTCTGGGTTCAAGGTCCTGCTAACACTGATATACCGCTGCCACTAACACAGCGGCGACAGATAAAACAAGAGAATAAAACATATCGGGACCGCCGTCTACCCAAACAGCTCCCGCTACAGATGAACAACCAACTACATCTACCAGACTCCACTCTGCTCCCAAGCACGAGTGTAACATGCATCCCACACTAAAAGATAACTCCTGACCACTCGGCCCACTACCCGGGCGAGGAAGAACACTATGTCCAGGAAAGTAGAAGTGTGGATGTCTAAAGCAGAAATAACCCTAGCCCAAATGAGGGTTTTCTACTAGTCTGGTTACACATGCAACATATGACGGGGTGCTAGGTCAAGTTCCAAGATAACAATAATCAACGGCTTGTAGGGAAGGACAATAAATACATGATCATCTAACAGCATCAGGAACATCAATTCCTAAATTCTAGCATGCTATACAAAATACATCTACAACATGCAAGTCCCTACACCGATAGAATTAATGCACAGTCCATAGGTCATGAAGACGAGGCCACCCACCTGAAAATGCTAACTGTCCGGAGTTCCACAGCTGAAAGCACCAGAAGCAACAACCTCCACTAATCCTCAACACCAACGGGTTCACAAACATCCGCAAATACTCTTGGGTACAACAAAAGGTCCAAGGTTACACTTTATTCCACAAAATAACCAAGTACAAAAATTTGCAGAAGACAGTCCTGAAGATCTGAAATTTCCACCTGCAGAAAGTGCCCTGAAAATTCCGATAAAAATATCACAGCGAGCGTCTCGTCGAGACCTTCGAAACGGGTACCTGCACGCCCAAATCCGAGCCCCGTAGGCCAAGTTACAAATTCCACAGTACAGGTGCGCAAACACTCACAACCACACAACTGTAAACTCAAACACAGATAAAAGGGGAATAGTATACCTTCGGGCAAGACTCAGAAAAATCACCGAAAAATACAATGATAATCCTTGCGACGAGTAGATCCAAAAAGTGTACAGACTCATCTCAATCCGACACTCGGGTGCGGAGATAAAATTCTGGCAAGGGGCCGCTGTCCAAAAACTCCACCAGAAAACAGCGGATTAGAAATACCTCGAAAACTGTGTCATAAACTCTGAATCCAGCAAGATGATCAACACGAAAGTCGAAGACGTACCTCTCGTGATTCCAACGCCGCAGAAATCGTCCAAAAATACTGACGGAGTAGCTCTATAGACCTCTCAGATCAAACTGCGACGATAACGGGCCTCCGATGAAAAATCGCCACACTGCGCTCCGATGCCGAAGTCGTCGACGCCGCGGCTTCCAAAAAATCCGGGCCTCTGCCAGAAGATGCGCAACACGAAGATCTCCAACTTAGCTAAAGGGGCTGAGGGGAAGGGAGCTCGGGAAAGGGGGGAAAAAGCCCCAACAAGCAGCCTATTTATAGGCTCAGCCCGAAAATCCACCCATTGGACTTTTGGGCCAAAAACCGGGCGCCCGGACATTCCGGGCTGCTACAGTAACGGGCCCGGCCCGTTACTGTTCACGCCCGGAAGTCCCTCAGCCCGCCACGCGTCCACCCCAAACAGCAAACAGCTGTTTGGGCCAACGGCCATGCGCCACGTGGCCGAAGCGGTGGCCGACACGTGGCGCCCACGCCGGGAACCGCGGGTCAGCGCGCCCACGTCGCGCCCCACGTGCGCCCACGCGCGCCTGTCGGGCACGCGGCCCGAGGTACCTGCTCCCCGCACCGTGGACCGCGCGCACAATACCGCACCAACCCCGATCTGCCACGTGTCCACCCCCGGTCCACCGTGCACCCGCGCCTTTCCCGTGGACCGCGCCCACTGCGCCCGCCAACCGGGAGCCGCCACGTGGCCAGCGCCCGGGTGCACGCCTCCGCGGTGGACCGCGCGCCTCCGCCGCCGCCAGCCGCCGCCAGCCGCCGCCGCCGCCGCCTCTCCGGCCGCCGGAACAGTAACCCAAGTCTCGAAATCCGTGTTTTCGCATCCGATCTCCGAAAAATACAAATAAATAGTCCATCTTGACCGTTTTCGCGCGCTGAATCCAAATCCGAAGTCTGATTTGCCAAATTCCACTTCTAAAATTTACCAAAAATTCCCGAAAAAGCAAACTTGATCCGTTTTTCATGCCGGGTCCAATCCTTGGGTCCAATATGCGCGCAAACACCTCTAACACCCAACATGGGTCTCCAGAAGCCGCAGATCCAACAGTAATCCAAACGTGGGAATTTCCGGGTCCTCACATCCTCCCCCACTAAAAGAAAGTTTCGTCCTCGAAACAAACACGGCTCAAAAGGGAGTTCAAAGCCAAGGATAAGCATCCAACAACACAGTCTCCAACTCCCCAGTCGCTACTCACTCCCCGTGATTACTCCTCAACAAAATAATAATCAGTACGGCATGGCCCGGTTGCGTAATTCTCTCATCTCACGAGCCAGAATTCGCAACGGGCGTCCCTCGTACCACAAGTACTCGTAGATCTCAAAGGAAACGAGTCCATCACGGGCGAGGAATCCACAAGCCTAACACTCCTGAGCTGAGACGTGGAAGGACCATCAAGAACGCCAACAAAAGGCTGGGGGAAAAGAGAGAACAACCAAAGTAGCACGCACCAAAACCGCTCCCTGGTGCCAGCTCAACCAGGCGATCCGAGACATACCCCTACGGTCATCCAAAGAAAAGAAGCCCTAACCGGCTAGGGTCCTCGCTCAATCACTCTCGGATCCTGACCATCCGCAGGGACTGCTTCACCGCAGTCTACCGTCAAAAGGGACCCTCAGGGACACAACCTCGAGCCCTATTCCTCAACAGTCCACACCGTGCCAGCTGTGGAACCATTAAACTCAACCCCGAAAAGCTATCCGGCTCCAGGTATCCGCCACCACAGTGGCCCTGTCGGGGTGATACTGAATGCTCAAGAATAACCCAATGGTAACTCCACAGCCACTATGGGAGGCATCACTAACACAAAGGTCCATCCCCCATCTCTGGCAAAGCTGCAATCGGCGCTAGTACCAGTCTCATCATCCATTCGCCATGCTCTCCTGGCACTGCCAAATCCAAAAAGCTCCTCACCTCAACAATAAATGTTGATCTCAGCCAAACTCAAATAGCATCCACATTGGCCGGAATTCCACCGCCGCTCCTATGGCTAACACAATGTGACCCAAGAAGGTAAGCTTCTAAAGCTAAAACTTGTATCTCAACAACCTGGCATACAGCTTCATCCACACAGCATGGTAACACATCCACCAGTGCTCCTCATGCTCCAAGTCGCTCTGGGAGTAGATCATAATATCCCTGGAGGATCTTGTTACCAATGCAATCAAGTACAGCTGGAGCACAATTCCTCAAACCATAAGAGTAGCAGGGCGTTAATCAATCCAATTGGCCTCACTATAACATAATGCCCCTACCGTGTCCTGAACACCATCTTGGCGAAATACTCAGCCGTATGATTCCAAAATCTGTACCTGCATCAGTCGTACAACTGCCGGAGTATAACTCCATCAAAAGGTCCAGAATAATACTCGGACCTGTCTACACACGAACCATAAAAGGGCCCTCACAGTCGTGTATCAACGATGTGGCATCACCACCGTATATCAACGGCGTGGCACTAGGTCAAACAGACCCCTCGATCCATCAGATCCTGCAACTGCGCCATCAGCTCTCACAGCTCTACTGGCAATATCCAATGAGGTGCTGTCGAGGGTGGCGCGGTTCCCCGAACCACGCCAAACTCAATCTCTATCTCCCTAACCGACGGCATTATCAACAGCTCAGGTGAAATCACACCCGGAATCTCGTGGCAACAGAGATATCTTTGGGTCCCGGTGACGCCGTAAGCACCTCTCACACTGTCGCTATAACCAGTGTGCTCTAACGACCTCAACAACCAAATCTCCTCTCGTCTGCCTCGCAGAAGGTCAAAGTCCTCTCCTTCCGCAGTCTAACATCCTGTGGCACTGTGCCAACCAAAACCCAAGCACTAGGTCGAAACGCCGAACTGCCATAATTACCAATAAGTCTACCCGTATATCTCGCGGCCTCAACTGCATAGGACATAAACCACAAGCCTCCCCCACATACACAACACTAACAGGAACCTGTACCTCAAGTGCATGTGGTAACAATCTGCCTCTAGTCCATGCAGGAATGCAACATGCTCCTACTCCGACTGCTGTGATGAAATCACACCTGCGACAACTCGATCCACTACCGTGGCGCCCTCCAACCGGGCGGCACAGATTCATCCGCTCAAAGCAAGTGGTTGTCGCCCAATCTGCCTGAAAATCAGGACTATCCACAAGGGAGCACGACCTCTGTCTCTACTCACATTGAGGCAGCGAATAAAGTCCTCCGCAGATAACAAATCCACGCTACCGCTGCGCCACTCCGATATAGAGGTTGATGCTGCCATCGGGGTCCACCCGATCTCTGGCATCACGGGAACCCGTTATCCAGGAAAATAAAATCAGAAATATCTCTGCCGGCCGATCTGTCCTCCATCACCCGGCGCCAAGCGCCAATATCCAGAACTCACCTCTGGCGGCAGATCTCTATCCAAAGGAACTGCAGCGCCCCGCTCCAAACCCAACGCCTACTCCAACGAGGCGTCAGAACCTGTAACGGAGGAACTGAGTAAACTGAAACGTATCCTGGCGCAATCCACTCTCAGCCACACATATCCTATGCGCCTCGTCCCTCGAAACCTGGAGCGTGTAGTTCAACGACTGTATAAACTCCCTAGCACAGGGAGGCTCTCCGAGAGTCTCTCCATCACCACCAACCCCAATTCTGCCTACAAAGGCTCCAACTCAAACCTATGAATTGGGATGGTTCAGACTGCCGGGACTGGCTCCATCGATCAATGATGTCCCTAAGCTCAGCTACTATCCACTATCCATCCTGCCTCGGTGCCTCGGCACTACTCATCGACACGGAGGGGCTGCTCGCTCAGTCGGTGCCACAAGTACAACTGAAGGTACCACTGCATAGGAAGAAAGTACTGGAGGACACTCAAGCGGTACTGCCACTGGCTATGCTCTCTGCTCCAACAAGCGCATCAAACGTTCCATGGCTTCTTCCTGGCATCGGACAGCCTCCGACATCTGTGCCATCTGGATCCATAACTCCTGGGTCTCGCTCTGCTCTGATAGCTCTGTCTCCCGCTGCTCGGGTTACTCATCAGATGCGGGATGTGCCCTCTTCGCTACACGACGTCTCAGGGGCATCGTAGACCACTGCACAATAAAAAACATCAGGACACAACAACCAAACGACCCAATCCAGCGAAAGTCTAAGACATGTTATCAATTCCACAGCATTATGTTGTCTGCAGCCAACATAATCGCTTAGGAGCATAAACATGCCAATCACTCATCCCGTCTCTTGGGAGAGGTACAAAACTCGATCAGGACTCTCGCTAAAAGTCACGACTCTCACGTAGTCATCCTAATGTCCAACCACAAGCCTAGGGTTTCTAAGTCCTCAATGACCTACAACCTAGGCTCTGATACCACTCTAATTTGTCACGCCCCGGGGTCGAAACTGCGACCCGGCTCGCCAACAGATCCGCCACCTATGCCAAACCCGCATAGGCGAAGCGTCCTACCTGCAAGAAAAGTACTACAGCTAAACAGATATCAGAGCTATAAATAAAAATCTGCTGTATAACTAAATCAATCACTGTACAACTAGAAATAATACAACAATGTCCGTCTCACAAAAATGATAATCATACAATATCCTCATATACAAACTCAGAACTCAACCGGGAGGTATCTCCAATAAATACATCAGTGTACAGGCTCTCAATACATGACAATCCTCACTACATCAGTCTCTCAAAGAAGGAAAAATAAAATAACTAATCTACTGAAGCTCTCCTCTGAAGGGGTACCGCTACACACCAACGACGGGTAGGGAACTAGCTCGCGACTCCCTCGCCTCGGTCAGAAGGATCAGCAACAGGAACAACAGGAACCGGAGTAGAAGTCCCTGGGGAAAGACACCACGACGGGTGTGAGAACTACATCCCACAGTAGTTCTCAGTGGGTGCCGCCAACAAGCCCGACGGTCTGCCCACTAAGTCTACTAGAGGCATAAAGCAACAAATGCAGTGCTGTAAGGAAAGCTGGGAAAAGTAAACTCTACAGCTACTATGCCTCTATCTAGATGCTCAAAGAGTGGAACAGAAAGAACATGATGCCACAACTAACTCTCATCTCGGATCACCCAATCTGAACTGACTGCCTCCTCGGGTCCAGTCAAACCTGCGCCAACCTACTGCCGTTACGTCTCGGAGGAGCGGACTTATGTAGGACGTCCATGACTGCCAACACCAGCACAGCCAGAGGGACAAATGCAACGACAAGTCGCGATAGAAAGCTCAATCTCACGCCGGTAAAACAACCCGGTCTCGCCTACTCCAGAGTGGCACTCGAGGAGAGCGACCCGCTCGAGTAAAAAGTAACCCATCTCAAGTATCTCTGTAAAGTATCTCTGTCAAGCTCAAATGTGGCTCATGCAGGCAATGATCCACGATCAAACAGATCGGTAACTCCAAGCTCAAAGCACAACTCAGTCGGAAAAAGAACCTCGACTCGAACAGGAATAGCCCAAAACACTCTCACAGCTATGTCGGAGAACCCTCAACGACTCAATCTGATAAATGCACGACCATAGCTGAGTCGGGAAACCTCCACGACTCGATCTGCCAGAACCCCAAGATCCTCAAAGCTAAGTGGGAGAACCACCTCCACCACTAAATCAGAAAAACAACCTCTAGATCACACTCTACCAACTCATAGCACAAAGTCGCATCCACTGCGAGAAACTGCCTCAACAGGCCAACACCGCATCCACTGCGAACAACTGCCTCAACAGGCCAACATCGCATCCACTGACACGAGAAAGGGTCCGGGAACCCCGAAAGACTAGAACCTACAATCCAAACCAAACAAGTACAGGCTCTAGGCATAGCCTCTCGTTGTTCTCGTCCCAAGAAGAAAGCAGACCTTAGAACCCAGACCACTCGAATCATCTCGGGTGGTTAATTTATAGGAAAAAGGTGACATTTCTTACTGAAGCCATCTGATCTGTAAGAAATCCATATTTAATGATTTTTAGTTCTTTTTTAGGAAAACAGTTGAAACCAAGTTTTATATCCAAGCCTCGAAGGGCTAATGCCTTCGTCCAATCAAACAAGACAGACTCCGGCGACCCTACGATGCTTGGAAGAAACCATTTGGTTGACAAAAATTATATGTGTGTCCAAAAAGGTTCTGGGTTCAAGGTCCTGCTAACACTGATATACCGCTGCCACTAACACAGCGGCGACAGATAAAACAAGAGAATAAAACATCTCGGGACCGCCATCTACCCAAACAGCTCCCGCTACAGATGAACAACCAACTACATCTACCAGACTCCACTCTGCTCCCAAGCACGAGTGTAACATGCATCCCACACTAAAAGATAACTCCTGACCACTCGGCCCACTACCCGGGCGAGGAAGAACACTATGTCCAGGAAAGTAGAAGTGTGGATGTCTAAAGCAGAAATAACCCTAGCCCAAGTGAGGGTTTTCTACTAGTCTGGTTACACATGCAACATATGACGGGGTGCTAGGTCAAGTTCCAAGATAACAATAATCAACGGCTTGTAGGGAAGGACAATAAATACATGATCATCTAACAGCATCAGGAACATCAATTCCTAAATTCTAGCATGCTATACAAAATACATCTACAACATGCAAGTACCTACACCGATAGAATTAATGCACAGTCCATAGGTCATGAAGACGAGGCCACCCACCTGAAAATGCTAACTGTCCGGAGTTCCACAGCTGAAAACACCAGAAGCACCAACCTCCACTAATCCTCAACACCAACGGGTTCACAAACATCCGCAAATACTCCTGGGTACAACAAAAGGTCCAAGGTTACACTTTATTCCACAAAATAACCAAGTACAAAAATCTGCAGAAGACAGTCCTGAAGATCTGAAATTTCCACCTGCATAAAGTGCCCTGAAAATTCCGATAAAAATATCACAGCGAGCGTCTCGTCGAGACCTTCGAAACGGGTACCTGCACGCCCAAATCCGAGCCCCGTAGGCCAAGTTACAAATTCCACAGTACAGGTGCGCAAACACTCACAACCACACAACTGTAAACTCAAACACAGATAAAAGGGGAATAGTATACCTTCGGGCAAGCCTCAAAAAAATCCCGGAAAAATACAATGATAATCCTTGCGACGAGTAGATCCAAAAAGTGTACAGGCTCGTCTCAATCCGACACTCGGGTGCGGAGATAAAATTCCGGCAAGGGGCCGCTGTCCAAAAACTCCACCAGAAAACAGCGGCTTAGAAATGCCTCGAAAACCGTGTCATAAACTCTGAATCCAGCAAGATGATCAACACGAAAGTCGAATACGTACCTCTCGTGATTCCAACGCCGCATAAATCGTCCAAAAATACTGACGGAGTAGCTCTGTAGACCTCTCAGATCAAACTGCGATGATAACGGGCCTCCGATGAAAAATCACCACACTGCGCTCCGATGCCGAAGTCGTCGACGCCGCGGCTTCCAAAAAATCCGGGCCTCTGCCAGAAGATGCGCAACACGAAGATCTCCAACTTTGCTAAAGGGGCTGAGGGGAGGGGAGCTCGGGAAAGGGGGGAAAAAGCCCCAACAAGCAGCCTATTTATAGGCTCAGCCCGAAAATCCACCCATTGGACTTTTGGGCCAAAAACCGGGCGCCCGGACATTCCGGGCTGCTACAGTAACGGGCCCGGCCCGTTACTGTTCATGCCCGGAAGTCCCTCAGCCCGCCACGCGTCCACCCCAAACAGCAAACAGCTGTTTGGGCCAACGGCCATGCGCCACGTGGCCGAAGCGGTGTCCGACACGTGGCGCCCACGCCGGGAACCGCGGGTCAGCGCGCCCACGTCGCGCCCCACGTGCGCCCACGCGCGCCTGTCGGGCACGCGGCCCGAGGTACCTGCTCCCCGCATCGTGGACCGCACGCACAACACCGCACCAACCCCGATCTGCCACGTGTCCACCCCCGGTCCACCGTGCACCCGCGCCTTTCCCGTGGACCGCGCCCACTGCGCCCGCCAACCGGGAGCCGCCACGTGGCCAGCGCCCGGGTGCACGCCTCCGCGGTGGACCGCGCGCCTCCGCCGCCGCCAGCCGCCGCCGCCGGCGCCTCTCCGGCCGCTGGAACAGTAACCCAAGTCTCGAAATCCGTGTTTTCGCATCCGATCTCCGAAAAATACAAATAAATAGTCCATCTTGACCGTTTTCACGCGCTGAATCCAAATCCGAAGTCCGATTTGCCAAATTCCACTTCTAAAATTTACCAAAAATTCCCGGAAAAGCAAACTTGATCCGTTTTTCATGCCGGGTCCAATCCTTGGGTCCAATATGCGCGCAAACACCTCTAACACCCAACATGGGTCTCCAGAAGCCGCAGATCCAACAGTAATCCAAATGTGGGAATTTCCGGGTCCTCACAGCACATCCTTAGACTAAGCTCTACACATCAAAGTTGTCAACGGTGGCTGCTTAAGTACCTACATAATCCAAAAGCTTCTTCGTGTGCACAACTTCTCAATTCCAATTTCACAGTGCCACAGTTTATAAATGATCTGAGCTCGATGGAACAGTACAAAAGATTTGTCTTCCCTAGCCTTACAAACTTAAACTAATTTAATATCTATATTTTGATGCAAATGCTATAACGGTAGACAGAAAAGATCCATTTGCTCATAGGTTGCATATAGTCATGCACACATCCATACATGCATACAAATAGGACCTTAATTTGACTCTATCACTTATATTATACGTCAACAAAAGATCTAAGATAGCCATAACATATCTTCTCACATTAAACACCGAAAGGATGTACAAACTACACAAATTATAACTCGTCACTTACTGTATCTGTACATTCAAATGTAAGCAATTTCACCACTGCAGTCACTCACAGTTTTGAAGTCTGTCCACTATTTATCAATAGTTATGTGATAATGTTGTCTTCTATGCACAATTGCACAGTCAACCTCTTTCATTCGAGATTATAGTTAAATCTATCTCAAGCCATTCAGCCTCCCAGAATCAATTTTTGCCCAAACGCCAAAAGGCACGGCATGAGTCCATCATAATTGAATTCACTATCTGGTTTGAGCAGCAGCAGCTGTTGCTGCTTGAGCACCAGCTCAGGGGAGCTGCTGCTCAAGCAGCAGTAGCTGCTAGTTTGAGCAGCCTGAGCTGCTGCTGCTTGAGCAACAGCTCAGGCTGCTGCTTGAGCAGCAGCTGCTGGTTGACCTGCTGCTGCTGCTGTTCAACCAGCAGCAGCTCCAGCAGCTTTGAGGTGAGCTACTGCTGCTGCTGCTCAAGCAGCAGCTACTACTCAAGTTTAGTATGTAATTTTTTTAGTATGTAATTTTTTTTTTATCTATATATTTATAAAGAGTTGATGACAATATTTTTTTCTTCTTTTTTTACAGGTTTATAAGAGAGATGACAAAATATTTTGGTGACATTTTGGCAATATATTTTAAAGCAAGTTTAGGAACTTTGGTATATTATGACAAGTTTACATTTGATGCTATGTGAAATGTGGTCTGAAACAAATATTATACTTTCATCTCAACTTTTTATTTTTTGGATGTGAGTTGGATGATTGTAATGTTACAATGATACTCGAACTTTGTTTCTCTAAGACAATCTTAATTGCTGATTTTTTCTTTAATAGTTATTCTGCTAAATATTTATAATTTAATTCAATCTTATTTATTGTATGAATTTTATAACCAATACATTATAGAGAAATCACTATTGGAGTCATAGTGCTTATATTTAATTTAATTTTGAGATTTCGTTGCTTCTAGTATTTTTACAACGGGTAATTAATGGCGATTATAAATCGCCACCAAAAATTTAAAAATAAAATTTTCTGCCAAATTAGCTGTTGTTAATTGGCCATTAAAATATTTAGCCGTTTTTAATTGAAACATTTAGCCGTGACAATCTGTTGCCGTGTTTTCTTCAAACATTTAGCGGCAACATTTTGTCGCCGTCATTTCTTCAAACATTTAGCGGCGATATTTTTTCGCCGTCTTTTCTTCAAACATTTAGCGGCGACATTTTGTCGCCGTCTTTTCTTACATTTAGCCGCGACATCTTGTCGCCGCTAAAAAGTGTTGCCGCTAAAAAATGTCGCCGCTATAAACTTTTGCCGACAGGTTTATAGGCGGCGACATGCGGCGACTATATTGTCGCCGCCATAATCATTTGGTGGCGACTTTTTAGCTTATGGTGGCGACTTTTGTCGCCACCAAATGTCATCGCTGTAGTAGTGATAGGCGCTGGAATTCTCAATTTTGGTAAGTAAAGCCTATAAACTTCCTTAGTTCAATAGGCCATTTAGTTCATTTGAAATTATCATTTACAAAGTTGTCTTGGTTGATGCTTTGTATATAATCTTGTAGAGATTCAAACAACAAAAACAAATATTTTTTCGATTTTAACATACAAAAAAGAAAAACAAAAATCATAGTTAGGTTAATCATATTCTTCAATTATCATGCTTAATTATTAAAATTTTTAAAAAAAAGTTTTTATATATTTTGAAGTGTCACAAGACTACGTTTATCATATACAATTAAAACAGCTATATAATTAGTAACTTTGGTTTAGTAGAGAGGTCTATTAAATTATTTGGTACAGATATTTATTCTTGGTAGAGTTCGTCTATAACAACAGTTATTAGGCGAGCATTGGGATGGTACCTTACGATGCGTTATATGAGCATTGATGTCGGTCTTCGATTTGTTGGGACGACGTCGGCGAACTCTGGATCATCGGGCCGGATTTGGTTGAAGATACTAAAGGCAAGATTCGTATTGCGAGGCAGTGATTATTGACCGCACAGAGAGCAGGCAAAAGAGCTACATGTACCAGCGCCGACGTGACCTTGTGAGTTCCAAGTTGGTGACCATATGCTACTTAAAGTGTCACCAGTTAGGGGAATCAAGCGGTTCGAACTGCGAAACAAGCTTAGTCCACGGTTCGTGGAACCCTTCGAGATACTTGAGCGCATCGGTTCAGTGGCATATCAGCTGGCTTTTCCTCCGAGCCTCGCCTGTGTGCGCACAATATTTTCCACGTCTCCGTGATCCGGAAGTATATTCCTGATCCTTCCCACGTTATTAGCCTCACAACAATCCAACTTCGTGAGAACTTGAGCTACGATGAAACTCCATTGCGGATCCTGGCACATGACGAATAGAAGCTCCAAAACAGAACGATCCCCTATGTAAAAGTTCAATGGGAGAACCATAAGGAACGCAAAGCCACTTGAGAGCGTGAATCAGACATGCGGAAGTGTTTTCCTCATTTATTTGATTCTTAATTGTATTTAAGTTTCGAGGACGAAACTTCTTATAAAATGTGAGTAATGTAATAACCATGAAATTTAAATTGAAAATTTGAATTTGAATTTGAATTTAAATTTCTAGGATTTTATTATTCGAAAAATTGAATTATCAGGGTGTTCATAAACAAATAGTTAACCTGACCTAACGGAGTCGGATTGCGACGAAACAAAATCACCACTTGAACGGTCTCATCGAGCTGAACAACGTGGTGATGTCCGTTTTCGAATTCGACAAGTCGGAAGCCTCGAAAAACATGAAAAATACTAATTTTGCCTTGTATTTATGCAAAATTGCTTATATTTTATGCGCCAAATAGCTTGAAATTGAATATGGAAGGGCTTTTTGGCATAATGCATCTACATGAGGGACTTAAGTTAAAATAATAAAGCTAAGGGGACCTTTTAGAAACTTTTTTCAACAAAAATAAAAGAAATCCTAGGGTTTCACTTTGGAAACCCTAGCCGCAGCCACTCTCACGCAACCTAGCCACCCCACGCCTCTTCCTTCCCTCTACCATCCTCCCTATTCGCTACCACCGCCGGCCGCCGCCTGCCGTCGCCGAAAAGGAATAAAAAACCATCTTCTCCTTTAGATCTCGAGCTTGGGAGGAAGAAGAAGTAGCGAAACCCTATCAGCTTGCTCCCATCTTCATCTATCAACTTGCTAGCTCCCATCTTCATCTGTGGCAGCCAACACCCACAGGAGGTAGTCCCCGAAGAGTGTCGCCGCCAGCCGCCACCGCACGACGCCGGAAAAGCCATGCATCACATTTTCATTCTTCTTCAAATCCGAGGTGGCCCAAACCCCTTTACTTTGAATTCTTTTGCTCTATTGACCTTCCCACCCTTCTTCTCACCACCCTGGGACTCCCCATACATAGCCTCGACGTCGAAGAAGCCTTGGTTGGCCAGCGGGAATAAGGAGCTCGCCGGACCCTATCTTGGTTGAGCTTCTTCGCGTGCCGCCTCCGACACCTCGGCGGGAGATCTAAGGCTCTAGGGATCTTCTGTGGGATCCCAGGAAGACCTCCACCAAGTTTGAAGTCCCATCGTGCAGCGAAGAAACCGCAACCTCAAACCCTAGCTTTTACAACCTTGGGTTGGCCGGACTTGGCCGTGCGCCGCCGCCGCTTTCCGACGCCGGCAAACCACCTTGCTAGTTTCCTCTAGGTGAGAGCAAGCCTCCCATACCCTTGCATGGGCCTATGAGACGTCGGATTTAGAGCTCGGCCAAGCCACCCCATTGTTGGCCGAGGTTGCTCCAGCGACGTCTTCGGCCACTCCACGATCTCGGGTAAGTGAGCCTCGACCTTCCTTAGACCTCAGGAACAAAATGCTCCCCTTTCCTTTTGTTTGTTTGGCCCCAGAGTGAAGATCTCAATAGTTGGCTCTAAACCGAGTGCAACTTGACCGAGGTTGCTCCGGCCATCTTTTCGGTGGCTCTCACCATAGCAAGGTGAGCCTCTGAACCTCCTTGACCTCGTAAGCATGATGCTCACCCTAGTTAAGCAAGTTATGGACAGCAAGTAATGTTTTGGCATCTTGTACTCTTTATGCATAATGTAGGTTGACTTTGTGCCTTCTCGGACTCCGGGCAAACTTCAGACAGTGAGCATGGGTCTCAGTGTGTTGAGACCCACCTACTAAAACCCTTGGATCAATCTGAAAGTCTTCGAATTAAGATAGCAAGCCAAAACTTCAATATTATCAAGTTATTATGCAATGTCTTGGTAACTTAGGGGTCTAGATACAATTATAGCCTCGTGGGCTGCCTCGAGCAGCATGCACATGATCTCTAGACTTTTTGTTACAGGTCCAGTGGATTTTGTTAGGCAGAAATTGGTTTACGAGTCGTAAATTGGCGAAATAGCCGATTTATCGCCGTTTCGGCGCAAAACAAGTGATCCGAGCAAATAAGATGGTCACTTATGATTGCCGGGTGTCCCTGGCTATTCCCGACGCTATCCTAACTGGTCCAGTGACTTCTATTTCTCGTCAGTGACTTTCAGAACCGAAATCAGTGAATCCGGGTGCAATTTACAGTAATTATGCCATAGTTAGGTTTAATAATGGCACGAAATTGGTTGTTGCTGTCCGAACACTTAAACGAAGCATTCTGGGGCAGCAGGTGAAGTTTTATGCAATTCGGTAGCCTGTAGGCACTATTTGGACCATTAACGGTCGATCAGCAGATTACCGAAAATTCTGGCGAATCCCGAGACTTAAGTCAAGTCCTCAGTTTAGTCATTTTATATACTGTGAGTCAGTGGTTTGGGTTTGTGTGAGTCGGTAGCTGATCTGTGGTCTTGGTTTAGGCCCGAGCAGTCAGGATCCTCCGCGCGAGCTAAGCAGCAAATTCCTGGATTGCCTGCACTGAGGTGGGTGCTTCGATCCGAGTATTGGCATAGTGTAACTTGATTGGGTACCTTAGTCGATCGGACCCTTGATTATCTTGCTAGCCTTATTCAGTTATTGCATTCTGCACTGTGATTTATTCCTACTCTATATCTACATACCATGATATTCTCAGTGTCAATTGACGTTTCCAATCGTTACTTGTTATATATCTCCTTTTGCTATATTCTGTCACTTGTCGTTACATCTGAATTATTATACATGTTAGAGTAGGAGGATATTGTTTTGCTTATGACATTATGGCACTGTGATTTACTCTGAATCCCGTTTAGGAATTCTCGGCTTTTCGCTGCATTCCGGGTCTTTCGACCGCAAGCTTGAGCATCCGCATTGAGATCGCCATGCACTAGCTATACATTTTCATGTACACCAGCGGTCTAGCCCCCGTTTTGGTGTTCTTTATCGGTAGAGTGAGCTGATTGATCCGTGAGCCCATCTTATTGCTGCACCTATGGGATCGGGTGATATAGAGCCCAATTCATAGTCAACAGGTGTAGGGTGTATGTCAGTTTTGGTCAGGCACTAGCCTAAGATCCTAGAGACCAACAGTGGCACTTGATTAGATTGGATGATTATCGTACATTTGACGCATATCTGCTTACAGATATTGCTTTATATCTGCTTACAGTTATTGTTTCATATCAGTTTATATTATTGTTTCATATCAGCTTACTGTCTTTCAATTATTGTATACCAATAGATACGATTTACTCGCCTTCGACTTGTTGTACCCACTGAAATACATTCAGTTGTATCTCACACCTTTTGGTGACCTATTTTTCAAATCCATCGGGTGGTGAGCAGTCGGGACGATAATGTGAGGTTCACGTGATAGATTCGTCCCTATTCACTAGCTAGAGCCGACCTTTTACCATACCTTACTTACATTTAAGAGATTTTAGTTTCTACTTATGACTTATTTTGCTATTTAGATTATTTGAGATTCTGCATATAGCATCTAGTTTGTTACTTGGTTTTCAATTATGTTAGATTATTGTGTAAGTTATTTAGTATTTCTGATTGTGTTTACGGTACTTGTCCATAGCCGTGCATCTATATGAGATATTTCGTCTGTTTAAATTAAAAAAATTTATTACGTGACAAATTTGTTCACGCTCTAAAAATCACATTTTAATTCTGATTTATAAAAATAAAAAAAAATAAAAAAATAAAAAAAAAAGACGGAATTTTTTAAATTTGGGCGTGACAACGAGATTCCATTTAAAGTTCAAGGTAAGCGTGCTAAACACGCGCGCCCGTGCTTCTTATACCAAGCATGCATGTCCACGTTACTAAATGCATGCATTAAATGTATCTTAATTACTGAGCTCCATCATCATCTGCTAGTTTAATACGATTTTAAAATTCGGAAAAAAAAATAGAATAAAATGAATCGTTGTTTATACATAATGCTTTTTCTAATATATAAACCGTAGAATCCGAAGAATTTTTTATTTTAATATTATATTAAATTATATAAAATAATTATTGTTTTTTAAATAGTTAAAATTATTAGAAAATAATATTTTTATATTCTATATTTAATTGGAATATTTTAAAATTTAGACACCAAATAAATCGCACAGTTCACTACAACAAAATTATGTTATAGCGATACTTTTAAATATTTCTAAAATCTAAAAAAAAATATCATTAGCAAAAATACCGACACTTATAATTAGTGTCGCTATATGTGCAGTCGTTCGTTAGGATATATAGCGACACATTATTATAATGTGTCCTAAAAATATATCCTTATAACTTAATTTTGAATATAGATGAAATATAGATAGAACACTTGTACAAAAGTGTTACAAAGATGTGTCACTATAACATAATTCTGTTGTAGTGGTTTACTAAACTGTCTCAAAAAAAACTCGTTGAGAAACTCCTCAGCAATATCACATAATGCTTACTGGCTTCATAAAAATAAAAATAAAAATAAAAATAAAAACTTTTAGTGGCTGATCAATAATTTATAATTTATATAAAAAAAAAAAGCAAAAAAAAGGCCATCAACTAATCAAACAGATAAGTATGCCCTATGGAAATTTCCTTTTATGGTAATGGTGTAACATATCAATTTTAATTTATTTTAAGGTTTATATAATTGTGGAATTTTTGCATAATATATTGTAACTACGAGATGATTTATTATATTTTTAAAAAATAATTCAGTTGCATTAATTTTCCTAATCTCTATCCACTGATTATTTGATCTTATGGGTATGTTAGTTTCACTTGTTTATGCCATTATTAGAAATGTTATATAATTAATATTTAGAATGACAAGTTGGATACTAATTTATTTATTCCATTTAGATTGAAAGATTATTAAAAAAAAAAAAAAAGTATATTCTTGTTAATAAATTATTCATAATTCCCCTCAAATTAAGAATCTATAATAATTTCATTATGTTACCAATATCTTTTATATATAATTTCACAACTTAAGTTGCACAGTTACTATGTTGAATATTTTAAAAAATTAATATATGTAATTTTTATTTGAAATATTATAATTGTAGCATGTACTTTAATACTCTTTCTAATGGCAAATCTTAAAAAATAAAATAAAATAAAATAAAAACAGCACAAATTTTTTTTTAGATAAAAACATACAAAACTTAGTTGAATGATTAATTATTTCAATTTTGCTATCCAATCTTTTAAAATTTTAATTTTATTATCAAATATTTTAATTTGTTTATTTTGAATCAGTCAGCAATATATTGACTTTAAAATTTAAATGTATTATTTATCTTGACAGATTTAGTTAGTCTACTTCGATCAAGCAATTTTTGTAACTATAAATTTATTCAAGTAAGTAATTTGACTGACTCAAATCAAACAAATTAAAAAATTAGATACTAAAATTAAAATTTTAAAATTTTGAATAACTGAATTAAAATGATTCTAGAATTTAGAAAAAAAAAAGTTATATATTTTTATTTTTATTTTTATTTTTATTTTTATTTTTATTTTCTCCTCCAAATTTTACAACCTTCTATGCATGCCAACAACCATGCAAACAAAATAGATGTAACTATCAAATGCAGGCCCATTTTTTGATCAATAATGCCGCGAAAATCATTCAAAATTTTAAAAGTTGATATGAAAGCTACAGCTACTATACTGCGAAAAGAATTTGATGATCACGACTCGATCTCATCGCCCATAAGCTGATTAAGACTCCCAAACTCACACTCCAACATAAAATGTACCAAATAGCATTACAAGACACATCACACACGAAAATTAATGGTTGTTGTGCGTCATCTGTGTGTGACAATATTTGTCCCCACGTATACACAGCGGTTTATTTTGGCCATTGAATCTAATTCTAACATTTAAAGAAGAAAATAAAGAAAAAAAAAAAAAAAAAAAAAAAAAAAAGTCTAAAATGTGATCGTAGCATGATGAACTAATTAATGTACACGACTTTATTCATTTTACCATAATTTAACCCAAAAAATTATACATTTTTTTCAAAAAATTAATTGATTAGTTGAGACATAGATGACATGATCCTATTTTATTGCTATATTGAAAACCACCTCTTAGAAGGCAAAAAAAATGTATGACTATTTCTGAATGAGAATTTAGTCCCAGTTTTTTCAATTTAATTAACTATATTGAATTTGTGTGTAAGAGAAGGGCAACAATGCCAAACAAAAATCTAGTTTATAATTTTCAATTGTCACTAAAATAATTATTTTAAATTATAAAATAATATTCAAAAATATTTGTAATATATATTATTATAATAAAATTATGTTATAGTGATAATTTTAAATATTTTTAAAATTTGAAAAATGTGTCGCTAACAAAATAACCGGCACTTATAATTAATGTCGCTATATACCAACACTTATATATGTGCAGTCGCTAGAGTGTATAGCAATATATTATTGTAATGTGTCTCAAAAATGTGTTTCTATAATTTAATTTTGGATATAGATGAAATATAGATATGACACTTGTATAAAAGTGTCACAAAAATATGTCCATTTAACCTAATTTTGTTGTAGTGTACTTGAATCAGTGAATCATTTATGACAGAATAGTAAAGCTGTATTTTTACATTGAAAATTAGATTTGTTCTGGACATGCAAGAACTTACAAAATATTTACATAAAAGCTCTATTTGCGTACATGAATACCTTATTTTGTGTGTCTATTTTATTTAACTACAAATTTTATAATATTCAGTGGATGAAAAATTATTTATTTAGAAAAAAAAAAATCAAACTTATAGATAAAATACACTATTCTTTTCCGAAGAAATAAAATGTGAAAAATTTATCTTTATGACTGAAAGGGTTGAAAGCTAGTGGTTTGAATTTTGTCCATTGAAAAATATTGGCATTAATGATTCTAGAGAATAGCATATTTCACATGTGAATAATTTATTCCTAATTAAAAAATAATTTATAGGTCGGATATATTAGTTGTTTAACTTAATTTTCGAAAAGTGTTTTCGATCCAAAAGTAATTTTCGGCTTAATAGAACGTTTGATAATATTGATTTCAAAATTTAATTCTGATTTTTTTTTATATTTAAAATCAGAAATAACTAAAATTTACTTTTCGAAATATGATTCTGATTTTGCACTCAAGTTTAAATTTTAATTTTAGATATAAATTTTAATTTTAATTTTACATTTTAATTTCAAATTTTAACTTTTAAATTTTTTATTTTTAATTTTAAAATTTAAATTTTAAATTTTATGTTTTAAATTTTAAAATATAGATATTAAATTTTAATTTAAAATTTAAATTTTAAAATTTCAAGTTTTATATTTTAAATTTTAAATTTTAAATTTTTAATTTCAAATTTTAAATTTAAGATAAAATTTAAATTTTGATGTTTTAATTTTCAATTTTCAAATTTTAAATTTTTAAAATTCAAATTTTAAATTTTTAAATTTTAATTTTGAATTTTGAATTTTAAATTTTAAATTTCAAGTTTTAAAATTTAAATTTTTTATTTTTTATTTTCAAATTTCAATTTTTAATTTTTAATGTGTAATTTTCAATTTTTAGTTTTAAAATTTTAAATTTTAAAATTTAAATTTTAAATTTCAAATTTTAAATTCCAAAATTAGTTTTTATATTTGAAATTGAATATTTAAATTTAGATTTAAAATTTTAAATTTTAAATTTTAAATTTTATTTTTCATATTTATATTTTAAATTAAAATATCAAATTTTAATTTTTTGTACAAATTTAAATTTTAATATTTAAAATTTAAATTCAAATTCAAAATTTAAATTTTAAATTATTTTAAAATAAAATTTAGTTAAAAAATATTATTTATAAAATAAAATAATTTTGTCAAACAATTTTACCAAATAACTTCAGAAAAAATAATTTCTTTCTAAACTCGGAAAAACACTTTACGATTTTTAATCAAAATTAAATTTTTAAATCAAAATTAATTATGTATAAATTATTTTTTCATAATCTAGACCAATCCTGGCCTTACATATGTAGATCTATACATGTAAATGCATCGTTCCTTATTTGAGTGCATGCGAAATTTACTCAGCATTTCCTCTTCAAAAAGTATATAGCATTAAGAATATGTAATATATTTTATTTTTAAATTATTTTTTAAAATAAAATAAATTATATTATAAATAAAATATATTATTTTATCAAATTATACATATTACGATTTTTTTAAACAATAAAAAACAAATTCCTACATTCTAATCACACAACAAATTTTTTAATACCAAATAAATTATACGCAGACATTCAGATAGATAGAGCCTGCAAACTTATCTAGTAAATAAATATATAGAGAGAGAATTAGACTGAAATATTATGAATGGTATCAAGTCATTGATGTTATTAATTACTTAGTCATTGGATTAAGAAATATGCGGTTAATTATTTAGTAATTGGATTAAGAAATATACGGTTACGATAATAGTGATCCCCTAGGGTTTAGTGGGTGGTTGGTTGAATAGTAAAAATCTTAGAAGACCACTATAATTTCAACCGCACATTCTTTCATCCAACGGTTGGAAACTTAATAGCACTAATTACTTGTCACTATTTTATATATATATATAATGTTCAGAAATATTTATTATTTTAAATTAATTATTCAATTTTTGAAAATACTTGTTTTACTATTCAGTCGTTCAATTTATTTGATTCAAATCATCCAAATTGAGGATTGAATAATAAAATTAATTAATGAAAATTTTAAATAATTAGTTAATAATTTAAAAATAATTCAATAATTCAGATAAGTTGAGTGACATTGAGCTAGAAAATTCCAAACTGGGGGAGGTGGCGCGACCCCTTTGGCAATGGCCCTTTGGCAATGGATTGAGCCAAAATCGCTTTTTCCCACCGCGCCCCTTTGAAGCCATACACGGCCCCAATTGAAAAATCCGATCCGCCGCTTCACCCCCCACCCCCGCCCCCCAAAACTCTTTAACCCCCTTCTACTTTTGGGCTCCATTACATCGATCCCTTGGCACTTTTAATTAATTAGGAAAAAAATTTGGTATAAAAAGGTTTTCTAAATTCTAACACTTTTGCATGCCCATATACGTGTAAACTTTTAATTTGGGCAATTATTAGACATTTTAGAGTTTTATTTTCGTAGGTCTCTCTCTCCTTTCAATAGAAGTTATATTAATTGTAAGTAAATAAAAATAAATATTTATAATTATTTTTATTAAATTTGATTGTTTTAGAAAAAAATTGTACGTCATCATTTCAAACATCTCAAGTTTGAAAAAAATAATAATCATAAGTTATGTTATTTGAGGTGAGGAAGAGATTGATCATAGCAACAAAAGTTTAAAGAATTAGATGAATCGATTCGGTTAAAAAAAAAAAAAAAAAAAAAAAGTAAATAAATAAATAAATAAAATCAGAAAGATACAATTTTTTTTTTTTTTTAAAAAAAAAAAAAAAAAAAAAAAAAAAAAAAAAAAACGGGCAGAAGAGTCCACATCCAAGAATAGATGGTGATGCTACGTATATAAATTTTTAGAAATTTACATATAGTTATAGATTATATACATAGATTATAAATTGCATGTCTCGTACATAATTTTACAAGATTTGAATATATAAGAAAACTTATTCTTTCACTTCTGAGTTTGATCATTAAGAATGAAGATTGAAGAACAGGGTAATTAAACCTACTTTTGATTTTGTTGACCTTTTTTTATTTGTTAGAATAAAAAAAAAATTTGTTTTTTAAAATTTTAATATATATATATATATATATATATATATATATATATATATATATATATATATATATATATATATATATATATATATAACGATTCGGTCCACAAGTAATAATAATTCGTTGGGTTCAAACCACAGCCCAAAATGCTTAAGCTTAGTTATTATTATTAGTGTCCAGGTCTTATATATATCCTCCCGTTTATGCCTGACATTCTCGTCAGCCCAAACATACACACAACAGCTCAAGATTACCAGACAATGTGAGACTCGTCTCGCTAGCCATGTCATCTAGACTCAAGCTCAACCGAGACTCGCCACACACTTCCGGCTGGTTATTGGCTCTGATACCAAATATAATGATCCGGCCCACTAGCAATAATAGCTCGTTGGGTTCAAATTACAGCCTAAAATGCTTAAGCTCAGTTATTATTACTAGTGTCCAGGTCTTATATATATCCAAACACATTCACACTCCCATCCGATGTGAAACTATTGATTAGGGGACCACTATAATTCCAACCGCATATTTTTTCATCCAACGACTAAAAACTTGATAGCACCAATTATTTGGTGCTATGAATAGTATTCTAGCCTAATTATATATATATATATATATATATATATATATATATATATATATATATATATATATAACCAAAATATATAGCTGTGTAATTAGTAATTTTAATTAAAAAGGATTGCGTAAATTAAAAGTTCAGGTGTCCATTTGTGAATGAGCTAAAGTTCGGGTATCTGCACATTTTTTCCTAATTATTATTAGCACTCTCTAATATAATCATAATTATAAAAAACACCATTCCATTTGTTTAGACTTATTACAACATGATTAGATAATCTATTTATAGAGCGTGGAGTTTAATTATTTTGTTTTAAATTGGTATCATTTGGTCCAGGAATAAATAATTTCTGTTTAGATACAATTTAAAAAATAAATAGAAATAAAATTAATTTTTCATTTGGATGAAAATTAAATTATTTTTAAAATAAGATAAAAGGTATTTGGATGGTTAGATTAGAATAGCGAAAATAAAAATAATTATAATTTTAAATTTTAAATATTTATTTAATTAATTAACGCCAAATTAAAAATAATTTAATAAATTTATTAGCTATGAATATTGTATAAGACAATGAAAAATATATTAATTAATTAATTAATTATAAAATATAACTTAACTTTTTAATTAATTAGTAAGTTATCTAATTAGTTAAGAAAATAATTTTATTAGTCAAAATATTAATTAGTTGACCACTAAAATATTAGTTATTAGATAAAAATATTAAATAATTAATTTTTAATGAGCTAATTAATCATAAATAATAAATTAATTAATTATTCAACTATTTAAGCATTAGATATGTAATGACTTAAATATATTAATCAGATTAATTAATAAATTAATATAATAATTAAAATTAAATTTAAGCTTTAATTAAGCTTGTTTGTTTCAGGATGGAGGTTGGAACAACTATATTATTCTTATTCCTTCTTATTTTTAATAAAAGAATTATAAATTATTTATTTTAAAAATAAACTTTGGATGTTAGAAGAAAAATAAGAATTTATTCCATTTAATTGTTATTTTTAAAAAAAAATATTTTTGGTATATTTAAAAGTGGGTGTATAATATACACCCCATTCAATATTCAAGAATAAAATAAATTTTACTGATTATTGAGAAGTGATTAATAAAAAAAAAATTATTTCAGAATAAACACTATAACAAAACTATACTATAGCGACACTTTTAAGTGTTTCTAAGATCTGAAAAAAATGTCGCTGACAAAAATATCGACACTTATAATTAGTGTTGCTATATGTGCCGTAGATAAAATGTATAACAATATATTATTATAATATATTTTAAAAATATATTTTTATAATTTAATTTTAAATATAAATAAAATATAAATAAGATATTTGTACAAAAATATTACGAAGAATTGTACTGCTCTATTTCCAAACCATTTTGGACCTTTCCAAACCATTTTGGACCTCTTGTTGCTTTGGACTTTTGACTAGTAGTTTGTACTTTGGAAATTTAGTATTTAAAAGAGTGAATGAGAATAATAGTACCACATGTTGTGGTTTTTTTTGCTGAGCTAATAATTGCACTATTTTTTGTCAAAAGGAATCTTGTTGTTGCTGGATTAACTTGTTGGGATTAAACATAATATTAGGGACAACCTTGCAAAATTTTAATTTGATTCTAGTCTTTAACTATGATACTATGCATAAGTTTTTTTTTTTTTATTAAAAGAGTGTTTGGCTGTGCGTAAAATTATTAAAAAAAAAAAATTGAAAAAAAATTTTAGTGGAAATTTTTTTTATATTTTATAGGGTACATTTGGTTTGTAGAAAAATATTTATTTTTATCAATATTTGTTTAGTTTAATAAAAAATTTTGAATGAAAAAAATCTTAAAATTCTTTAAGTTTTTATTTTTCACTGTAAATCAACGGAAAATAAAAATACCTTATTTTTTTCAAATCTATAAAAAAAAATTGAAAAAAAAAATTACAATTAAACAAATATATAAAAAATAAAATTTTCAACCAAAATATAATTTTTCTTACATTTTACATCCAACCAAACACACCTAAGTAATTGTGTAGAGATTTAAAGGTTGAAACAAGAGATCTCAAGCTGGAGATAACTCAAGTTTATTTCTAAACAATAAAAAAATTAAAGTTGTCTTTCTCTAGAAAAAATAAATAAATAAAATAAAATAAAATCTTGATGATTCACAAAAAGAGGGTTCCCTTTTCTCTCTCTCTAGATTTTTTTTTCTATTTTTTAGAGAGAGAGAGAGAGAGAGAGAGAGAGAGAGAGAGAGAGAGAGAGAGAGAGAATGGTATTAGTATGCACAAAGACTAAGAACAGTATATTGAAAGTATTTTGACAATTAAACTCTTCTAATGATTAGATGGTGAAACAAAATTTTGACCTACTCATTTAAAAGTTCAAATTTAATTTGTTGGTACATTTGCTTATGTATAAATCTCTCCTTTGATTGTTTTACCATGATCTTTATGATAAAACATGTGAATCAATGATTAATGCTACTAAATATAATTTTACGAAAAGTTTTATGTTTGAAGTCTAATTAATTTATGTTGCTAGTTAAATTGATTTTTAAAAATTAAACGAAATAAATAATATGTTAATTTTTTTTAAAAAAAATATTAAAATAAAAAAAGTTGCATAACCCTAAAATCCAGCATAGAGTTTAATAAGTGAATTATAAGTTAAGAAAATTTCATAAAAATATCTCAAAAATACAACAAAAGAACAATCTCTTTTGAGAACCACTAACTAAAAGAATATTTGCTAGATTATTTTGCCTCTTCCTTGGGTGCTAGGAAGCTGTTGCTAATAAACAAAGATTTCAATTACAATTATACAAAACAATTCAATTCCTTTTGTACACCTTCCATCATCTTATACATCACTTAAAAGTGTAAGATATTTTTTTTATTCCATCAATCAAAATTTCTATGTTGGTTTAAAGAAATCAGTATCTTATGATCCGACCAAAAGTCAGGTTGGATCGCATCATGTTCGAAATAGTGTGAGTTCAGATTGGATCCAGTTATGTTCGAAATGATGTGATCGAGATTGATTAAATTGAAATTTAATCAAAACTCATGAATATTGTGTCAATATGTTTTAACTAAATTAGTTGTATATTTCTTACAACTAGAATATTTAAAATTAATGATTAATTTACGCCAACGATATGAGAAATGGCATCAGAGGCAAAAATCATGGATTTAATTTTCGCCTACTACTAATTTGTGTAGGTGTTAGGTGGGTGACCTTGTGGCGAGAGGCTGGATTACCAAATTATATTCAAAATGACGTGAGTCTGATAAAATTGAATCACAATTGATATCCGTAGGTATCGTATCTATAAATAAATTAGTTATATATTTCTAAGCGCTCGAATTTTTAGAATTAATAATTACCGAGACAGTCTGACACTCAAGGAGCCTAATTTAATGCCCACTTTTTTAAGTAGGCCCTCAGATCTTTCCAGTCCATTCCAGGAGCAACTAAATTATATATATATATATATATATATATATATATATATATATATATATATATATATATATATATATATATATTGTTGATTATTGCCTACACAGAGCTAATCAGCATATTAAAAGTGCCTTAATCGATCAATGTTACCAAAATCAAATTATTAATGAGAAAACTGAAAATGGTTAACTATTTGAAGTTCCCTTAATTTAATGGCATGCTAATTGTTTTTTTTGTGGATGGGTGCAGCTAATCATGCAGTTAGCTCTCAGCTTTTAATTAACAAATGACCAAAAGAAGTAAAAACTGGCCCACAATCACATGATTAGCATCTAAACCAACTGGGAGAATATTGACAGGTTTGAGTTGCAGATCCAAGATTTATTGTTGTTATTATTCAACTGTTCTTATTAGCCATCAAGTTGGTATTTTCTAGAGACTGGTGTTAAATTTTTTTCCCAAAATAATATGATTTGTCATTAATGTTGCTTATCAAGTTGAGTAATCTAACTCCACTAGTTGGTATTAAACAAAATATTACACTATTATTTGTTTGAGGAACCTTTCATTTTGGTTGTAATGCTGAGGCATGTAATCTGAAGAGACCGGCCAAAGGAGAAAATTGGTAGTTTTCTATTTTGAGGTTTATTATTATGTCCATAATCTGTGTCACTGATTCTTTCCGTTTAGCCGTTTAGATTGTGACAGTTTGAAATTATCAGGCGATGTAAGATCTGTCTCACATTTTCGGCCGGTGATGGTGAGACGCGATCGGACACCTACCGCGGATCGTGGCACGTCTCTTCTGTGTTGCCGCCGCCGTTTTTCTCCGAAGGAGCAGTCGAAAACGCGAAGAGATGCAACTGGTGCTGATGAAACCAGGTGAAGCAAAACCACCAGCATACATATATTCTGGAGAGAGATATTTGCTCTTCATCTTTCACACTGAACGTTGTAGAAATTTAAATACAGAAAAAAGTAAAATGGCATGGAAATGTACTGCCCAGA
>CM055068.1:5964569-6082069 GCA_029204045.2 Tillandsia leiboldiana | reverse complement strand
ATAATATCACATATGTGTTGAGATCAGAATTTTCGCCACTTAAGAGAGTGATACGTGGCGTCAACCATCGGCTAAAGACGTCAGCCGACAGGAGAATGAGTCAACAAAGAGGGACTCGCGTCTTAATTAAAACCGATTTCAGTCGCGTAAGAGTGCAGCACTTGACATGTGCCATTCGGCCAAAGGTGTCAACCAACAGAGAAAGCGGCCGAAAACAAGAAGATTGTCACCTCATCCAGAATTGACCTCGACGGAAGACGAACACCAAACCGTCCCAGTCGAGCGACGAAGAAGGCAAAATCAGAATCAATCTCTGATTGTTTTAGCCAAAAAAGAAAAGACTCTAAAAGGAAGGAGTGTGAGGTCAGGGCGCGGAGCTCGTAACTGACTCCGAAACGATAAGCGGCACACAGCATTGGAAAGCGCTGAAGATCACGCTTCGGCGCGTTGATAAGGGAATGAACTTGGACGAAAAAACGGGTACCATCCTATTTGAGGAAGTTCGACTCAAAAGGAAGTAGTTGAGAAATTAACGATAATTCTTTCCAAATCACGCCGATTATTTAAATCGACGATTCTGTGCATAGTTCGGGACTGTATAAATATCCAAACCATCGAAGAAATAAGAATCCTGCAACCTCGTATGCCAGAAGCCATCCCTGCTTTTCATATCTTTAATGTCTGCATTTATTGCTTTTCTAAATAACTTTAGGAGTAGATTAACTTATAATCGGTTACTTGTTACCCTTGTAACCTCATTCTCAAGCAAAACAATTTCTAATCGGCTTCTTAGCCGTGTCAAATCTTTATCTCCATACCTGGTCGGTTCGGTTATTCTAGACTGAACTCTCTCTCTCTCTCTCTCTCTCTCTCTCTCTCTCTCTCTCTCTCTCTCTATCTTCATACCCCGATTCGACTAATCTAAATCGGATGGTCGCGAGATGAGAAGAACCCGACCAAGCGGATCTCTCCTCGGCCTGATCGCTTGATCCATTGGCACGCGACGCATTCACATCAGAGGGTCAACCAATCCGGGGTCGATCGACGACTGAATCTGATTAACGGTCAGCATGACATTTTCGACCCCAACAATATGCTATATTTATAGCTTATATCAAAAACTATTCAAATTATAATCTAAATAAATTTATATTATATTTAATATTTAAATCTTAATAAATTTATTTAAATTTTAATCTTAATCCAACTAGAATTCAACTACAAATCTAACTAAATCCTAACAATTAGGCAAATATATATATATATATATATTAAAGCAATATTATCCTTGAAATCATATCAAAGGCAAATCGAATATTTAGGTATAAGCAGAGCAATGGAGTGAGAGTATAAATGCTGCTTGTCCCTCTAAACTTTAACACTCCAATCCACTAAATATTCTCAGAAACAAAATAATCAGCGAAAACCTAACACAAAATAATAATAATTAAAAAAAAAAAGTTAGGATACGAGAATTCATAAAATGCTGGATAAATGATCAAATTCCAAACTCTTCTCACAATAGTTTTAAAAGCTATTTGAAAATTTTGAAAATTAAAATATGTGCACTTGGAGTAGCATATTTTCAAACTGGTTTTAATTCATTCAAAATTTACTATATAAAACACAAAATTTCTTATTATTAAAAAGTTCATTTAAAATGAAATACCTGGTTGATTTGTACTAAAAACAATTTTATATTTTTAATTATATAATAATTAGTACTAAGACAAGTGAGCAATTTGTTAATACAAATCCCTATGACGCAAAGTTTCATCCTTTAAACCCCACACCTCCCCTCTATAGTCTATACATAAGAGCACCCTCCTCCCTCTTTCTCCCAAAAAAAAAACAATAAATAAATAAATAAACAAATAAATAAGGAAATAAATTGTCATTTTAACCCCTCAAAGAAAAATCCGACTTTCTCTTTAGTCCCTCCGCCCCTCCTCTTCACGGACCATGGCCGCATCGGTTGATAACCGGCGGTTCGGTCGGCTCGAACCGGGCCCGGTCCGGTCTGCCGTGTCCCTGAACCGCCGGCCCGACTCTCCGGTCCGCGGCTGCAGCTTCCCCCCTCTCCTGGACCCGCCGGCGGAGTCGGAGTCGGAGTCGGAGTCGGAGTCGGACGAGCCGGACTGGAAATCGCTGGTCCGCGCGCAGCAGCAGCTGGAGGTGGACGAGCCCGCGGTCCACGACCCGCGCGACGAGGGAACCGCGGACGCGTGGATCCGGCGCAACCCGACCCTCATCCGTCTCACGGGGAAGCACCCGTTCAACTGCGAGCCCCCGCTGGCCCGGCTCATGCACCACGGCTTCATCACCCCGGCACCGATCCACTACGTCCGCAACCACGGGCCCGTCCCCCGCGCCGACTGGTCCACGTGGACCCTGGAGGTCACCGGATTGGTCAAGCGCCCCGCCCGGCTCACCATGGACCAGCTGGTCCACGAGTTCCCCCCGGTGGAGCTCCCCGTGACCCTCGTGTGCGCCGGGAACCGCCGCAAGGAGCAGAACATGGTGCGGCAAACCGTCGGGTTCAGCTGGGGCCCCGCCGCCGTCTCGACGTCGGTGTGGAAAGGCGCTCGCCTCGTCGACGTCCTCCGCCGCTGCGGCATCCTCGGCCGCAAGCACGGCGCCCTCAACGTCTGCTTCGAAGGCGCCGAGGACCTCCCCGGCGGTGGCGGCTCCAAATACGGCACCAGCCTCCGCCGCCAGGTCGCCATGGATCCCGCCAGAGACGTACTGCTGGCCTACATGCAGAACGGCGATTTGCTCTCCCCCGACCACGGCTTCCCCGTGCGGGTCATCATCCCCGGCTTCATCGGCGGCCGCATGGTCAAGTGGCTCAAGCGCGTCATCGTCACCACCGACGAGTCCGACAGCTACTACCACTACAAGGACAACCGCGTCCTTCCTTCGCACGTCGACGCCGAGCTCGCCAACGCCGAAGGTCCGTAGATTAATTAATATTAATTCCACTTAATATATTCCGCATGCAGAGAATTCAGATTTAACATTTAGTCGACTGTATACTAATCGGCATATGCGCGTATGTATATATGTGACGTCGTTGGTTCTGCGGGCGTTGCCGCAGCGTGGTGGTACAAGCCGGAGTACATCATCAACGAGCTGAACATAAACTCGGTGATCACGACGCCGGGGCACGACGAGATCCTGCCCATCAATGCACTGACCACGCAGCGCCCGTACACCATGAGAGGCTATGCTTATTCCGGTGTGTTCCTTCTCCCTTCTCCCTTCTCCCTTCTCCCTTCTCCCTAGCTTCTAACTGTTGCACATGATTTTTGTTACATGAAAAAGAGTTTCCTTCTTATATATGTTTCTCAATAATGTATGTCGACAGTGTAAATAGCAATGCTACATCATTTTTCTCAAAATTAAAAAACATCAAGTTATTATAACCAGATATTGATGTACTGTCATACCCAAAGTGAGTACTTATTCGATATTTGAAACTGGGAGTATGATAGGATTCGTGTCAATAATGTGAGATGATCATTTTTTATTTTATTTTTTTTCTAAATACTTAAATTACTAATTAAAGAAAAAATCGAACTTTAAAATATCTTATACAATAATTCCTGCAAATTAATTAACTTTAACAACTTATAAATATGCTAATCATATTTGAGTATTAGGACATTTTGCTAGCTCTATTGAGGCAGTTTGGAACAGCGAGATCAAGCTCAATTGTTTTTTATTAGTAAATCAAAATTCTCCGATTTTCTATAAAAATGATAAAGCACAAAAGAGCAAAATAATCTTTTTA
Source organism: Tillandsia leiboldiana (assembly GCA_029204045.2). Lineage (NCBI taxonomy): Eukaryota > Viridiplantae > Streptophyta > Magnoliopsida > Poales > Bromeliaceae > Tillandsia > Tillandsia leiboldiana. The sequence continues at coordinate 6,078,276 of CM055068.1, read as the reverse complement.
GCCAAATATTGTGCCTTTTGACTAAACAAGGAAATACAGATACCTGCGATATTTTAAAGTTTAAAGAAATAAATATACAATATTTAAACTTTATGGAAATACATTTTCAATTGCCCCTATATATAACTATTTTGGAAAATACTACATGTACACCCCAAAGAGGTGTACATCCTATACCCCCACCTATCTAAGAGTGAGTGTCTTTTAAAGATCACTTTAAATGATCCATCACCATATCTTCCCCTTAGATGGTGGGGAGTGTGAGATGTACATCCCTTTGGGGTGTATATATATATATATAGCATTGCTTAATTATTTTTTTCTCTACTTAAGCTAAGAAACAAGGGATATTATAAAGACTAGTTGTTGTTTTGCTTGTTTAGCTTTTTGCTGTTTTCAGCTTGTAGCATCTGCTCTGTTTGTATTATTTCCTATGGATGTGAGTTTGTGGAATTTGTGGTGTCTTTTAATGTAGTGAAGGGTCACTGAAGAGCTAGTTCCACATTTGGCTTTACTGGGTCTAAGATCAAATTAATAGGAGACTAGACTTTTGACTTTTGAGTATGATGAAGAGCTAATGCATGTTTGTTAAATTAAATAAAACAACTGTTTATATTTAAGAACTGATTTTTTTTTTGATAAATTTATAATTATATAAGAAAATTTGAATTAATTAGGAGAAAATTAATTATACTGAAAATATTATGTAATTCAAATTCAAAATTTTTTGCTGTAATACAATATAAAATTAAATAAAAAAACTGCTACAAGAAAATTAATATTTTTAACTTTTTTTATATATTTAATGATGCTTAAAAGTGTTCAAATATAATTTAGCGTCACATTTGAAAGCTAGTGTCGGTTAAAAAGTCTATAAATAAATTAGTGTTAATTTTTTAAATTAAATATAACAACTGATCATTATCAAAAGTTTAAGTATTTTTATATTTAACATTTTTTCCACATATAAACTCGAAATTTTTTGAAAAACTTATAATGTACGAATTTGAATTAATTGGAAACAAATTAATTATGCTAGAAATATGGTATAAATAGAATCTTTTTTTTTTTTTTTTTTTTTGACTCTAAGACTCTAATACCATATAAAATTAAATAAAATAACTGTTATTTCGTAAAAACTTAAATTATTAAAGAATAATATATTTATATTTTTATATTTAACAAAACTTTATGTAAAATAATTTATAAAAAAAATATTTTAAAAATCAAAATTAATATAATATACTTTTTGTGACTTTTGATCGTACTGATCTAGTTTAATCTAGTAGTATAATTAAACTTTTGGCACAAATTAATAAAAATAAATATATACATCAATATTTTGCGGACACAAATATATATATATATATATATATATATATATATATATATATATATATATATAATATAATCTTTGCATTTGCAGGTGGAGGCAGAAAGGTGACGAGGGTGGAAATCACGTTGGACGGCGGCGAGTCGTGGCATGTCTGCTCGATAGACCGGCCGGAGAAGCCGAACAAATACGGCAAGTACTGGTGCTGGTGCTTCTGGTCCCTGGAGGTCGAGGACGTGTTAGATCTCCTCGGCTCCAAGGAGATTGCAGTCCGCGCCTGGGACGAGTCACTCAACACCCAGCCCGAGAACCTCATCTGGAACGTCATGGTAATATTAATTAGTAGCTAAATGCAGACTATCTTTTTGGCTTTTAAAATATATGTAATTTATTATAAAAATTAATAATAATTTTTAACTAGTAAATTTTGATTATTTTTTTTTTTTTTGACAAAAAATTTAAATAATTCAAATCAAACACCATCCGTCCGTGCAGGGCATGATGAACAACTGCTGGTTCAAGGTGCGGGTGAACACGTGCAGGCCGCACAAGGGCGAGATCGGGCTGGTGTTCGAGCACCCGACGCAGCCGGGCAACCTCGCCGGTGGCTGGATGGCGCGGGGGAAGCACCTGGAGTCCGCCGAGGGCGCGCAGCAGGCCCTCAAGAAGAGCACCTCCAGCTCCTTCATCAACACCGCCGCGAAGCAGTTCTCTATGTCCGAGGTGCGCCGCCACTCGACCCCTGAGTCCGCGTGGATCATCGTCCACGGCAATGTCTACGACTGCACCCCGTTCATCAAAGAGCACCCGGGCGGCGCCGACAGCATCCTCATCAACGCCGGCACCGACTGCACCGAGGAGTTCGACTCCATCCACTCCGACAAGGCGAAGCAGATGCTCGACACGTACCGCATCGGCGAGCTCGTCACCACCGGCTACACCTCCGACGCGTCGGTCCACGGCGCCTCCAACCTCTCCCACCTCGCCACCATCAGCGAGGCAACCGCAACGCGCGCTCCCCCGGAGGCCGCCGCCGCCGCAGTGGCTCTCTCCAACCCCCGCAAGAAGGTGCAATGCACGCTCGCGTCGAAGACTGTCGTCTCGCATGACATTCGTCTCTTCCGCTTCGCGTTTCCGTCTCCAGATCAAACATCCGGATTGCCAGTTGGTAAGCACATTTTTCTTTCGGCCACCATCAACGGGAAGTTATGCATGCGGGCATACACGCCCACGAGCTCCGTCGACGTAGTCGGACACTTGGACCTCCTCGTCAAGATCTACTTCAAGGGCGTGAACCCAAAATTCCCCAACGGCGGGCTCATGTCGCAGTACCTGGAATCGCTTCCGCTGGGATCAAAAATAGATATTAAAGGACCATTGGGGCACATCGAGTACACCGGGCGCGGCAACTTCTTGATCAACGGCAAGCCGCGGTTCGCGAGGCGGCTGGCGATGATCGCGGGGGGTACGGGGATCACGCCGGTGTACCAGGTGATACAGGCGGTGCTGCGGGACCAGCCGGAGGACCGGACGGAGATGCACCTGGTGTACGCAAACCGGACGGAGGAGGACATCCTGCTGCGGGAGGAGCTCGACTGTTGGGCGCAGGAGCACCCGGAGCGGCTCAAGGTCTGGTACGTAGTGAGCCAGGCGAGGCGGCCGGAGGCCGGGTGGCCGCACAGCGTGGGGCACGTGACTGAGCAGGTGCTGCGTGAGCACGTGCCCGCGGGCGGCGACGAGGAGACGCTCGCGCTCGCGTGCGGACCGCCGCCGATGATCCAGTTCGCCGTGCGCCCCAACCTGGAGAAGATGAACTACGACGTCGACAACTCATTCCTCGTCTTCTAAGTAAAACCACCGCGGCCTCCTCCGTGCTCCTTGATCCGTCTCCGGAAAAAACAAAAACAAAAACATAAACAAAAACAAAAACAAAAAAATTGTAAAATTGTGTGCAGGTACTCTTGCCAAGTTGGTACACGCTAAATTCTTTTTTGATTATTTTAACATTGTATATATGCAGATACCAACTTTTTCTGGAGTACGTATCTACACAATTTGCTGTGCTTGTAAGGGATTATGTGCAAAAAATTTCGTGTATATATGCTGTCGATTTACTACTATCCTAGCATTCTTTGATCAATAAGGAGGGAGGTGATCGATCGATTCAGCTGCATATATTTAGATCTTCGTGTAGAGGTAATTCGATGATTTAATTGATCTTGTAATTAATTTGTATCATCTATATATTGTGGTATATGCATGTAAGCTAGTTGTTACTCTATAATCTTTTAGCATGCAACTGTTTAAATTAGTCCTATCGCTTTTTATATTTCTAATATGAAAATTCCAAAATGGAAGAATAATTCCTTGGAAGGTGAAAATGTAAGATATGTCTCCAAAATAAAATTTATCCCAAAACGATAGAATATAAAATATACATTTTTTTTTTTGGGTGTACAAAAATATTTTCTATGTCTCCAAATTGAGTATTCAAATAGCATTCCCCTTTAATTGATATATATTCGTTAAACCTTTTAACCTTAGAATTTGTTTTGCATCAAGGATATGTTAGCTATTTATTTATTGGTTAAAATTAATTTAATTTTTTTACTTCTTAACAATAAATTTAGAAGATTAATAAATTAAATTCGATGACTGTAGTAATTTAAATAGGATTGCAGTTCATAATAAACTTAACGATAAAAGATCCAACGATAGATCTAACGTTCAGATGAGTTAAGCATGGTCGAAATTCGTGATAGTCATGGTTGTGCTCTTAAGTGTGATGAGGGCATTTTTTTATCAATATATATTTTTGGAATAGTTGGTTAGTATTTACTATCTACGTAATTAATTTTCAAAACAAATAATTTTAGTGATGAACTTATAGATCTACTGTTATATATTAATTTTGTCTCTATTCAAAAATTATAATTAATATATTTTTTAAATTTTTTTTTTCAACTTTTAATATTAGAAACAAGGCTAAATTACAAAAAACCCTCCTGTAATATCCTGCTTTTTCACTTTACCCTCCTGTCTTTTAAAAGTCTACATTTTGCCCCCTCGTAATTACCGAAATATGCATTTACTTCCGCCGTCACGATTCCGTAAGTGAGCCGTCAGTTTTTTAAAAATATTATTGGATATACCCAAAATACCCATCAAAAATGGCGGAAACAAGTCTAAACCCTTTCTCTTTCCTCCATTACCTTTTCCCTCCAATATAAGACAGAGGCATTTTCGTCAATTTACCTCCTCTGTTAATGCCGTTGCTCCCTAAATAGATTTTTAAAAAACAGGAGGACAAAATAAAAAAGTAGAATATTATAAAAAAATTTTCTATAATTTAGCCTAGAAACAACTAATATATTTTTAAATTGAGATAAAATTAATACACGGCACATAATTGAGAGCTTTGGACTGAAGTTATTTTCCTCTTTCAGAATTGGGCAAAAAGCAGTCAAACCATTTCAAAGAGTAATTTGGACGAAAAAATAATAATAATAATAACCAAAGCACAGGAATCATCCCTTACCTTTTTCTCTTTCCTTTTTATTAATTTGGGATTATTATATCGCCTCCGAATCTTTGAAACGCAGTAAGGAGATGAGTGTTCTAATTACAGGTGTGTTTGGTTGGTCATAAAATATATTAAAAATTATTTTTTGATTTAAATATTTATTTTTTATATTTTTATTTACTAAAAATATTTATTTTAACAAATTTTAAAAATTAAAGTGCTTTCATCTACATAATTTTGTTTTTATTCATTGTTTTCTACAGAAGAACTAAACAAAAGTGATTTTCTTTTTTTTGTTTCAATTAAACAAATATTGATAAAAAAAAAAAAATACGAATAATTATTTTTCGCAATTTTTCAATTGGTGTCCAGGGTATACTGGCATGTTGGGTCTTTATTAGAGAATTATATAATTATTATAATAATTTAATAAGAAAGGAATTGTCTTTTACACTGTCCGAGCAAGCACTGATCAGATCAATGCATACATTAGCAAAACCCAAATTTGGAAAAATTTGTGAAAGGACAAGAAGAGATTCTGCAATAAATTAATAGAAGAAATTTTGGCTTTTTGGTACTAAAAAGCAAATCAATAATATATATTAATGAAGAGTTTTTTTTTTTTTTTTTTTTTTTTTTTTTTGAAAGAGTCACAAAAATGCCACAAAAAGTCATATTTGTCAATTAATATGTAAACTAATAGTAGTTTGCCATATGCCAATAAAAATTTTAGGTGCACCTATTACACTATAAACTAATTAAAAAATATTTATTAAAAATAATTTTTTATTGTATAATAAATTATTTAAATATTTTATATTATTTAAATATTTTATCAATCTTCTTCTATTTTGTGAGGTGTATGGAGCATTAGTATATATAGACTAAAAAAAATATTTCTCCTCTCTCTTGAAATTAGGAGCTTGTCATGTCCCCACATTTTGGGTGCACATATTGCATCATAAACCGACTCTAAAATATTTAATAAAAATAATTTTTTATTATACAATAAATTAAAATTTAATATTAAAATATTAGTTATCTAATTCAAGTTGTGGTGTATGAAGTATAAATATATATAATAACTCATCCAACTTTAACTTTTTAGCTAAAAATTAAATTTATTTATAAAATAATTATCAAAATTATTAAGCTTAATTAAAATTGTTAAATAAAGTTATTAAAATAATTTAACTCTACAAATATTAAAAATTAAATAATTATTAATAAAAAATAATTTTTTATAATGTGTGTAAGACTATTTTATAATTTTTTTTTATATTGTTAGTTATAATTTTAAAATTTTAATAACTTATATTTTAGTTGATAAAATATCATCTATCCGCCACCAAGCTACACTAGTTGAAAGATAAAAGTGGAGTTTTTAATTTGAGTAATGCTATACTTACAATTATTTATCCAACTTTTAAAAATCTTACTTAAATGGTTATATTTTAATAAGTAATGTTATGCATAGAAGCATCAAACAATTTTTTTTACTTAGTTAGGATCCATTTGGAGTTATTCGTATATAATTGGTTTTATTTTGAAAAAGTAATTTTGACCAAAAGTTGTAGAGTGTTTGACTGAATCTAGATAAAAAACTATTTTTCTAAACTGATTTTATAAAGTTGTTTTGCAAAAAAATTTTGTCTTTTGCAAATAATAATCTTTTTAATAATTTTTATTTTTAAATAATTTAAATTTAAAATTTTAAAATTGCACAATTTTTTGAAATTTGATATTTTAATTTAAAAATTAAAAATTAAAAATTAAAAATTTAAATTTAAAATTTTAAAAAATTAAAATTGAATATTTAAAATTTAAAATATAATTTTAAAATCAGAATTAGAATTCAAAAAAGCATATTTTAGCTATATCTAATTTTGGATCACGTAAATCAATAAATTGATTTATAAAATCAGAATCAGAGATTACCAATCACTCTATTGAGTCAAAATTTATTTTTAGACCTAAAATCATTTTTCTACGGTTAGTTCAAATACCTATTATTAAGACCAAAATTTTTGCCACTTGAGGGAGTGACACGTGGCGTCTACCATCGGCTAAAGGTATTAGCCGACAGGGGCTTGAATCGATAAAGAGGGACTCGCGTCTCGTTTGAGACTAGCCTCAAGGACGGAGGTGCCTAGCGCGCGGTATATTATCGAGTGAAGGCATCAGCCGACGGGGATTGAGACTAACCCCGAGTGCGGAAGCATGCGATATATTATCGGGTGAAGGCGTCGGTCGATAGGAGAAGCAGCCGACGCAAAGATTATCACATCGTTTAGGGTTGATAGCGATTGAAGGACAGTAGTCGAGCGCCCCGATCAGACTACAAAGCAGGCAGAGTCAGAATCAACCTTCGATTTATCAAGTCGAGTATCGAAAGACCCACGTCTGGACTCAGACAGGTCTTAGACGTGTAACAGTATAATACAAGGTGCACGCCATCAGACGTAGACCTCAGCCGAAGAAGGATCACCATCCCAATCCGGTCCAATCTCAGTTGCGCAAAGACAAAAGGTGCGACGAACGCTATCGGCTGAAGGTACCTGCTGAAAATGCCGGCTGAAGGAGAGTCCATGACACACGAATAGTCCCACATCTGATGTGATTGGGATTGTGATTGAGTATATAAAAGACATGGGCGTTAGTAATAATAACTGGACTTAAGCATTTTGGACTGTGGTGTGGGCATAACGAGTTATTATTGCTAGTGGGACGGGTCGTTACATTTGGTATCGGAGCCAATAACTAGCCGGAAGTGTATGGCGAGTCTCGGTTGAGCCTGGGTCTAGATGACAGGGCTAGCGAGATAATTCTCACATCGCCTGGTAATCTTGGGCGGCTGTGTGTGTTTGGGCTGACGAGTACGTCAGGCCTAAACGGAGGGAGTTTGTAACACCTGAATAGTCCCACATCGGATGTGATTGGGATTGTAATTGAGTATGTAAGAGACATGGGCATTAGTAATAATAACTAGGCTTAAACATTTTGTGCTGTGGTTTGGGCCCAACAAGTTATTATTGCTAGTGGGTCGGGTCGTTACATTTGGTATTGGAGCCAATCACCAGCCGAGACTGGGTCTAGATGACAGAACTAGTGAGACAAGTCTGATGATCTTGGTTGTATGTATGTTTTGGCTTACGAGGACGTCAGGCCTAAACGGGAGAGTAATAATAACTGAGTTTAAGCATTTTGGGTTGTGGCTTAGTCCCAACGAGTTATTATTGTTAGTGGGTCGGGTCGTTATATTTGGTATCAGAACCAATAACTAGCCGGAAGTGTGTGGCGAATCTCGGCTGAGCCTGGGTCTAAATGACAGGGCTAGCGAGACAACTCTCACATCGCCTCGTGATCTTGGGCTACTGTGTGTGTTTGGGCTGACAAGGACGTCAGGCCTAAACAGGGGGAGTTTGTGACACCCGAATAGTCCCCCATCGGATGTGATTGGGATTGTGATTGAGTATATAAGAGACATGGGCATTAGTAATAATAACTGGGCTTAAGTATTTTGGGCTGTGGTTTGGGCCAAACGAGTTATTATTGCTAGTGGGAGGGGTTGTTATATTTAGTATCGGAGCCAATAACTAGCCGGAAGTGTGTGATGAGTTTCGGCTGAGCCTGGGTCTAGATGATAGGGCTAGCGAGACAAGTCTTACATCGCCTAGTAGTCTTGGGTTGTGCATGTTTGAGCTGATGAGAACGTCAGGCCTAAACGGGGGGAGTCTGTGACACCCCCAATAGTCCCACATTGGATGTGGATGGAATTGTGATTGGATTTATAAGAGACATGGACACTAGTAATAATAACCGGACTTAAGCATTTTGGGCCGTGGTTTGAGCCCAACAAGTTATTATTACTAGTGGGTTGGGTCGTTACATTTGGTATCGGAGCCAATAACCAGCCGAAAGTGTGTGATGAGTCTCGGCTGAACCTGGGTCTAGATGACAGAGCTAGTGAGACAAGTCTTACATTGCCTGGTGATCTTGGGCTGTGCGTGTTTGGGCTGACGAAGACGTCAGGCCTAAACGGGGGGAGTCCGTGACACCCCCAATAGTCCGACATCGGATATGCATGGAATTGTGATTGGGTTTATAAGAGATATGGACACTAGTAATAATAACTGGACTTAAGCATTTTGGGTTGTGGTTTGGGCCCAACGAGTTATTATTGCTAGTGAGCCGGGTCGTTACAGAGTCAGCCGACAAAAGAAGTGGTCAACAAAAATATTATCGTCTCATTCAGGTTCGTTTGTCAGCCAAAAACAGATATTAGACCGCCCCAGTCAAGCGACGGAAGAGGCGAAATTAAGGTCAATTCTCAGCTGCTCGAAGTTACAAAAGGAAAGATCTTAAAAAAAATGAAGGCGAGATTCAGGAGCGAATCTCGTAACAGACTCCGAAGCGGCAAGCGGCGTCCAGCATCGGGAAGCGCCGAAGATCACGCTTCGGCACGATAATCAGGGAATGAACCTAGACGAGAAACGACCACTATCCTATTTAGGATAATCGATTCAAAATGAGGCGGTTGAGGAATTCTCGGTAATTCCCCTTCGATTACGTCGATTTCTAAATCGGCGGTTATATACCTTGGTTCGAAACTATATAAATAAGCGAACCAACAAAGGAAAAGGGGTCCGGCAACCTCGTAAGCCCGGTACAATCCCAGCTTTTCTTCATATCTAGGAGTAGGGTAACTTAACTTTTACAGTTTTTCTTTACTACTTTTATAGGAGTAGACTTAATTGTAATCCTTCTATCCCTATCTTCTTTATTATATCCCCTTCCCAATCAATATAAAGTGTAAACCGGCTTACCAGGCGCGACGAACACTATCGGCTGAAGGTACCTACTGAAGGTACCGGCTGAAGGAGAGTTAGCCGACAAGAGAAGCGGTCAACAGAAATATTATCGTCTCATTCAGGACCATTTTTAGGCCAAAGATAGATATCAGACCACCCCAGTCAAGCGATGGAAAAGGCGAAGTCAAGGTCAATCCTCAGCTGCTCGAAGCTATAGAAAGAAAGATCTTAAAAAGAATGAAGGCGAGATTTAGGCGTGAATCTCGTAACAGACTCCGAAGCGGCAAGCGGCGTCCAGCATTGGGAAGCACTGAAGATCACGCTTCGACACTACAATCAGGGGATGAACCTAGACGAGAAACGGCCACTATCCTATTTAGGATAATCGATTCAAAAGGATACGGTTGAGGAATTTCCGGTAATTCCCCTTCAATTACGCTGATTTCTAAATCGGCGGTTATATACCTTGGTTTGAAACTGTATAAATAAACGAACCAATGAAGGAAAAGGGATCCGACAACCTCGTAAGCCCGGTACCACCCCAGCTTTTCTTCATATCTAGGAGTAGGTTAACTTAACTTTTACAACTTTTCTTTACTGCTTTCTTAGGAGTAGGCTTAATTGTAATCCTTCTATCCCTAACTTCTTTCTTGTATTCCCTTCTCAATCAATATAAAGTGTAAACCGGCTCATCAGCCGTGTCTTTATTTGTGCTTCTTATAATTTAAAGTTACAATTGGCCAATCGGTCATGTCGTTTTGTATCATGTTCTTCAAGATGTAATTGGCTCCTTAGCCATATTTTTATCTCTTTATCCGGTTCGGCTATTCTAAATCGAAATCGGCGATCCATCTCTATCTCCATAAACTCGATTCGGTTGTCCTCAGCCGAAAGGTCATAAGTGTTATTAGAGGAAAACCCGGCCAAGCGGATCCCTTCTCAGCCCGATCGTTTGATTGTTGGCATGCGGCCCACTCGACATCTTTGAGGGTCACCCCCAGGGGCCGATCGCGCGCAAGCCATTTTTTGGCACCAACAACTTTTTTGGCACGCCCGGTGGGACACTCAGATAATTCTTTACCTAATCCTACCGCAAGCATGTCATAGCTCTCCCAGAGTTGTATGAGGAGTCAGCACTACTGGAGCAGTCTCTGTCGGAGTTGTACGGGCAACTGGCCCAAATGATGAGGTTTCTCGAAAGGAGAGTCCGAGCCTGGGATGCCAGCGCGGTGGCCTCGGATGAGAACTTCGCTTGTTTCGAGCAATTCTTATCCGCCCTGTTTCATTCGACGACGACGGCGACACCACCGGCGCAACCATGAGAAGCTGCGCAACCAGCAACGCCCGTCTACATGGCCTAACCACTAGAGGATGGTCAACTGCCGATAATGGCACAACTGGTTGGCCTCTGGGGCCACCACCTTTCCCGGCGGAGTCGGCGATTTCGGTGCCCCAGGCCAGATTCGCCGAAATGACTGGGGGCAGAAATGACAAGTAGATCCCCCCACGGGGATCGCCTCAACACCGGATCGGCTATGATGGGCCGGATCAGACGGTGCCAGCCACAATGATGGCGCAACAGGCCACGCTGCCCCAGACAACACAAATGCTGGGGTCAGTGCAGCCACAAGCAGTCCTGCACCAGGTGGGAACATGGCCGGTGGGACAGAACATCAGCCATCAATCAGGAGGTTGCGTGGGGGTTCATCTGCCTCCTTCACCGTCGTTCATCCATCCTCAGGCTGGGGGTGATGAGCCACTTCTCCCGCAAGGGCCACCTCAGCAGCAGAATGACCACCAAGGGTCGCCGCCTCTACCAGTACAGTCGGTGTCCCTAGTGCCTCAAGCCGAGCTCGCCGAAACGGCTAGGGACAGAAATAACGGGCATGTCCATCTACGGGGACCGCCTCAAAGTCAAGTAGGCCAATACAGGCCGCTGCCCACTCCGACGCGACAGACGACCCCAACAATTCAAGTGGGGCTCGCCATTATCCATGCTCGCGTGGAGGAGGCAGATCGGAATGCCTTTGGCACCAAGGCTAGGCCGGACATACGACCAGTTCCCAGGTCCCTGCACCCCTCGAACAAGGAGGTGTGTAGGGGATGGCCATACCAGGCCAACTGGAAAGGACCGAGGTTTAACAAACTCTCGATGGAGGTCACCGAGAGCATAGACCCGCCAGGGTCGTATCAAAGAAACCACTGACTCAGGTCCCACTTAGGCCTGAGGGCTGGGGGTTGGCCAAAAAAAGGGCCGACCAGGAGAACCTTTCGGCTAACACAATCAGGGCCGAAAGTAGATAAAGGACCCAACCGGCCAAGAAGGCCGAGGGTGAGGGTCAAGATTCTAATAAGAGAAATTAGAAGGTGAAGCACCCCATTTAGCAAATGAGCGAGTTTCGGCTGAGACCGTTTAGATATGCGCAGGCCAACCAGAGTCGAGCGTGAAACGTATGAACATGTCGGAAGGCAGAAAGCCATTTTTCTGAAACAATTATTGTCGGATATATGTGGAGCAATGAATATAAGAAAAACTTCACATTTAATGAGCCGACATACATACAGCTTGAAAGAAGAGCAAATACAAGAGTGTTTTGGAGAAGAAAGATTCGTCGCCGGAATGCTCCATTTAGAGGTTGAAATACACAACCGTCTTCAAGCTGGCAGCGACCGAACACCGTTTGCTGGAAATTTAGACGCCTAATCACCTTTGGAGCCGACAGGAGTGGAAGTGAGAGAGAATACAAAGTCTCTATTAATCCCTTGACTCCTTGCACGCAACGGGAGAAGATCACGCGGTTCCTCCTGGAGAATAAGGGAGGACGACTTGGTAGGAAGGCCACAACCGCATTGCCCAGTGCATGATCTTCATAAACACAACCATCTTTGAGCAGCCAAAAATCGGCTAGACCACCGGACGTAAGATCCTGGATCAGTAGGTCACCCACAGGGTTTCTCCTGAAGAGACCCCATCGGAACTCAAAGGTGGAGAGAAATCTTTTTCAGCCGGCGTTAAAGTGCCGCCAGTTTCAGACTGAAAGATTGTCTCGGAAGTATTCTCAGAGACGAAAGAGCTACGATTAAAACACGGATGTAGCAATGGTATAGAAATCATCATGAGAAAATGAGGCGATGCGGAAGAAAGTTGCAAGTAAGGCCTTTTATAGGCCAGCAAAAGATAACAGAGCGGTAGTAGACGCTCTGAAAAATGGCAAAATTAAAGAAATGCAACGGCGAAGGAAAGATTTACCGGAATTCGAGGAGAAACAGCACGTACCCGCGAATCCCTCAGGGGTGGAGCAAATAATCTGCCAAGATACGGGAAAGATCGTGGGTATCGATATTTGCACTGAAAGTTGATTCAATTTCGATAATCACCCGAATGGCACATCAATCGATTGCCGAGGGGGGTATTGTTGAGACCATAATTTTTGCTACTTGAGGGAGTGACACGTGGCGTCTACCATCGGCTAAAGGTATCAGCTGGCAGGGGCTTGAGTCGATGAAGAGGGACTCGTGTCTCGTTTGAGACTAGCCCCAAGGACGGAGGCGCCCAGAGCGGTATATTATTGAGTGAAGGCATCAGCCGACGGGGATTGAGACTAGCCTCGAGTGCGGAAGTATGCGATATATTATCGGATGGAGGCATCGGCCGATCAGAGAAGCAGCCGATGCAAAGATTATCACATCGTCTAGGGTCGATCGCGGTTGAAGGACGGTAGTGGAGCGCCCCGATCAGACGAAGAATTAGGCAGAGTCAAAATCAACCTTCGGTTGATCAAACCGAGTATCGAAAGACTCACGTCTGGACTCAGACCGGTCTTAGGTGTGTAACAGTATAATACAAGGCGCACACCATCAGACAGAGACCTCAGCCGAAGAAGGGTCAGTATTCCGATCCGGATTAATCTCAGTTGCGCAAAGACAAAAGGCGCGACGAACGCTATCGGCTGAAGGTACCTGCTGAAGGTGCCAGCTGAAGGAGAGTTAGCCGACAAGAGAAGCAGTCAACAGAAATATTATCATCTCATTCAGGACCGTTTGTCGGCCAAAGATAGATATCAGACCACTCCAGTCAAGCGACGAAAGAGGCGAAGTCAAGGTCAATCCTCAGCTGCTCGAAGCTATAGAAGGAAATATCTTAAAGAGAATGAAGGCGAGATTTAGGCGTGAATCACGTAACAGACTCCGAAGCGGCAAGCGACGTCCAGCATTGGGAACCACTGAAGATCACGCTTCGACACGACAATCAGGGGATGAACCTAGACGGGAAACGGCCACTATCCTATTTAGGATAATCGATTCAAAAGGATACGGTTGAGGAATTTTCGGTAATTCCCCTTCGATTACGCTGATTTCTAAATCGGCGGTTATATACCTTGGTTTGAAACTGTATAAATAAACGAACCAATGAAGCAAAAGGGGTCCGACAACCTCGTAAGCCCGGTACCACCTCAGCTTTTCTTCATATCTAGGAGTAGGTTAACTTAATTTTTACAGCTTTTCTTTACTTCTTTCTTAGGAGTAGGCTTAATTGTAATCCTTCTATCCCTAACGTCTTTCTTGTATTCCCTTCTCAATCAATATAAAGTGTAAATCGGCTCATCGGCCGTGTCTTTATTTGTGCTTCTTATAATTTAAAGTTACAATTGGCCAATCAGTCGTGCCTTTTTGTATCATGTTCTTCAAGATGTAATTGGCTCCTTAGCCATATTTTTATCTCTTTATCTGGTTCGGCTATTCTAAATCGAAACCGGCGATCCATCTCTATCTCCGTAAACCCGATTCGGCTGTCCTCAGCCGAAAGGTCGTAAGTGTTATCAGAGAAAAACCCGGCCGAACGAATCTCTTCTCGGCCCGATCGTTTGATTGTTGGTATGCGGCGCACTCGACATCTCTGAGGGTCACCCTCAGGGGCCAATCGCGCGCAAATCACTTTTTAACCCCAACATATACATAATTTGATAAGCTAAATTTGTTTATTTTTAGAGCCATCAAAATAATTTATAAAAGTGCTTATAAGAATAACATTACATTTTATGGATATTTTAGTGGCGGTTATATACGGATCACATAGGAGCTGTTTGTTTGCCCATAAGTAATTTTTAGATTAAAAATAATTATTAAAAATAAATTTTAGGTAAAAAAAAAAAACTTCTACTATTCCTTTGATAGAAAGTTGGTGGTTTTGAAGCCGTAATTTTTTTGAAAAAAAATCAGTAAGACTACATTGAATGTACTTCAATAATTACTTATTTTAATCTGACTATCTAATTTTTAAAAAAAAATTGATTTTGCTACCTACTCTTTAAATTTATTTGATTTAAGCTAGCTAACGGCTTTAACTTTAAAATAGATTGTGCTGTTTTTTTTCCATATTTAATTTAAATAATTTATGCAATTCATGCAAAAAAATAAAATTCATTAAAGTAACTAATTAACTTAAATTTAGTACTGTAAAAATCATCAAAGAACTTGAATCAAATAAATTAAAATGTTAAGTACTAAAATTAAAATTTTAAAAGATTAGATAGTCAAATCACAATAGTCTATAGTTCATATTTGTTCCATACATTTTTATCTTTATTTATTAAAAAAATTCATACTAGCATAAAAAGAGGATAGAAAAAGGTTAAAATAGTTAACTCTTTATTATATTTTCATTTCTTTCTCTTTCCTAATTGACTTCACATTATCGAAATTAGTTTGATATTTTAGAGAAGTGAAGTTACTGACAAATTTAGCTTACGACAAATCAAACAATAAAAATAAATATTTACAGCAAAAAAATAACTTAATATTTTTGTTGAAATTGTGTACGGTTAAGTCGCGCAAATACGCCAAAAAATAACTTCACCTCCACGGAAATGGGCAATTAACCAAAAACAACTTCACCTTTTTATAATAAATTATTTTTTATTAAATTATATTTTATATTAAATTCAATTATTATGTTTTTTTTTTCCATATTTTCTCTACTATTTCATATAACACATATTAAAACCCATACAGCCCATAAAATGTGGCCTGAGTTGAACATTATTGTTTATATATGAATATACCAAATGTGGCCCATGAGAAGCCCAAGTTTTGGACAAAGATATTAATACCTGGGCCTGGCCCAGTATCCCGTGCACGACTTAGGCTCGAGTTATAATTGCCACAATATTGCATTACGTGCGTTTTTTTTTTTATATAATATATATTTTTTGCAGTTGTGACGTCCTATTTTTTAAAGGGTCATCTATTTTAGAATTACTCCAGTCTTTTAACCTCTTGAGTTTACCCACTGCTCAAAATACTATAGTCCGATTAAAAGATTTAGTCCTATCTGTACATTATATATAGGATCAAAATCCTAGGTGTTACATTCTTCTCATTTTAAGCCCTACGCTTCATCCAGAAAGGTCATCAACTCCTCATTTTTTAAGCTCCACACTCCATTCACGACGGTCATTGGCTCTTCCCTTTTTAAGCTCTACGCTCCACCAACAATAGTCATTAGTCGGAAAGCCGTACTCGCTCACTGTATAATCTCGGCTCAGGCGAGACTTATCTCCCATTTCAGACTGGTTATTAATTCTAATACCAATTATGATGTCCCACTTTCCGGATGTCGCCCATTTTAGAACTATTTTAGCTTTAACACATTATAGCTGGGTTAAGATGTTTAGTTCTATTTATATCTTATATAATAGGGGTGTCACAGTTGTACTATTAAAAAAGAGAAATACTTTGGTACTTTTTTTAATAAAAAATAAAAATAATCTTAACCGTTGATCGACAAAGAATAAAAAAGTAATTTTACTTATTACTTGGTCAACATGTCATTTCAGAAAAAGGGCGTTTTCATAATTAAACATAACAAAATAATAAAAAAAATATTAATTAAAATACCTTTTACTAATTTAGTCATTAATTTAAAAAAATTTAAATTTACAATTTAGGTATTAATTTAAGGAGTTTAATTTAAAAAAATTTAAAATTATAATTTAGTTATTAATTTAAAGAGATTTAGAATTATAATTTAGTCATTAATTTAAAAAGTTTAATTTAAAAAGTTTTAGAATAACAATTTAGGTATTAATTTAAAAAAAATTAGAATTATAATTTATGCATTAATTTAAAAAGTTTAAATTAAAAAAATTTATAATTAAAATTTAGGTATTAATTTAAAAAGTTTTAGAATTACAATTTAGGCATTAATTTAAAAAGTTTTAGAATTACAATTTAGGCATTAATTTAAAAAATTTAATTTAAAGAGTTTTAGAATGATAATTTAGGCATTAATTTAAAGAGTTTAATTTAAAAAAATTTAGAATTCCTAATTTAAAGAGTTTAATTTAAAGAATATAATTACAATTTGCGCATTAATTTAAAAAGTTTAAATTTAAAAAATTTACAATTACAATTTAGGCATTGATTTAAAAAAAAAATAGAATTACAATTTAGACATTAATTTAAAAAGTTTAATTTAAAGTGTTTTATAATGACAATTTCGGCATTAATTTAAAGAGTTTAATTTAAAAAATTTTAGAATTCCTAATTTAAAGAGTTTAATTTAAAAAGATTTAGAATTACAATTTATGCATTAATTTAAAGAGTTTAAATTTTTAAAAATTAGAATTATAATTTAGGCATTAATTTAAAAAATTTCAAAATTATAATTTAGACATTAATTTAAAGAGTTTTAGAATGACAATTTAGGCATTAATTTAAAGAGTTTAATTTAAAAAAATTTAGAATTACAATTTAGGCATTAATTTTAAAAGTTTAATTTAAAAAAATTTAGAATTACACTTTAGGCATTAATTTAAAGAGTTTTAGAATTACAATTTAGGTATTAATTTAAAAAGTTTTAGAATTACAATTTAGGCGTTAATTTAAAAAGTTTAATTTAAAGTGATTTAGAATTACAATTTAGGCATTAATTTTAAAAGTTTAATTTAAAAAATTTTAGAATTACAATTTAGGCATTAATTTAAAGAGTTTAATTTAAATAATTTTAGAATTACAATTTAAGCATTAATTTAAAAAGTTTAAATTAAAAAAATTTAGAATTACAATTTACGTATTAATTTAAAGAGTTTTAAAATTATAATTTAGGCATTAATTTAAAAAAATTAATTTAAAAAATTTTAGAATTACAATTTAGGCATTAATTTAAAGAGTTTTAAAATTACAATTTATGCATTAATTTTAAAAGTTTAATTTAAAGAGTTTTAGAATCACAATTTAGGTATTAATTTAAAAAATTTTAGAATTAAAATTTAGTCATTAATTTAAAAAATTTAATTTAAAAAATTTTAGAATTACAATTTAGGCATTAATTTAAAGAGTTTTAGAATTACAATTTAAGCATTAATTTAAAAAATTTAGAATTATAATTTAGGCATTAATTTAAAGAGTTTAATTTATTTAAAAAATTTTAAAGTTTCTTTAATTTAAACATTAATTTTTTATTACAATTTTTTTGAAAAAAAACAATGTGCTTAAATATTGAATTTAATATAAATATATGGTATAATTCAAATTTATTTTTAGAATAGAATTTTATGGGCTAAGTTGAATCAAATTTAAATAGTAAAATTTGATCTTTTAAAATAAAAATTAATAGATTCCTAAATTCTAATTTCTAAAAATAATTTTTTAAAATTAGAATCATTTACAATATATTAAATAAAGATAATTAAAATATTACCATTTAAGGTGATAACTAAATTGGAATATTTAAAATTTATAATCTTTTCAAAAATAAAAACTCTTACTAAATTCAAATTTTTAAAATTTATAATATTTACAAATTTTTTTTTTTTAAAAATAGAGATAAAATTACTTAATTACCCTTGAATTAAAATATTAAAATAATTCTGTTTTGGGGTACCTGGTAATCGGTACCTCCCTCAAAGTGACCTGCTACTGCAGGTCACAACTTAAAAATAATTAAATCTGAGCCGTTGAACAGGTATGGATTAACGGTAACTAAAATATATATATATATATATATATATATATATATATATATATATATATATATATATATATATATATATATATATATATATATATATATATGAGAGAGAGAAAAAACATATTGTTATATATTTTTACCCTAACTCAATTTTATCTAATAGGTATCAACAAATTTTCCAAACCATAGTCAACAAGTCAACCACCTAAACCCCATCATATTATAAGCTATAAATATTATATTTTAAAAATAATTGAATATTTCATAGTAAAGAGAAATAAAAATAATTTTCAATTTATAGCTTGGCCTTTTTTTTTTCTTTTTTTCTAAATTGTGAGGAATAGTATAAAAAAATATGGAGTGTAGAATGAGTGGAAATGATAGATGAGATTGAGTAAAGCATAGGAATTAGGAAAATGAGACAAAACAATAAATAATTAAAAGAATATATTTTAATTAAAATAAATTATTTGTTGTCAAATTTAATTGTGTTTGGTCTGTTATTTTATTACTAAACATAACCAAATATAAAATTGCATAGATATTTCTTACATGCGGTCCATTTTGAAACAAAGGCGTGCATTTTTTTTTTTATTTTTTTTATTTTTTTTTTTATGTCTGATAGCATATTTTAAATATATTGAATAATTTATGAAATTTATTAGTGTAAATTATTATTATTATTATTATTATTATTATTATTATCTATACCAATACATTAAAGGGGGAAGCCTAAACGGAATGGAAGCCTCCCCGCATTTTCCGCCTGAGACGTTCCCTCACGCCTACTTTTTCGTACGCTTGAATAGACAACTCGGCTTCTCTTCCTCTGCTCTGACGCCGTGCTTGAGTGCTTCCTTCTCTTGAACTCCCTCTATCTCACCAACTCCCTCTATCTCTCGCTCTCCTCTGAGGCGATCCCCGCCAAGGAGCCTGTCCTGCTCCTGTCACCGCGGAGGCTGATGCTCCTGTTGTGGAACCACTCTGCTTCCGTACGTTCCTCCCCGCTTCCTCTCTGCTCTGAGGTGATTTTCCCACCTACCTCCCACCCACTCCGCGGCATGGCGACTCCTCAGTCTTGAAGAATGGTCTGCTCAATCCTCTCTCCCACCCACTCCGCGGCATGGCGACTCCTCAGACCGCGGAGTTGCCGCCGCGGCATGCCCACTCCCGCCATACCCGATCCCTTCTCTGCGCCATACCCGATCCCATGACTTTCTCTCCCTCTCTCTCTCTCCCCGTCTCTCCCTTACTTTATCCGGCTATATATATACTGTTTGAATGATGAGTTGAATCTTGCAAACGTGAAATATTGCATCTAAAAAGAATATTGCATCTTCTTATTGGTTGCTATCTTATTTTGAATATTGAATCTTGCAAACGTGGAATATTTTGCATCTAAATTTGAAGGTGATTCACTTTTTCCTCTGTCAGTTCTTTATTTCTCTGATTTATACTGGTCCTCCTAGCTTTTTACCATGGTTAATTAGGATAGTGTGCTTGCTAAATTTTGATTTGCTTCCATTCCGTGCTTCCCCCTTTAATGTATTCGTATATAGATTTTGTTTTCCCTGGGATTCTCAATACTGGTGGTGCAGGCATGGATGTCGTCACGATCTCCTTTAAGGATTTGCTATCAAATATAGTCGAAAAACTGGGTATCCCAGCGCCAAAGTATGGGCTTACGGTTGACACGTCTGCGCGACTTATCGCTTATGTTGATGTGGAGATCGAGAGAAACGACTCCGTAGTCGAGACCATTCGTTCATAGGGTTCGCCTGCCTGTGCTGCTGGACCATCTGAGGAAGAGGCGGCACGCAAATGTGTTAGTACTCTTCATAGTAAAGTTTGAGGATAACGAAGAATATCGGCGGTTCTTTTTCATTCATTAGCTGTTTAGTGAATCTTGATATGTTGGCAATAAAATTTAAAGTTAGCTGTAGAATTTCCTCTTTTTTTTTTTTTTTTTTTTTTTACGGTTTGTTTTCTCATTAACATTTGCCCTAATTGATCAGATCTTTGTGATGGCGGAAAAAGAGATGGAGTACAGGGTAGAGCTTTTTAACAAGTAAGATTATCTCAAAATTTTCTTTTTTTATTTTTTATTTTTTATTTTCGTAGTTTACTTGATATTGCTTAATAATTATTATTTATTAATATTCATTGGTCAATTATGGAGAATTTCTTTTTTATTTTTTTTGAGGTTTTTAAACCAGGTAATACAGGATTGTATAGATTAGAATCCGACTTTCCGAATTAGCTTTATTACAAGACTTAGCTTTAATTTTCGGAGGTGGATTCCTATCCTTACCATGGCTTCTGTAGGAAAATATTATCTATAATTAGTTAGCTCTAATTACCATTAGAATGCATGATTTACTAAAATTGGAAGATATTTTGCTTAACCTATCACTATTTAAGATTTTTACTCTTGCTATTATAAGGAAAATGTGCTTGGACAGTGCACATTCTGTGTGCTGCGTAGTTTCAGTTTTTGTAGTTCTTAAATGTTTATTTTTTTTGTATTATATTCAGAAACTTTCATTTCATGTTGATCTAATAAGGGTAGACCTATATTTAACACACTACCCATCCTAATTCTCTTTGAGTGTCACGCCCCGAGTTCAAAAACCAGTGTATAATTTTTTTTTTTTTTTTTTTTTTTAATCAGAGTTGCAAAAACAGTCAGGGCAATGACAGACCGCCACATATATAGAAGAGTCCCAATCCCCTATGGAATTGAGCCTTTTCTATATATGCACGGCTAGCTTGGTAACAACATCAAAGTATTAACTACGTACTACCACAACAACAACAAGTAAACTTTACAACTGAAATACAATTTCCTTTCTCTCAAACATCTAATACCTAACTTTTCGGCTGTCCAGGGTCAACCTCTATATCGATACCTCGCCAATTCGTCCCGACATCCCAACACCCGCTCGACCTGAAAAACAGTCACCCGAGGGTGTGAGACACACCGGAGTGTATCCCAGTGGGCACGACGAGCCGAGAAATAGCTAATCGTACCTACTGGGTACTAAAATCTGCGGATAGTAATAGATCAAGGGGTAAAGCTGAATATGAATATTCAAGTAATAACCGGTACTGAAATAAGGATACAGAGTAACTGTATATGTGATGATCCGGACTTCCGCAGGAACTGTTGCAACATTAAACAGTGACTGTAGGAGGCTCATATGATGTATCGGAGCGTGTAGTGTCGAAAACGGATTTTTAAAATGGATCCGGCATGAAAAACGAAGCAAGTGGGCTTTTCCGGGGACTTTCGGCAAAATTTCGGATGAGAATTTGGTGAAATGGACAGCGGATTTGGACTCAGCGTGCGAAAACGGTCAAAATGGTATATTTACTTTATTTTTCGCCATATTTTTAATGTTCACCGGAACAGTAACTCCGCCCGGCCGGAATTACTGTTCCAGCGGCCAGCGGCGACCGGCGGGCGGCGGCGCAGCGGCGGAGCACGGCAGAGCGCAGCGGCGCGCGGCGCGGGCAGCGCGGGCAGCGCGGGCAGGCACGCGGGAGCGCGGTCCACGGCCTGGTGTGCACCGGGAGCACCGAAGAGGGGTGTTGCCACGTGGCGTTCACTCATTGGATGGACGGCTTCTAGAAGGCCGCGGGATTGGTGACACGTGGCGCTTCCCCATTGGTTGACAACTTCCGGAAGACCCGGCGCGGGGACCGGGCACGTGCACCATGTGGCCACGTGGCGCAATCTGAGTGGCCCTTGCACAGGCTGTTTCCTGTTCTGTGGACACGTGGCGCTTCCTGGTTGGTCCATTTTGGTGTTTCCTGTTCTGCCCGGGATCTGGTGTGGGAAGATTCCCTTTGGCCCATTATAAATAGGATCCCCACCCTCCTCCCTTTCTCACCTCGATTTTCGAGCCATAGAGAGAGAAACAGAGGTTGGGCCCTCTAGAAAAATTCTTTCTCTCTCTCTCCTAAAAATTTCAGAATTTTTGGAGTTACCGATAGCGAGTTATCTGCGACGCGGCGCACTGCGACGATTTCCTTTATCGGTGTAGAGTACCGGAGTTTCGGGCAGTGTGCCGACTCCACGGGGCAGCCTGGTATTGTGGAAATACCTTCAGCAGGTTCTAATTTCGTTTACAGGATGGTTCGAGTGGTCCCGGAGCGACGCGGAAGCTTTTTTGTAGAAAAGTGAGTTGGCGTCGGATTGAGAGCTTGCGGGTCGAGCATTGGTTTCATGGATGGGTTTGATGTGAGTTGATCCCTTGGGACATGTGTATTATGAGTTTACAGAGGTGTTCGGTTGGTTTCGGGGTGATGCGGAGGTCCCGAGGCGAGAAAGTGAGTTGACGGGGCATTTCGGAGATTTTCTGGCTAGTTCTGGAGCTTTTGGGTGGCTTGGTTCCGGAACCAGCCATTTGGTTCCGGAACCAGGGCCCGTGTACCGGTACCAAGTGGGTGGTACCGGTACACAAGCACAGAAAGTGCCCAGTTAGCTCGGTTTGGTGCACTGTAGCTTGAGGTATGGGCTTCTTCTGTTCCAACCACTCCATCGTTGATTTTTATACCCCGGCACATGCTCCCTCTCCACCCATCATTTCTTATCCCCTCCACCTTTTTCTTGCTGCCAGAGAAGAGAAAGAAGAGGAGGAAGTAGAGGGAGAAGAGAAGGTCTGTGAGCTTCGTGCTTGGTGGAGTTGACCCGGTCAACGTGCGCGCACGAGAGCACAATTGAGGTAAATTGATCATCGGAAATTATGGATTTGGATTTGTTTGTTCTCCTCTTGGGTTTTATTGATGGAATTGAATGGTAATTTGAGCTAATTTCCATCCTTGCTCCATTCTTGTGCTCTCGGGTTGAGGCAACAGGCTGGGATTACTGCGCAAATCCGCGGCACTGTGCAATGCTTGTATTCGTGTATTGGGTGATCGGTTTGTGCTGAAATTTTTGTGGTGGCCTAGCTGGGTGCTGTGGAGGTTGACTGGAGCTTCATGGATTTTTTCGAGACGCGCAACGGCGCGCGTGCGCGCGAGAGGCGCAGTTCAGTTTTTCGTCAGATTTCGCCCGTTTCTTCACCGATTTCGGCGCGGCCTTCGGAAAGCATTTGAGGTGGGTAGGAATTTCTTCAAGATGTATGGAATGCCCTTTAAAGCTATTGAATGCATGTTGATCATGTTTAGCTTAATTATTTGCATAGCTGGTAAATCTGATAGTTGCCTAGAAAATTGTAGGAATACAATTGCAAGCCCCATATATTTTTAGCATGATCTAGAAGTGATTTGACACTAGACTGCATGTTTAGTTGGCTTTATATTGGCATCTGAACCGTTTTAAAAAATCGTCGGACCTGTTTTAATGAAAACTGGGTTTTGAAAAGAGTTTTAAAATATTGAGATCTTCCCGAGGGGTTGAGTAGGTTCAGAATGCATGTGTTCTCGTGCCAGAGGGCCGAGTGGATTTTTAGAGCATTATGAGATGACTTTCTAGTGTCATGAGAGAGTTTTGAGATACTTGAGTTCGCGGGGTATTGAGGATGTATTCCCTGATTGGGTTACTCTAGATCATGGGTCGTGTTCTGATTTAGTGGTGGAGATGGTTCTCCCACTTAGCCTTGAGAGTTTTGGGGGCTCTGGCAGATCGAGTCGTGGAGGTTTCCCGACTCAGCCACGGGGCGTGCATTATTAGATTGAGTCGTTGAGGGTTCTCCGACATAGCTGTGAGAGTGTTGGGCTTTCCTGTTCGAGTCGTGGAGTCTTTCTACGACTGCGTATGCTTGTTGAGCATTGAGATCCGATCTGTTTGATCGTGTATTTTAGCCTTGAGTCGTTGAGGGTTCTCCGACATAGCTGTGAGAGTGTTTGGGCTTTTCTGTTCGAGTCGTGGAGTCTTCCTCCGACTGAGTTATGCTAGTTGAGCATTGAGATCCGATCTGTTTGATCGTGGATTATAGCCTGCTGAGCCTGGCTTTTTATGCCAGTTATGAGATACTTGAGATACTTGAGTTCGGTGGGGTCGCTCCCCTCGAGCTACGCCCCGGGTGCGATGATGATACCGAGCCTGACGAGGCTGCGAGGTGATTACTGAGATGGTCCTAGAGGGACACCCTACGTAAGTCCGTTCCTCCGGGATGTGCGGCAGTGGATGCCTACGTAAGTCCGTTCCTACGGGATGCGCGGCAGTAGATGAGCGCAGGCTTGATTGACTGGTCCAAAGAGGGACAGTCATTGGGATTGGGTGATATGTGTGAGTGAGTTTCATAGCCTGTTCATAGATGAGTTTTCCTTTGAGCATGATACTTGAGGCGTGTTAGCAGTAGTGGGTGTATGCATATCTTCATCATTTGTAGAGTTTCTTGAGCATGATGATTGAGACATGATAGCTAGTTCCTTTCAGCT
This sequence comes from Tillandsia leiboldiana, assembly GCA_029204045.2. Taxonomy (NCBI): domain Eukaryota; kingdom Viridiplantae; phylum Streptophyta; class Magnoliopsida; order Poales; family Bromeliaceae; genus Tillandsia; species Tillandsia leiboldiana. The sequence goes on along the minus strand of CM055068.1, from coordinate 6,053,251 downwards.
TTTATCTATCTATCTATCTGCATACCTATCTGTTGTGCCTCCAGTAGACTTAGTGGGCATACCGTGGATATTGAGACGGTACCCACTGGGAACTACCTTTGCAGTAGTTCTCACACCCGCTGCGGTGACAGGTTCCTGTGGTAGCTATTCCGGCTTGGTTCGCGCGGAGGCAGCTGATCGAGGTGAGGACGTGGCCGTTTAGTTCCTTACCAGCACTGAGAGTCAGAGGTAGATGTACCTTGGGTATTTTATGACTCCACTTTTGTACTGGACATTCTGAGAGATCAGTGAGGATTTCTTGTACTTTTGTAGCTGAGAGACTTTGTATTGAGATTTTTTTATTATATCAGATGTTCAGTGGATTTCTGTAGCTACTGGTTCTTTTCCAGCTCTGATACATTATAGCTATAGATCTGACTTGCAGGGTAGACGCTTCGTCTGTACGGCAGTTTCCGTACAGATGGCGGATCTGTTGGCGAGCCCGGGTCGCAGTTTCGACCCCGGGGCGTGACAGATTAGGGTGGTATCAGAGCCTAGGAATATAGGTCGTTGAGGACTTAGTGACCCTAGGCTATTGGTTGGACAGTAGGATGACGGTCGTGAGAGACGTGATTGTAGCGAGAGTCCTGATTGAGTTTGTACCTCCCCCGAGGGATTGGGGCGAGTGATTTTACATGTTTATTCTCTAAAGTGATTATGTTGGCTGCAGACAACATAATACTTTAGAACGGTTAACATGTTATAGACTTTCGCTTGATTGGGTCGAGAGTGTTTGTGGTTTGGTTGGCCGTGACTGTTCTTCTTGTTGGCCCTGTGATGCCGTGCAGCGGCGAGGGCGTGTTTGACCTTGGATGAGGAGCCCGAACAGCGGGGGGCTGAATGGACAGAGCAGAGCGAGGTCTGCGAGTTACGGGCCCAGGTAGCTCAGTTGTTTAGGCGACGCGGCGCCAGGAAGAGAACACGGAGCGCGTGATGCGCATGTTTGAGCAGAGAGTATCGTTTGAGGTATCGCCGTAGTACCTCCAGCCGCGACATCGTCGACTTCGGCCCCGTTGGCACTGTGAGTAGTGCGGGAGCAGCGAGAGATTGCTGATTGATAGTCGTGCATCCGCCAGTTCCATCCCCTACAGATTTCAGGGCGGAGTTGGAACCTTGGGAGGCCGGGAACTGGATTGCTGCCATGGAAAAGTTAGCTGAGGACTTGTTCATCCAGGAGAAGCATCAGGTGCCCTTAGTTGCGCACGTTTGGATAGGGACGCCGTGTGTTGGTGGCGTCGAGTCTGTCCCGTTGGACCATCAGGAGAGCGGTTGAGGATTTGGAGCGAGTTTCTATGATTGTTGAGCAGAGTGCCCCATGTCGCCCAGGATGAGGCCCAGGAGATTGATCATGTTTGAGAGGGGACTGCTTCGAGATGTTATCATTTTGGATATTCTCGACGAGCGACTTCAGATGCAGCGGTTGTGCATGCCCGATGGATTGACTGAGGTCTGTGATCATGTCCGAGAGGGACGGAGAGCGAGGGACTAGCTCCAGAGAGAGATGTCCAGTATCGCCTGATTTTGGGATAGTCGAGTGGATCGAGGTTGCCATGATTCCAGTCACAGGATCATGAGTCTCAGAGGAGACAGAGACTAGGATGTTCTCGACAGTCGAGGCACCAACAGCAGTATTCGTATGATTGTGTCTTTTGTGGTGAGCCGCATTCTTCGCTATAGAGTGACTTCAGGATGAGGGCGATGTTTTTCATGTGTTTAGTCAGGACATCTTCAGGCAGAGGGTCCCAGAGTGGTGTTCTTGGATTTGCCGCCTGCGACGGCACCCCACTACCCCTTCAGGATGCAGCGGTTCATCCGACTTACCGGTAGGCTGATTGAGCCGAGATGCCGAGGCAGATTGAGCGATGGCCACCAGCATCTAGTGGATGAAATGGTGTAGTTGGTTGGAGGACGCCAGGATAGTGGAGTGCGTCTTACCAGGTGTGGTTTTCTTATGGTCATCGGAGTTAGAGCATGTTGATGCCAACACCGCTGGTGTGTGCGTTACTAGAGCAAAGATAGCTGCGTGTGGGCCGGTGGTGGGACTGTTAGCTTGTGCACGTGAGGATCAGGTTCCAGATCACGTATAGCACATGGATGAGTGTTGCCAGTCCTGCCAGTGCAGATAATACCTTGGATTTGATCCTAGAGTTGTTAGTCCTACATCAGCTCCGAGATGTTGATATAAGGTTGGATAGGGATTGGTTATCCCAATGTGGTGCTATCTTGGATTGTCGAGAGTGGACATGACCCTCCGTGGACCTGGCCAGGAGGAGTGTGGTTATAGAGGATGCTAGAGCACGGCAGAGGTTGAGTCGTGGTCGTGTCGCTTTGCTAGCGACGGTAGAAGAGGTGCCTACGGCGGCACCGGGACTAAAGGAATATCTTTAACGCCGTGTGATTCCGGACAGGAGTTTACCTGATCTGATGTTGAAGCCGCCGTTTAATGAGACTGAGATCGAGTTAGTGATCGACGTGGTTTTGGAAACCGCGTCGACTTCAGCATCATCACTTGGAGTATCACTCGTGAGACAGTGAGAGAGCTGTTAGCGCAGTTGCGAGAGCCGAGGGATCGAGGGGTCTGTGTGACCCAGTACCACGTCGTGGGGATACGACAGTGAGGATCCGAGAGATTGATATTTTGGATGTGTTACCACACCGTTGATGCACGGTGGTGATGCCACGCCGTTGATACACGGTGGTGATGCCACGCCGTTGATACACGGTGGTGATGCCACGCCGTTGATACACGGTGGTGATGCCATGCCGTGGTATACGGCAGTGATGCCGCGTTGTGAGTGCACAACGGTGAGAGTGCTGTGACGATTCGAGCACAGTTAGATTTGGATCGTGTTGGGTTGATGCCTTGCGGGACATAGAAGGCTTTGTGGAACCCTACAGCTGAGGGCTGTGCCAGATAGGGTCTGAACCCGATAGAGACATTTTGAGCTTACAGTGAGGTCAAGCGGATTGACTAAGGCCCTGCGGCCTTTTGGATTTGAGGACTTGTGTGTTCCGGCGGTACTTGGACCGGGCTGTAGAACCAGTGTGAGTTTGAGCTCTACAGTGAGTTGCCGTGCCAGTGGTTGGTTAGTTTTATACTTGGGATTTATTTCCGAGGTGACATAGAGCACGAGGAGCACTTGAGGATATTGCTGCAACTTCGGGGAGAGAAAAGTTGTTGGTTGCCAAGTTGAGAGAGTTGTGCTTGACTTGAAAGGTTCTGTGGTTAGGCCAGGTGTTTTCAGCTGCAAGGGTGACAGTGGACCCGACGAAGGGTGTTGCCGTTTGGGTTCGGCTTAGACCCACGATAGTGACAGAGGTCCAGAGTTGTGGATTAAACAGTGCCAGCTTAACTTTGAGGAGTTCAAGCTGTGGATGGTATTAGCATTATTGTGAATAGTTGCTTGAGATAGAGAGAAATTTGAGATATCTATCGATCCTAGAACCTGAGGTACTGGGTTACTCAGAAAGAATTTGATTTGAGGCAATGCCGGTGGATAGAGTTATTAGGGATGTATGTTTGAGCTTACAGTAACATCCCGACCAAGCCAATGTGGTCGCAGCTGCCTTGAATAGGCGAGCGGTGCAGTTTTGGTGTATGATGGTTACTCAGCAGATGCCGCTGAAAGAGTAATTGAGATTAAGGAGGTGTTCCCTGAGAATGTGACAAAAACTTGTGTTTTGGACTCGTAGCCCACTCCGTTGGACAGGATTGAGAGGGAACTTCTCAGTGAATGCAGCGGGAGTACTGAAGTACAAGGACCGCATCTGTGTGCCCGTGGATTCCGAGATCCGAGAGCTGATTTTGAGAGTTAGGGGCTGAGTGTTGTTCCCGATGTTGGACTTCTTACCCTGTAGATGGATGTAAGAATGCTTTTGTGAAGCTCTCAGCATTGTGGTTGCTAAGGAGCAACAGAAAAGTTATGCCAATTGGAAGCAGGGAGTTTTGGTGACTTCTAAGAATCACTATCCGCAGAAATGTGTAGATTTGAGTTTTCGCGGGAAGTTGAGTCAGCGAATTGTTGGCATATTCGAGGAGTTAGAGCGCATTGGATCAGTTGCTCACCGATTTGCGCTACCGCCATGAATTGGCAAGTACCCACGAGGACGTTGGTGTATCCGTTCTGAGGGAAGTGTGGATTTGGATTCCTTGCATGATTTGGACTTCGTTTCTTTGGAGTCAGATGAGGACTTGGGCTATCAGGAGTGACCGGTGCGAATTCTTGCTCGAGAGACGAGAGAATTGCGCAACCGGATCTTACCTTTGGCAAAGGTCCAGTTGAGCCGTCTTGATGAGACAAAGGCTGCTTGAGAGCCTGAGGATGAGCTGAGAGTTCATATCCCCACTTATTTGAGTCACCCTCCTGAGTTTTGGAGTTTTTGGGTTTCGAGGACGAAACCGTTAAAAGGAGGGGAGAGTGTAGAGTACCGGAGTTTCGGGCAGTGTGCCGACTCCACGGGGCAGCCTGGTATTGTGGAAATACCTTACAGGATGGTTCGAGTGGTCCCGGAGCGACGCGGAAGCTTTTTTGTAGAAAAGTGAGTTGGCGTCGGATTGAGAGCTTGCGGGTCGAGCATTGGTTTCATGGATGGGTTTGATGTGAGTTGATCCCTTGGGACATGTGTATTATGAGTTTACAGAGGTGTTCGGTTGGTTTCGGGGTGATGCGGAGGTCCCGAGGCGAGGAAAGTGAGTTGACGGGGCATTTCGGAGATTTTCTGGCTAGTTCTGGAGCTTTTGGGTGGCTTGGTTCCGGAACCAGCCATTTGGTTCCGGAACCAGGGCCCGTGTACCGGTACCAAGTGGGTGGTACCGGTACACAAGCACAGAAAGTGCCCAGTTAGCTCGGTTTGGTGCACTGTAGCTTGAGGTATGGGCTTCTTCTGTTCCAACCACTCCATCGTTGATTTTTATACCCCGGCACATGCTCCCTCTCCACCCATCATTTCTTATCCCCTCCACCTTTTTCTTGCTGCCAGAGAAGAGAAAGAAGAGGAGGAAGTAGAGGGAGAAGAGAAGGTCTGTGAGCTTCGTGCTTGGTGGAGTTGACCCGGTCAACGTGCGCGCACGAGAGCACAATTGAGGTAAATTGATCATCGGAAATTATGGATTTGGATTTGTTTGTTCTCCTCTTGGGTTTTATTGATGGAATTGAATGGTAATTTGAGCTAATTTCCATCCTTGCTCCATTCTTGTGCTCTCGGGTTGAGGCAACAGGCTGGGATTACTGCGCAAATCCGCGGCACTGTGCAATGCTTGTATTCGTGTATTGGGTGATCGGTTTGTGCTGAAATTTTTGTGGTGGCCTAGCTGGGTGCTGTGGAGGTTGACTGGAGCTTCGTGGATTTTTTCGAGACGCGCAACGGCGCGCGTGCGCGCGAGAGGCGCAGTTCAGTTTTTCGTCAGATTTCGCCCGTTTCTTCACCGATTTCGGCGCGGCCTTCGGAAAGCATTTGAGGTGGGTTGGAATTTCTTCAAGATGTATGGAATGCCCTTTAAAGCTATTGAATGCATGTTGATCATGTTTAGCTTAATTATTTGCATAGCTGGTAAATCTGATAGTTGCCTAGAAAATTGTAGGAATACAATTGCAAGCCCCATATATTTTTAGCATGATCTAGAAGTGATTTGACACTAGACTGCATGTTTAGTTGGCTTTATATTGGCATCTGAACCGTTTTAAAAATCGTCGGACCTGTTTTAATGAAAACTGGGTTTTGAAAAGAGTTTTAAAATATTGAGATCTTCCCGAGGGGTTGAGTAGGTTCAGAATGCATGTGTTCTCGTGCCAGAGGGCCGAGTGGATTTTTAGAGCATTATGAGATGACTTTCTAGTGTCATGAGAGAGTTTTGAGATACTTGAGTTCGCGGGGTATTGAGGATGTATTCCCTGATTGGGTTACTCTAGATCATGGGTCGTGTTCTGATTTAGTGGTGGAGATGGTTCTCCCACTTAGCCTTGAGAGTTTTGGGGGCTCTGGCAGATCGAGTCGTGGAGGTTTCCCGACTCAGCCACGGGGCGTGCATTATTAGATTGAGTCGTTGAGGGTTCTCCGACATAGCTGTGAGAGTGTTGGGCTTTCCTGTTCGAGTCGTGGAGTCTTTCTACGACTGCGTATGCTTGTTGAGCATTGAGATCCGATCTGTTTGATCGTGTATTTTAGCCTTGAGTCGTTGAGGGTTCTCCGACATAGCTGTGAGAGTGTTTGGGCTTTTCTGTTCGAGTCGTGGAGTCTTCCTCCGACTGAGTTATGCTAGTTGAGCATTGAGATCCGATCTGTTTGATCGTGGATTATAGCCTGCTGAGCCTGGCTTTTTATGCCAGTTATGAGATACTTGAGATACTTGAGTTCGGTGGGGTCGCTCCCCTCGAGCTACGCCCCGGGTGCGATGATGATACCGAGCCTGACGAGGCTGCGAGGTGATTACTGAGATGGTCCTAGAGGGACACCCTACGTAAGTCCGTTCCTCCGGGATGTGCGGCAGTGGATGCCTACGTAAGTCCGTTCCTACGGGATGCGCGGCAGTAGATGAGCGCAGGCTTGATTGACTGGTCCAAAGAGGGACAGTCATTGGGATTGGGTGATATGTGTGAGTGAGTTTCATAGCCTGTTCATAGATGAGTTTTCCTTTGAGCATGATACTTGAGGCGTGTTAGCAGTAGTGGGTGTATGCATATCTTCATCATTTGTAGAGTTTCTTGAGCATGATGATTGAGACATGATAGCTAGTTCCTTTCAGCTTTTATCTATCTATCTATCTGCATACCTATCTGTTGTGCCTCCAGTAGACTTAGTGGGCATACCGTGGATATTGAGACGGTACCCACTGGGAACTACCTTTGCAGTAGTTCTCACACCCGCTGCGGTGACAGGTTCCTGTGGTAGCTATTCCGGCTTGGTTCGCGCGGAGGCAGCTGATCGAGGTGAGGACGTGGCCGTTTAGTTCCTTACCAGCACTGAGAGTCAGAGGTAGATGTACCTTGGGTATTTTATGACTCCACTTTTGTACTGGACATTCTGAGAGATCAGTGAGGATTTCTTGTACTTTTGTAGCTGAGAGACTTTGTATTGAGATTTTTTTATTATATCAGATGTTCAGTGGATTTCTGTAGCTACTGGTTCTTTTTCAGCTCTGATACATTATAGTTATAGATCTGACTTGCAGGGTAGACGCTTCGTCTGTACGGCAGTTTCCGTACAGATGGCGGATCTGTTGGCGAGCCCGGGTCGCAGTTTCGACCCCGGGGCGTGACAATCGGCCCATTTTCCGTCGCAGTTCTGTCGGAAAATTCCTGTGCTCTAACCAGAAGGAATTTTTGAACGATTTTTGTGGCAGCGCGTTCCTAAGAGGTAAGGCTTCGATTTTCGTGTTGATCACTTCGCTCCATTTCATACTTTTGGCATGATTCCCGAGGCCTCTTTGACCCCCCTTTTTGCTGTGGAAATTTCTGGACAGCATCGACTTCTCCGATTTTTATCTTGGTGTAGGAGCATCAGATCGAGGCATTTAAAGAGTCAATTTCGATCTACTCGTCGCAAGGAACGTAACCGTAATTTTTTCGGATTTTTCTGAGCACTATACAGAGGTGAAAAACTCCTCTCTTTTCGTGCTATTTGAAAAACAGCAAAAGCTGTATTTTTATAAATAATATAGTTACACCCTGTGCAATGTGTGTTGCTGTAGGGCACCGTTTTCGGCAGACAGCAGTTTTAGGGGACTGTGGACAGCCAGGAGACTATCTGGGTGTGATTTGAGCTGTTCGAGGTGGGCGGTTGTTGCTTACCTCATTTTTGACAAGCTCACTGGGATTATTAGAACTCCCCTAAAATATTAATAAGAACCATTGGGACGAGCTAATATGACAATTGATAAGAACCATTGGGACGAACTAATATGACAATTGATGAGAACCATTGGGACGAACTAATATGACAATTGATGAGAACCGCTGGGACGAACTCTCCTAAAATTGAATATGACCCCAGAGATTATATGATAACTTATCTTGGGACACTGTGATTGGGACAAAGGCTATAATCTCGCATGCAAATAATTTTTATATCAGTACAGTAAATCAATCTTTTTAAAATAAATATTTTACGCCTTTCTACAGCTTTTAAATAGCGCAATTGCATGCTCGCTTGGGCATCTAGTTAGCCCCTATTTATTGCTACACTATCATATTGGGACTTGACATGTTTTATTGCTCTCTTTTGCATTCAGATGCATGTTGCTCAAGTATGAGCAGGGGTTTGGGATAGTGTAGTCGAGATCATACTAGATTGTGGACTTGTGGGGTATTGCGGTAACCGCAGACATTAGGCGGTTGACCGGATGCTTATCTTTGCATTAGATTGAGGTTGAGTCTTGTCGATCTTTGCATCAGATTGAGGATCGGGCTTTTTATAGTGGATGGAGTTTTCCCACTTATTGAGTATTATTGCATCATATTGGGTATCAGGTCTCTTTAGTGGATGGTTTTTCACTTTGATTAGAGTCGTGATCCAGTCCTGCTGTTTTATGGCACTTATGATACTTATCACTGAGATACTTTACTCGTGTGGGTCGCTCCCCTCGAGTGCCGCTCCGGAGTGTGCGACAGACAGACTTTGAGTCCTTGAGACTCATATTTCCCTATCGGTGTTATGGATTGGCCGACATACCCGATTTGGCAGGCAAGGCACAGCAGGCAGTACCAGTCCTTACTGGTTCACTGATTGGGTTATTTCAGGCAGGCATGTTAGATACTGATGCATACATACAGTCATTCCTTTTGGCACTGCATTTAGAGGCATGCTAGTGGTGGTTTCCCCTTTATTCAGCAGTTCTGTTTACAGCTTTACCACTTATTCCTTTCTTGCCTCTAGTAGTCCTAGTGGGTGCGTCAGAGTTGAGGTTTTACCCACTAGGGGAGGCTACTAGTTTATCTGGTAGTTCTCACCCCCATTGTTGTTCCTCTCTTCCTTCTCCTTTATTTTTGCAGAGTCGTCTGCGGGAGCTGCTAGGCCATCGGCAGCTGATCGAGGTAAGGGGATCGCTGAGTAGATAGATCTCCTGTGAGACTGAGAGTTGCTGTTAGACAAGATATTGTACCCTTCACTCAGACTGTGGTATTCCTCTTTTATTTTGGGTCTGGCTTGAGCCAGCTGGTTGTATTATTTTGGTGAGCTGGGAGATCACTGTATATTTTCAGCTTGTATCTTATTTCCAGTCTGTGATTACTATGTAGTTCTTTTAGTTCAGCTCTGTATTATGCTCTTTTATTGTATATCTTATATCTGAGCAGGTTACCAGCGCTTCGTGTACGCGGGAAATTCCGTGTGCACGGCGGATCTGTTGGCGAGCCCGGGTTCCGGGGCGTGACAGTATAGGCAGGCATCAATCAAAAGCTGGTATGTGAAATAAACTGGCATGAAGCATAATCAAGTGACTGTACATAATGAGTGCTATAATTGATGCTAATCAAGCTATAACTGACAAATCCGAAAATCCTGTAAACGAAATCCACAAGAGATAATAAGCGAATCTATCATGATCGTACTACTGTGCATATCCAGGTACGGAAAATACCAGAATCAATCAAATATAACAGAGCAGGATTAGGTACTGAAAAGTATACTAGAACATGGAAATATAGAATCTATGCATCAATCACAAGAATATCAAGTACCCAATCAATGCCATTATTGGTCACGGGGACCTCAGGCTCATACCACTATCTTGCACCTATCAGACTGACATAACCCCGCACCCATAAGTGCTATCTGGGGCTCACGGGTCCTTCCTCTAGACCACTTTACCGGTAAAGAACATCCACATGGGTCATGACTCCCCTGATGTTCGTGAAGTACAGCGGTGCGTGGCAATCATAGTTCTATGCTCAAGCTCGCGGTCCAACGACCGGGTAGTCGGCAACAAGCCGAAGAAAATCCCAACAGGGATGCAGGTATCTGAATATCTCAATAATATCTCATATCATGCAGTCTGGAATACAAAAAGTATGTATATCTGAGCAAAATCCCGACAGGGATGCATATGTCTGTATATCAATCATATCTCATGTCATGCAGTCTGGAATACAAGAAATATGTATGTCTGATCAAAATCCCGATAGGGATGCATATGTCTGTATATTAATCATAGGTCTATCATGCATATCTGAAATATAGAAGCAAATATAACAAGTGACAGGAATCAACAAGCATGATCATATCATGAAAATCTATGTACTAAGATATCAAAGCTGACGAGTAGGTATACATGATATGTCTAAGGAGATCAAGATCTATCAGGCAAGATCATGTGTCATATAGATAAAATCATCAGAACTAATCAAGAACAAGTGTCCGACTGGACTAAAGCAACCAGAGGGCCGAAAAGATAAAGCCCGGACCGAAGATAACCCACCTGATAAATCGCAGGCGACTAAACCAAATCGACTGTATGCTCAGAACCAGAGTCAACTGAATCAACCTGAATCAAACATGGTTCAGGAACTTAGTTTAATTCTAACTTAACCTAAACTATCCCAATCAACTTAAATCTTTTAACAATGTTTAACGACAACATCTAGACCAACATACTGTTTTTAACTTTATACAATGTCATTTCTGCATTTAGACCCCTAGAGTTTCCGAAAATCGCACTTTTAGTAACTTTTGAGCACTGTTTTCGCTCGTTCTTTCAACTGGAAACTCATTTTCACGATCCGTCACTTCCAGCAGGTGACTTTTAACTTGCTGAACACCGTGCTCACACATTTGCGGCAGCACGAAACCCGAGGAAAACTTCGGGCCATAAAATACCATTCTAACATAGCCTAATTGCATTTTTGTTTCTGCGGCTGATCAAAACTTAAATTAAACGCGAGCATCGCGTTCGGTGACCCCAAATTAGCCAGGAGCTCACTGTCGCGGCTTTGCAAACAGCCCGGAATCAACTTTGGGCTAAACCATTCACTTAGAGGTTGATTTCTCTATAACTTTACTTTTATTAATCCACTCTAAAATCTGCTTTAGGTATATGTTCAAAATGCCTTAAAAAGCACAGGGCTTGCCCTATTTGCAGCCCTGCATTGATGGATCAACAAGATACAACATCTTGCTTACTAGCAACATACACAATGCCCCAAACACTATTCCACACAGATCTGACTTGATCTGAAGTGAGCATCAAGCTCAGGGGATCATTTGGAGCATTTTTCATTTTTACATCAAACCCGAATTCCAATTTTTTCTTCATTCAGGCATTTCCACAAACACCTTAAGGGCACAAAATATACAACATTCACATAGCCCAAGCTTGGATTTGTTCTCTGCAACCACAGCACCTGGGCCAACATTTCTTGGAGGGAAATGCTCCTCCAAATTGTAGGAGCTTTTCCAGCAACTTGGAGCAAGCCCAAACCCACGGTTGGCCGAAGCTCGGGGAAGAAGATGATGTGTTTATCATAGAAATTCGTGACCACTCAACCAAGGGGTCTGGGAACATACCATTTGCACAATTTGATGCTAAAACACATCCCAAACTTACCTGAACCCGTGCCCGGCGACGGGGTGCGGCGGCGGCGGTGGGGAGCAAAGCTCGGTTTGGAGCTTCAACCCATTAATGGCGAAATTTTCCAGAGGCCATATGAAGCCTTCCAACTTGGATGCAGTTGTTCCTCTGGTTCACACGAAGCTTCCCGACCAACTCTCCCCGGCCGGAGTTGGCCGGAGCGCTGGCGGCCGCGTTTTGGTCCATTTTCGGGTTATCCATGGCACCTTGGATTAAGCTGCATGGAAGCCATGCAATAGCATGGCTGGGATCCCCTTGGTCCCAGCAAGTGTTCTGGGTAGGTGGCCGGCGGTTGGGTGGCTCGCCGGCGCCGGAGCAAAGAGCTCGGCCGAAGTACATAAAACCCGAAATTTAGGGTTTCGATTTTCTCTCTAAATACTTAACCATCTTGGTTCAAACTTTGCAGAATTAATCTATGGGTCATACAGTTCCTACCTACCAAGTTTGAGCCTTTTTGGTCCATCGGTTGCGGGGCTGTAAAGAGGCGGAGCAATATCTAGGTTTCCGGCAATAGTTTTCCCCCGCCGGCCAACCAACGTGCATGGGGGCTCGGGGCTTGGCACGAGGCATGCCTAGGTCCTAATTAGGCTACTGCTACGGGTTAGGGGTGCAGAGAACCATTGGTTTAAAGGAACTCACCTTGCCGGAGTTGGTGAAGATGAGGAAGAAGCCGGAATCACTTCTCCTTCTTCGCGCGACCTCGGTAAGCACCCAGAAGATCCTCAGGTACAGGGAAACACCTCAGGAACCCCAGATCCCACTTTGGAAAGGTTTGGTTCCAACTTCTCCTTCCTCTCTCTCTCTCTCTCTCTCTCTCGGTTTTCCTCCAAAGGGTTGTGTCCACGACCTCCACGGTACCCGGGGTTATGAGGAATACTCTTGGGAGTTTGAAATTTCAAAAGCCCTCCTCGTGTAACCACCCACGATGAAGCCCCAACTGCCTCCCGAGATCTTTTGCATTATTTTGCAAACTTTCAAAAAAAAACCCCCACACAATAAACCCTAAGCCCTTAGGTCCCTCATGTGGGTAGCTTAGGCTAACAAGACCTTATCCTAAATGTCTTTTAATTTTTTTGGTCCACCAAATTTAAAGTTTCATCCAAAATACCCCTTTTTCGATGCTTTTCACACATTTCGAGACAACGGCTCGTCAAATTGCGAAACGGATTTCGCCACGACGTCCGGCTCGTCGAGACCTATCAAATAAAGCCTTTGCTCGACTAATTTGGTATTTAAATAAAATCTCGGGTCATAATGTTCTATTAGGTCGCGGATTGGCGCACGCACTTCGATGCACCCGGATCGCCAAACGCAAAATCCGACAGCGCCATTGCGTTCAGAGCGTCGAAATTAGTTAGAATCGACTACTCATGTTGCTAGGTTCGGGGTCTAGATGGCGAAACGGCCGTTAGAGGTCAAAAGGGGATTTAAAATAGGGGTAACTATTCACAACTTAAGTTGTGGGACCCGTTTCTTCTTCGCGGTTTTACGAAAGATCCGACCGTCCGATCGTCGACAAGTAAATATGAACCTTTCATGTTTCGACGAGATGATCGCAATGGTCATCTCGGATTTTCGAGATTTGGCTCGGATTTGAAAGGCAATATTTCTGTCTCGTAAACTGTGCAATTTACACAGTAGAAAAAGGTCAATTGCACTATTTGTGCTCTTCTAATTCTGAGTCATCTTGACTCCATTCTTTTCTTTCATTTGTTTCGAATTTAAATTTCACGAATCTTACATTGAGCTTAGAAGAAGAACTTCTAGCTATCAAGCTTTTGGGTAATAGATATCTATAGCTCTTCCTGCCGGAACTTAAATGAGCTTTTTGGGTCATTAGAGTGGAAGCTTCAATTTGAGGCTTTTGCTTCTCCTATATCAAGAAGCTTTCCTGCCAAGCACACTCCATGGGCCGATACCAATTCAGAGCTTTCATTCAAGCAGGACCGGCGCTTCTCGAGAGAAAATAGATCAAGGCTGAGAAGGAAGAGCGAGCCCCAAAGGCAAGACTAATGATTCAGCACCAAACAGGTCCCACCGAAACCATGAATTATGGTATCGTACTTAATACGCAGTGCACTATTTCCCGATATTTTGAAAACTCATGAATGATCCACAAATGTTTGGTTATAAATACTAACAAACAATCATTGATTACGAATCCTGATCTGATGATTATGCCCTAAAACACTTATTTCATTGTTGTCTATCAGGAGCTGCCCATGCTCAGGACTGGACCTGGATTTCACCCTTCAACAGTCCATCTTTGTTTTGCCGCCTAAAAGCAGTGGATACTTAATCAGTCCTGCTGGTTTAAGTGCTATTGTCTTCTTAATGTGTTTTAATTTGTGGGGGTCTAAAAGAATAACAATATACGTCCTCGAGTTATACAGGTTCGACCGTAAATTTTTCCTCTTTTGTTTTTTTTTTAAAAAACTTATTCCTGTATTCAATCTGCTGCTTTATTTCTGTAACATGGTAGATGTGCTTTATTTGGAAAATACAAGAACTGACTCAAAATATTGCTCTGTGGACTCATAAATTTAATATTTGGGTATATAGGAAATTCGATTTCGGGTAAGAATGCTGGTCATATTGACATTTGTGTTTGTGGTGTGTCCAATTTCGACTTTTTCGATAAATTTGTTGTTACAATTTGGTGTTCAGTTTGTTCCTGATGCTGCATCACTAATGTTTACACTTTTAGAGAAATATTTTGGATTGTTTTGCATACATCTTTTCAGGTATGCTAATACTTTACACCAGGACCTATCTACAGCACCGGAGTACTATGATGATTCGCTCCTAACATGTAGTTTCAGCCATAAAATATTGTTCGCAGTTCGTTAATACTTGGTGTGTGCTATACACACCGTATTAATAGTCATCTTTCTTCTGGGTTTGGTGCAGATGGCTTATCGATCCACCTCTCGAATTTGTTGTTCCTGCCAAGCACACTCCATGGGCTGATACCAATTCAGAACTTTCATTCGAGCAGGACCGGCGCTTCTCAAGAGAAAATAGATCAAGGCTGAAAAGGAAGAGCGAGCCCCAAAGGCAAGACTAATTAGTTATGCGTGTACATAATAAGCTGCATTGCTCTATACTTGGAGTAAGTTTAGGATCTCAATGCAAGTTAAAAATTTTGTTTGGCATTGGTCTACCAAGTCAAATACAAGAGGAGCAGCATTAGTTACAGAGAAACAGAAGCATCTATTGCGTGGACATAGTGCACCACGTTACTCTTTTAGGTCCAACCGAAACCATGAATTATGGTATCGTACTTAATACGCAAAGCTCAGTCTCAGTCAGGCCTTGAAGACTTATTCAAAGATTCACCAGCAGCGACTATTGCTTCAGTTCCAATGAAAACCCAAATGAATGTGAAGAATGAAATCATGAGTCTCTTTGAAAAGGTCCACTTTTTAACTCATTTATATTTTTGTTTCAAAAAGAATGCTGCTATTGATCATTCCCTACTGTTTTAAAGGACTTCGCCCTGTTTGGTTAGAGCATGAGGGAAATTTGGTTTAAAGTCTGTGTACTCAGTGCTGTTTGTAATCACTATTTTTGTTCATTCTCTAATTTTGTTGTATAGGAATATCAAAAACAAGATGTACTTTCGGACCATCAGTGTGAGTACATAGTGCGGATGAGGTAGAGGGCGAAAGTTTTAACCAAAACAGCAACCACTATGTTATTGTAAAAGATTGTTTCTGTTTTTGGCTGAAGAAAATTTTGCGATACTCATTTTAGCCTTGTGATTCAATAAATAGTGCAGTAGTGATTATAATACAGTAAGTTCCATAATCTTTTGTATAAAAGAAGTGCAGTATATCTAATGTGCGGATGAGGTTGGGATCTGGATAACACTTTCGACCGTAAATTTTTCCTCTTTTGTTTTTTTTTAAAAAAACTTTTTCCTGTATTCAATCTGCTGCTTCATTTCTGTAACATGGTAGATGTGCTTTATTTGGAAAATACAAGAACTGACTCTTCCTTTGCTCTGTGGACTCATAAATTTAATATTTGGGTGTATAGGAAATTCGATTTCAGATAAGAATGCTGGTCATATTGACATTTGTGTTTGTGGTGTGTCCAATTTCGGCTTTTCCGATAAATTTGTTGTTACAATTTGGTGTTCAGTTTGTTCCTGATGCTGCATCACTAATGTTTACACTTTTAGAGAAATTTTTTGAATTCTTTTGCTGCTTCTGTAATCCTAAACCATGCAAGCATGTGATGCTATTGCACAAAGTTTTTGGGCATAATAGTTGGTATTTAAAAATGGTTGCATTTTTTTACTTACGCGGTTCAAAAAATAATTTCTATTTTTTTTCCTATAATATCAGTGAACTGATCTGAGAATTCTTTTGGGCACAGGTATCTTATTTAATTAGTTTTATGTTCAAAAATCTTACAATAAGTAAGACAGTTCCGATTCTGCAGCACCACACAGCAATGATCTGCAGAGATCTATTAGCAAGCTGGCTTGCAAAGCAAAAAATATATTTCGCAACCATTCAATTTTTTGCAGGGTATTAGGGCGGATCTGGACTTAGAAATATGTGGTAAATTTTGCTATTGATGTGGTAACAAATAATTATGCTTTTTCTATGAACAATAAATAATCAGACTGCTTTACGTTTTAATCATGCATCTTTTTTTGATTTAAAATTGAAGTGATGCTAATTGTTAGTGAACAACTGTTATATATATTAACTGTACTTTTGTGCTCTTTTTTTTTCTCTAACTTATAAATTTGAAAAGCTTATAATATATTAAATATTCCTATCTTTATAAATAATTTATTTTTTATTACTTAATAATTATTATTTATATTCGGCCGCCGCGAAACGCGGATCTTTAACTAGTTATTACTAAGAGTAGCTGAATACATTGAAATCAAAAGATGTGACACCAAAAAACTAAAAAATTAAAGCTGAAGGTGATATTTGAAAATTTCTTATAGGTGAGGGGGTCTTCTTACATTTTTACCAAAAGACCCAAAAAGCACTCGAAATCCTCGTTCCCGCCCATTCTCCATCTCCCTCCGTCCTTCCACCTTTTTCTTCTCCATCTCTCTCTCTCTCTCTCTCTCTCTCTCTCTCTCTCTCTCTCCGGCGCGTCCTCCGCCGCTCTCCGCCGCCGCCTCCGCCGCATCAGCCGCGGCAACGATGGACTCCGCCGCTGACTCTCTCCTCGAGACCCTTCAGGGCCCCGACCACCGCGGCCTCTACGAGCGCGTCGCCTCCTTCCTCCTCCCGTTCGGCGATCTCGTCCCCCTCGACGCTCGAAACCCTAACGCCGCCGCCCCCAGGAAGAGCGCAGTCGCCAAGCAGAAACCCTCTTCCAAGAAGAAGAGAGCCGAAGCCGGCCCCCGATCCATCCACCCCCTCGCGAAGCAGTTCCTCCCCTTCCTCTGCCGCTCTCTTCAGCTCCTCCCCGAGGTCCTCCGCAGAAGCCCTAATCCTCCCGAGGGAGATGGCGGCGGCGATGATCGTAAAGAGCGGGCGGCGGAGCTTCTCGGCGTTTATGGGCTTTTGCTCGAGTGCTTGGCGTGCATCGGCCCGTGCCTCGCGGGGAAGCCCTACTCGGTGCACCTCCGGAGGGGACAGTACGTTTGCTGCTTGGAAGGTCAGGGAATGTATGCAGAGGCCGAGGAGGAGGCGCTTTCTCTTCTCGAGAGCCTTCGATCGGCGCTGATCCCACCTGCCTCAGCACCGAGGTCACAGAAGGGGAGAAGCGCCGATGCCAGGTGCCTATTGCCTGATCCGAAGCTCGCAGGTTGTGACGATCCGGAGGTCACAATTTTGGCCATCCAGATTATCATCAGCCTTGCCAACTGTTCTTCTAAATACAAAACAAAGAACGGAGCTGCTTTTGAGAAGATCTTGGCCCTTGCCGAGCAAGTTCAGCCATGGCTCCTGTAAGTGAATGATCTGGGCTGAATCCAACATACGGATCCTAAAATTTTGGCACTGATGTTAATTTTTTCCATATATGCAGGTTTCTTGTTCCTGAGTCGCGGAAGAAATATCATTGGTTACTTGTGAATGCCTTGTACAGATGTTCGAATTTCCTGATTTTAGAATGTACATCCTTTAACACAGTTTTGGTACAGCGGTTCTGTATGTCCATGTTGAGAGAGTGTGCGAAGCCCTCTTCAATCGACCATTTTCCGATAGTTAGTACATAAGCTAAATTTTCGTTTTTGTAAAGTTATTCTAAGTGAATATATTGGATGGGATGTGAGTTTTGGCTTGTGAATTGCAGATTGCTCGCAAGACTTTTTCTTCCATCGACTTGCATTGGGAAGGCAGATCCTGTCTTATTCTCGATATGCTAAAATTGACCCTTGAGTCCATAAAATGTGGCTGCAAGGTACTTTGTTTCATTTTGAATATATTTGTTGACACTTTCGATTTTCTTTGGTCCGTAATTATTGTAACTGGAACTTGAAATTCTTCATGCGTAACTTGATTTTTGCGGCAAGAAAGATGTTGGAATTTACAATTGTATGATAAGTGATTGATATTAGTTGAGATATGAAGGGCATTTTGGTGTAGCACCTGTTTTTATTTTCTAGTTTTGATTTTGAAATTTGTAATGTGGTGAGGAAGCTGTAAATGAGTTTCGAAGCATAGCATGTTGACTGTATGTGTTTGATCTTACGAGACATCTAAGTTCTTTTTTTCTTTCTTTTTGTTTTTTTGTTGTTGTGCATAGTAGAAAGTGTATCATGTTATTTGTCTTAAGGTGGCTGATATGGCTTTTTTCCTTTTAAATGTGTTTTTTTTCATTTAAACTGACTCACATTTTTGTTTTCATGCATTTTGTGTATGAGCAGGTTCGCGTGTCAAAATCTGTAAATGAGCTGCTCGATTTTGTATTGTATTCTGCTGACAGCCTTTGTGCTGCCAACATGGATGCCCTTACAGGTTTTTCGAAATTATTTTATGAAAAAGGAGGCGATTTCCTTGAGGTACATTTATATTGGCGTTTTTGTAGAAAGTGATACCTTGCAGTTTATAACCTCTTTCTGATGAATTGATTATTTTTCTTGTCAGGTTTCACCTCCTATTGCCTCAATTCTTATTCTCTATGCTACTGCCGTATACTTCATATCTAATAATATTCAAGTTAAGCAAGCTGGAGATAGTTTTGAATTATCTTCTGAGGGTACTACAACTACAATTTTACTTGACAATGTAGAATATCTTCAGAAGTTGACTGATTCACTGGGCAGTTTAGCAAGATATTTTCACGTCGCAAGCGACAGGACTGATATTGCTTTTGGGGATCCATTAGAGGCACAGAATGAATCAACCATGCTTCTGAAGTCCAATATCTACACGGAGTGTAAAAACTTGCATGGAAATGCTTCCTTTATCTCGTATTTTGATGCTTTAGCGTTTTTATGCAAGATATTCCATCAATATGTAAACACAGCCTGGAAATACTTGTCTGAGAGGAAAATGATGTGTTATTTTGTGAAGATAGACCATGTTTTGAATGCATTACATCAATTCTGTGATTCGGTGATCTTCGCTTTCAGGTAAGCCCGTATCATAGACAGTTGTTGCTGCAACTACTGAATTCTGAAATGTTACATTTTAAAGAAAGTCAGGACAAGACTTAAGAGTTTCAATGTCTGTTTTTCCTATTTGTATAGATGCAGCAAGACATCTGAAAAGGATAAAGAGAGGCAGCAGGAAAGATGTGGAACATTACTTGAAATAACCATTTCAGCATTCAAAATCTCGTTTCTCACAGATGGAAACTATCAGGTTTAACCTCGTATAATTGGTCTTGTATTTTGGCTTTTGTGGTATCACAAAGAAGATTGTTTTTAGCTTTATTTTGAGCAAAACCACTGTGCCTTTTTTTTTTTTTTTCTGGCTAATTTATTCTGTTTTTGTAGTTCAGAAGAGTCTGTCCTCCATTAATTGCATCATATCAAGTGAATGGATTGAACCTCAGGAGCTGAGATTTCTTATTTTAGCACTCTGGAATATTGGAGCTTCGTTGTACAATATTGGGCACTTTAAACAGGTATATATGTTGTTAATGTTGATCAACTTTGTTGAACCTTGGATCCCTATTCTTTTGCATGTTCCTTAGAAATGTTTCTGTTTTACATTATTGTTGACAATGTTACAGTATTGTCGTGAACATTTCTCTTTATTTATATGCAACTTAAAGGCGCCTAAAGTAGCAAGTTTTCCCAGATATTTGGTCAGGATTTCTGAGTAGCCGGAGACAAGGTAACCATGCTTTGAAACTAGTTCCATATCAGCTACATCTAGTAGTGCCTAATTACCAGATAGTGTATGGTTTTGAATGACGATGCATTAATCATGGCTTGGTAATGATTATTTAAAACTTTGTGACCTTAAAACTTTGTGATCTTACGCAGAGATATGCTGGATATACTACATTAATCTTTCAATATTTCTGAGTTCTTCCTATTCGTATGCAATGATCTTATTCCAGATTTGGCTTGCATTTGTTTATTGTAGTCAATTGATTGGAGTCGATTCATCTGAACAATTGTATGCAATGATCTTATTCCAGATTTGGCTACTGTTGGATTGGATAATTTGAGTGCTGAATTAAATAAAACTGTATTCTTACAAATTCTGTTACTTTTGCCTCTAATTTTGTGTTTTATTTTGTAACCAACGGGCAGCACGATAAAACTATACATAATCATGTGGTTGTAAGAAGATGGGCATGGCTTTTCTTCTACTTCTTCGAGTTGATTATGATAGCAATGACCTATTCTATTTGCATCTGTGAAGTCTGGCCTGTTTAATCATTTGAGCTGTCTATCTGCAAAATTTTGCATGTTTTATG
The DNA here is from genome assembly GCA_029204045.2 of Tillandsia leiboldiana. NCBI lineage: Eukaryota > Viridiplantae > Streptophyta > Magnoliopsida > Poales > Bromeliaceae > Tillandsia > Tillandsia leiboldiana. Next base: position 6,032,793 of record CM055068.1, on the reverse strand, counting down.
TTTTAGCTGGCATTAATGTTATCTAATTGCCATTGTCATTTCATTCAGGTACCAATAGCATTGCGGTTATGTCGTCAAGCAATATGGGAAAATGTCAATCAAGCTAGCAGAAGATACTCGGACAAGCTGCAGGGGTTTAATGTTGATGGTATATCTAAGGATTCAATAAAGGATGCCATTAATGACGCATTCACAAGGATTGCAACTATAGTTGATACTCTGCACAGATGTGGTGCCACTGACACCAATGAAATTGTTGTAGAGAGCTTATTGAAACTGTCAGCCGCTGAAGACATATTTGAAAATCTAAATGGCTCTTTGGTCTTGGTTAAACAATGGGTTAAGGTACTAATCTAAAAATAATGGAATTTATTTGATGTACCTGATAGGTCTTTATTCTACCTAATCTTTCTTGAAACTGCAGATAATGTGTAAAGATTTTGAAGGTCTTGACATGGTAGATAATGCTGAAGTTCTCTACTCCCAACTATTGAGATACCGTCCGAAATGGCCAAAGAAGATTGCAGGCAAGATTCTTGAGCAGGTTCGATCTCTTTTCTCGTCAAATTTCATGGCAGTTACTATCAATTATTCTTTTTTTTTTCAGAGATAAAATGTTATATGAATATGTCTTAATTTTTGCAGGAACTTCTTGCATATGACTTGATGGAAGCTCGAAACCCAGCTCTTTGTAAAAAGATGAAACTAAAAGTTGTTGATATTCTCTTAAATGACATTTATGTGTCAAGAGATTGTTATTTGGGAAGATCGAGGGTACTTGTTAGGAAGGCGAAAGTACTTCGAGATTGCGGGATAGAGAGTATAAACGACTCTCTGAAATGTCTCTCTGAAGCCATTTGTTTACTTGTAAGTTTGTAATTTGTTAACCTTCAAGATGTTGCGTATCTTCTTTTCTTCTTCTATGTGGCATAACCTTGCCAACAAATTTAGATAGTTGACATATAGTTCTGATGTAACAGAAAGACACATCATTAGATTCTTCTGGAGGTAATGCTACTGTACATCACCAGTTGGCCATCGCATACTGCTTGCATGCACAGTGTGCCCAGGAAGCCAATCTCGACTGTAAGGTAGTATGTGAAGGGCAATTATATATGAGGTTAAGAAGATGTTTTGATCCTTAGTACACTTGTGTAGGAATAAGAAAACTTTCAGATTTGGGCATCCTTTCAATATTTCTGAAATTTTTGGTTGTGAAACAGGTTATCCTGCAAGATGTTGAAGCCGCATTAAATTTGTGGCTAAGCATAGACATCCAAGATTTTCGTTGTATAGATGGAAATTTTGAAATGACAGCCGAAAATATGACACCGTTATTGTGTTCCATTACTGATTTGTTGGCCATGAAGGTGAGACTTATAGACCACGCAACTGCTAAACTCTGTCTATATAGTATATGCAGTAGTATAGTGCCTATGTGATGTAATATGCTTTGCGTGCATCACCCAGGGATGCTTGGAGTTTCAGTTTGACATCTGCAAGCTACTGATCATGATATGGAATCGGGAAAATATTGCTCTTGAAAGATTTTTTGCCTTGCTATGGAATGATAGGCGCCTTAATCATTCATTTTGTACCATTCCAATGGATGGACAGTTCATTTTGAATATGTCAAAACACTTTGGTGTTAATGCTAGCTCTGTTGATTATTGGATAAATTGTGTAAAAGGTCATCAGGCATCACTGTGTATGTTTCACCAGAAGGTATCACTGACTGATTCAATTTTTCCTGAATTAAGTGATCATGGTTTTGAAACATCATTTGGTCATGAAGTCAGTGCTGATGAAGTTAAAAAGGTTGCATCTTCTCTTGTTTCTGCTGTAAGTTCTGTTCAAAAAATCAAAGGAAAATTCATAGCCCTTGATCTCAACAATATCAGAATTTTCACGTATTAATCCTCCTGTTTTGGATGTTGTAGGTTTCTTTTTCAAGTCAATCAGCTTTCCTTGCTGGATATCTGTACTATGATTTGGCTGAAAGGCTTCTGGTAAAGGGAAGATTTTTTGAGGTAAGTTACTATTACACTCCAAATGATATTACTCATATAGCTAGGAACAATCTTCCCTTTGGATGAATTGCATTTTAAGCATTCCATTAATTATGACTACAGATCACAGTCAGAAGTTAGCCATTAAAACAAATTTCTTATTTGTGAAACTAAGGAACCAACTACGAGTTGCATGTAAAATGCTAGTATCAATTGATTCTGGTATTTATGTCAAGCCGATTCTTTGCTCTAAACTTTTATCCAAACCAAGCTGCACTGTAATTATTGTTTCTGGAATTTCAAGTTATACCATGCAGAGTAGCTATGGTTGTTCATTATTAATTATGGTTATTATGGAATATTTCTATTGTTTAGGCTCTTGGCCTTTCTAGAGAGGCTCTTCAGTTGCGAAAGAGACTCCTAAAAAGGAAGTTCATCTACTACTTTAGGCGGCGGCAGCAGCAGCAGCAATCGCAGCAGCTTGTAAGTGCTGAAAAAGAAAACCAGACAAAACCAGACCTTGTTCACATTGAAGCGATGGAATCAGTTGTAACTGAAACTTGGCCAGATCACAGTAGGTCACGAAACATAGAGGACTCCTTCCTTACTCCATGGGCTGTTCTTAGATGCTACCTTGAAAGCATTTTGCAGGTTTATATTTGTATTTTCTTGAATAAAATAAGTACGTCCTTGATACTTCATGATGCCTGATATCTTAATACTCAGGTGGGAATTATTTATGAATCAACTGGTGATGCTGCTGAAGCTGAAATACTTTTCCGGACAGGAAAAGAGTTGTCCCATCTGCAAAGTCTACCTACTTTTGGGATTGCTTTTTCATCATTATTAGGTAAATTCTCTACATGTGTATTCCTACCTCCCTCTCATTTAGTCAATTTTGCATTTCTTTTTGTCCTATATGTATTAGCACTAAATTAATCTGGATTCTGTGTCAGGTCAATTGTACCGTAAGAAACACTTATGGGATTTAGCAGAAACTGAGCTCAGTAATGCTAAAAGGCTTCTAGCGGAATATGATACGATTATTTCCTGCAAGAACTGTAAGCTGGTCCTTGAGGTTGCAATTCATATCCAAGCTGGAGATTTATCTAGAAACCTCTTTGAAAAAGGAATTAAATCCGTCAGTGACCTATCAAATGCTATAAGTATGTACAGATCAGCTCTAGAGAAAATTAGTAATGCTGAATTACAATGCCCTTATAACTTCTGTGATACATCTGAACACAACAGTCTCACGGTCAGCACAGATCATGCTGTAGAAGCCAAAGGTGCAGCTCGACGCTGTGGTACAGCACCCTCATTCATTAAGGAAGTAAGGTCATGTATATGCAGCATCTGTCTATCTTTACACCAGCATTCTAATGTCGACCGTCCTAGATGTTTGCAGGCAGAGTATAACAAACAATCCTTCTCAAATCCTGGAGCTGGAGAGTCACTTGTGAATAGTAAAGCCAAAAAAATGTCAAGAGATGCATCAAAGGGTATATCGAAGGTGGAAAAAACAGTGGCTGAAACAAAAACAACGAGAACTCGTTCTCGTAAACGGCTTGAAGATAAAAAACATGAAAATATTGCAGGTGAAGTGGATTGTAATTATGACACAACTGTGAGTCATGACCTCTGTGCTGATTCTCTGAGTGCTAAATGTTCAGAGAAGAAACTAAACGCAAGTTGCCAAGAGGATGAATGCAATAGAGAAGATCAATGTGACAAAGTAGGATGTTGGAGCTGTTTTCTTATTAATGCACTACATGCTGGGCCTTTGGAAACAATTTTGTTTCTGAAATGGGAATGCCATCGTAGGCGTACTCTTCTGATACTGCTCTTAAAAATAGGTATTTATTTTTCATCTAGAAATTCCCATTAGAATTATATTGTAGTAATGATTTAGTTCACTCTGCTGCTGCCAAATATCTGAAACGCTTCTGCTTATCTGTTCAGATACTTACCATCTTTATTTCTTGTACAGCAAGATCCTTGGGGACTCATGGCGGAAAGCATGGTGCACATGAAGTACATGATGTATATTGGCAATCTATTTCTCTGTTGTTCTACAGATCCATTTCTTGCAACTACTTTGAACTTATGGGGCCTCGCTTAATTGAGCTAATTGCGGGTGAGAATTTAGGTGATACTCTTTCTATCGAGCGTGCGGCGCTTCTGTATAACGTGAGCCTCTTTTCTCTAAAGGGATGCCCTTCAGAGCAACCTAGGTGATTATATTTCTTGTGTTGTTATTGAATGTGCTCAGGCTTGTTTTGACCGTAAAACTATCACTTTCTAGCAATAGCACCTACATATGGTTAATATTCTTATTCAATTCACATTTTCCATGCACAGGGGCACATGCTGCTGCCTTTCTAATATACAAATGTCTGATGTTGTTCCTTGGTTGTTGAGAGCATTCATAATTTCCCAACAGTTCCCCTCACTTCTTCAGAAGGTCTTGAACGCTTCTATGCCTTTAATTCCATGCTAAGATATCAGTAACTAGTTGCGTTGATGCTTACAGATACTTTTACCCTTTTGAATAATTGAAAGAGGTAGCACGTTTTCAGCGTTCCTCTAGTTTTTTTTTTTCGTCAGTTATATGGAGTTCGACTGAGTTAAGGTTCAAATTGTCCTGGCGCAGGTTTGCAGGCTTCTTGCTTCCATATTTTTGCTTTCAACATTGGATTGCTCTACTTCTTTACCCTTGTATTCTGAGAAATCTCTCTCTTTGAATCACTGGGCTGCGTACTTCCATCAAGCTTCTCTTGGTACTTTTCTGCATCGCCATTACTTTTCTAGTGCCAGAGGTGTCTTCAACAATAAAACAACCGAGGTTTGTTTCTGTGTCGTCACTTTAGCTCATTTGTTTGAAATGTATTATTGTTAATAATTGCGAAATTACAATAGTTGTCTAGCGGGTACTGGTTTTTTCATTCAATTTTTATTTAAAATAATGCACTAATTTAATTTGCCTTTCGTATTGGTTATTGTTATCTGTAATTTTTTTTTTCACATTCTCTCTCTTTGTTAGCATGTTTTTCTATTCCTTTTTTTTTTTTTTTTTTTTTTTTCAATTTTATATATTTCTCTCTTTGTTTTCTATATTTGGTTTCTTAGACGTAGTTTTGAGTCCTCTGGTCACCATAGTGCTATAAAATTTGCTGGTTTTTTACTCTCTCTCTCTCTCTCTCTCTCTCTCTCTCTCTCTCTCTCTCTCTCTCTCGCGGGCGCGCGAAATTCCTTGATTTTGTATTTTTTCTGTTCCCTCGTTTTATCATTTTCTCTTCTATGTTTCAGGACTACCCTTGTAATATCATGTCTGACACAGACAGCAGAACTTTCAAGTTTCTGAGGTTAATTTTCTATCTAACCTAGTAGCAAATTTAGTGCTCTAATCTTTTTGATTTTAGCATAATTGCAGTGCTATCTTTCCAATGCAGATGTTCAGTAGAAAAACTTGAACACCTCGAAGAGCATATAACTGACTTTTTTAAGAGCCTCCCAAGAGTTCCTATCATTTGCATAAGCATGCTTGGAGATGACTATGCTAATCTCCTGGGAGAAACTCTGCTTCTCCATCCTTTCTTTCCGGCTTGGCTTTTGCTGTCAAGATTGGATTCAACTAGCCAACCAATCACAATGCTTCTGCCTGTGGATACAATTTCGGAAGGTAAACCACCCACTTCTTGTGAAGCAATTATAGGGTCAGTAAAAAAATACTATGTACTATGTCGTTTCAGCATTCTCTTTCTTACTATGGTGTCCTCCTGTCAGAGTCGCAATCTGAAGATGCTATTTCTGGCAAAGAATTCATCAATACTAGCACTGTCTCACTTAAGAGCTGGAAGTGCCCTTGGAGTTATACTGTTCTGGATTATGTAGCCCCATCTTTTAAACATCTGCTGGAAGAGAACTTTGTATCTCTAGCTAGCACAGTTCTTTCTCCAACCGATGAACAATTGGACCTCATCAAGTGGTGGTCACAGAGAACCAAGCTCAATAATTGTCTAGATAAGTTGTTGAAGTGAGTGCTTCTGATTTTTAGTAGTTGCTATAAAAATTTCCCAATGTGATTCCGTTTGACTCATTTTGGTTCCTTTTATATGGTTTAATAACATTGTGAGAAAGCATGTAGTTGAACAAATTAATTAAGATGTGAGGTTTTATTGGTGTAGGTTTTGTTGGTGTTGTATGTTTCTCATCTCGAGTGACTCTTCATTTCAATTGCAAAGTTAACAACATTTATTGCGTTATGGAGATGATAGAATATGGTTTTTTGTACAACTTGAATTCATTTATGTTTTTCGTCATGCAGGATCATGGAGGAATCATGGCTGGGACCTTGGGGTTGCTTGTTTTTGGGTGAGCATTCAGCTCATGAACAGATGGACATGATGGTATTGAAGTTAATCGATTATGTAAAATCTCAATTCAAGTTTGAAGGAAATCATAGTCTTGTGAAGTCTATCCTATGTGGTGCCAAGTCAGTAGCAGATGCTCAAGCATGCATTTCTCAACTTGTAATATGCAAAGGCTACTTTGGTTGGGGAGCATGTTGTGGGGAGGAAAGAATTAGGGCTTTCTCTGGGGCTTGCCAGACAGAAGCCGATATGCCAGACTCAATACTTAAGTTACTCGAAGAAGCAATCATCAGGCCGGAAGTGCCAATTAATAGAGAACCAATTGATAGAGAACCGGTGATTCTTGTACTGGATACCGATGTGCAGGTGAGCAGCTATTCAAGTTCTTATCTTCTGAAGGCATTACTCGTCCAATTTAAAATTTTCTTTACATGTGACTTACTGCTTTCCTCCTGGTGTTGCTTCTTTTTTTTTCTCCTCATTATTTCTTCTCGAGTAAAAGGCATAAAACCCTAAAGCTGCTGACGAGCAGCGAAGTTTTCTAAATTGTATTCTTTCACCCAATGATTGTGAATCTTTAATATTGTTATGTATAGGAATAAGATCTTACCTTTAGCGGGACTGAACTGTGTGCATTTTACTACAATTATTTTGCATAAAACAAGTTCATGATATTGTGGCCCTTCTACGTTTCTCTCCATAATTAGAAAACTGTTCTGTCTTAAACGTACTCCGTCCTTTATTATCTCTTCTCAGCATATAGAAAACTTTCTCACTCAGGAACCTGCTCTTGTACATTACAAGGCTCTTCTTTTATTGCTATATGGCAAGCTAATTGTGTTGTGAATTGCTGCAGATGCTCCCTTGGGAGAATTTACCATTGCTGAGGGGTCAAGAGATCTATCGCATGCCGTCAGTAGGCAGTATTCGTTTGGCATTCAATGGAAACCAGCACCTTGATAAAGAGAGGGATGCATTGGGTGCTTACTTTCCTGTTGTTGACCCTTTCAATGCATACTACTTGTTGAACCCTAGCGGGGATCTCAATAGCACACAGGTGGAATTTGAGAAGTTGTTCGAAGATCACAACTGGGAGGTAAATTTACACTTTTTTTTGTGTGCGAATAACATAATGATTTAGTATATGTGATAAGAAAATTGTTTATGACCAGAGGCCTTTTTTTTTAATTACCAACCTCGCATGTAAATATGTGGCAATAACAAGTTAATAAGTCATTGTGGTAATCCTTGCATAAGTTGATTAGTCTTATTGCTGTTTGCTTCCAAAAAGACGCCTAAGTAATGGCAGTATAGTTGGTTGAAATCAAAGTACTGTACTTCTCTTTGGAAATGTTGTCATGCAAAATTTACGCAGGGAAAAGCTGGAAATGCTCCAACAACAGAAGACTTGATTTTGGCTTTACAGAATCATGACCTTTTCCTTTACTTTGGTCATGGAAGTGGTATGCCATTGGAGATACAAGCTCTCTGTTTATTCCATTACTGCAGATATTGGTGCTATGCAACAAATCTGAACTTTTTGATTCACGAAATATGATGCAGGAATTCAATACATTCCAGGAAAAGAAATTGAAAAACTGGACCAATGTGCAGCTACTCTTCTAATGGGTTGTAGTAGCGGAACACTCTTCTGCAGAGGGCGCTATGCTCCTCAAGGCGTCCCTTTATCCTATTTATTTGCTGGATCTCCTGCTATCATTGCGAATCTATGGGATGTTTCCGATAAAGATATCGACCGGTTTGGTAAAGCCATCCTTAATTCATGGCTGAATGAAGCAGCAGTAGCTATGGGCGACTGTTCAAGGTGCTCTGAATTAGCGAAAGAATTCAGATGCATGAAGATTGATGGAGAAGAAAATGATAAAGCTAGAAAGACAAGAAGAAAAGGGTACAGAGGTAAGAAGTTGCAGCAATCACGTGAGAGCAATAAATGCCACACTTGCGGGAGAAAGAGGATAGCTTCATATATGAGCCGGGCACGAGAGGCCTGCAAGCTCCCATTGTTGATTGGGGCATCTCCTGTTTGTTATGGGGTGCCGACTCTTGTGAGGAAGAAATCAGAATGATAAGCCGCTTTGCAGTTTGATTTTCTTTTCTTTTCTTTTCTTTTTTTTTCCTGCCTTTCTCCTAGCTTTTCCCTGCTGGTTCAGCTGCTCATTCATGATGAAGCAATACAGATATACCGATTTACACCATTCTTGTGGCATCCAATTCGTACTCAGGAACGTTGCTCAAATGCTTGTACTAAGTGATATATATATATCAAAGATATTGGGATTCTATGTACAAGCTCTTGCGAGTTCCTGAGCTGGACTTTACATTTTGTTCTAGGTTGCGCACTTGGTTGAAAAACATCAGCAATTGTATTCATCCTAGTGTACGAATTGGAAAAAAAAAAAAAGTTAATATATTCGAAATGGTTATAGTTCGGAGTCATGTGATTAGCTTTTGTATTTATGTAGTAGGAAACTGGGTGCCCGGGAATGCAGATTATGGACTCATTTCCTTAAAGCTATCTAGCAAGTCTTATATTCTCTGTCTCTTTTGTCTGTCTGCCTGAAATGTGGGGATTGGCTCACTGAATTTGGCCATTCTTTTTCGTGTTTCTTTCTAACTCCTTTTATATCTGCAGCATCTGTGGAAGACTACAATTTCGTTCTGCCAGAATTATTTTTGCTCTTTTATATCTGCAGCATCTGTGGAAGACTACAATTTCGTTCAGCCAGAATCATTTTTGCTCATTTATTATCTGCTTTTTAGTTATTGCAGTGTCCTTCTGAATTGCATCATCAGCATTCAGTAATCTTCTATTAGGTTAGATGTCTTGCGTGCATACAGCATTCAGTAATCTTCTATTAGGTTAGATGTCTTGCGTGCATAAGCTCTTGCCGTCTTCAATGAGGAGCGTATGATTATATTAACTTGTACGGTGTGCTTTGTGATGTCAAAAGTGTTCTCATGGCTGTGGTAGCTAACCCATACGGCTGATTATTAGTGAAGTTATGCATGACCTGTTCATCGTGACGGGCATAGTTAAGATTTGTCAATTTTTATTCTGTTAATAGACACTGATGTGTAAGGTACGATTTGTTCTTCAGCTGCCTATTAAACCTGTAAAAATGAGGCAAAGTCACTAATGCTAGTTCATTTCCATAGTAAGTTGATAACTGATTTCAAACAACCCCTAAGCAGTCCTGATGTTGAGGGCTGCTGAAGTAAAAAAAATATTGAAATGGTTAGTTAAACTTGGACACGGCGTAATATATATATTTCAAATTGCTTAGTATTTCAATTTCAAAGCCTTGTCTCAATTCAACAGAATTTGAGTTACTGTTATTAAAAGGCGTGATCTACAGCACATGAAGTTTGTTCCTCCATCGGCGCCCCTAATACAACACTAAGAGCAGCATAATGTGATTTACAGAAGAACATATAATTAACTCACGCTAGGTATAGAGGTGTCAGATAAATCAAATCGCATGAACTCAGCTAATTTCAGTCAGGAGAGTTCTTAACCACTTTGGAACTGTTTTAGTAAGATATATAGAAGCAGCTATGCAGGAATATCAAGGCACAGAAGGCCAAGAGAATTCAAAAAACTGAACAAAAAGACCAAAAATAAAAATGCATCCATCAGGCTCCGTTTTTGCATTTCTTGTCCTGCCATGAAGTTGATACACTTCTTCGTGAACAGAAAAGATGGATCAGCCACCAAAATAGGGGCATTTTTGGAGAACATATATAGCAGCATATTTAGCAGAAAAACCAAAAGTGTCAGATGCAAACCACCAAATACAGCAGTCGCTCCACAACTCCAACAATTAAGTGCCATGAAGCCTTTCTAGTTTGGAGGCTGTTCTTAATCTGAATAAATTTCTGAGAAGAACACAACTATTTAGTGCAGTGCAACTACGAAACAAAAGATGCATTGATATAAACCAATGAGCTCACAGTTAAAATAAGACCTTTCAATTCCATTCTTTACCAAATGATCGCAAATCAGTAAATCAATGGAGAAGCTTATAAATATTTTTCAGTCATCAGCTATTATTAATCAGCTTGTATTCCTCCCCCCCTACTAGTAAGTAAACAAGATCCAAACCCCTAAAACTCAGCCTACATGCATGACCAACCTTCCCCTGCTCCTGCGACGCCGTCTCCCCCGCCTCTCCGAACTCACAGAATCCATACCTCCCCCTCGGGCCATAACCGGATCGACCTCGTCATCATCGTCCGATGGATAAGCAGCATTAACATCACCACCGCCACCACTTCCATTAAAAGGAGGATAACTATCATCCTCTTCTCTCCCTTCAAGAGCAGTATTATTATTCTCCCTATGAAGCCTCATTAGTCTCGCACTCTCCCTAAATAAAAAGTACAGGATGCTCCGACTAATACCCCTACCCCCTCCTCGAAAGTCCCCATTGCCATCGTCGATCTCGTCATCACTTTCACCATCGCTGTCACCCATTTCAATTACATAATCCCCGAATACCACAGATCTTGGCATTGTTGACCTAATCGTACTGATCACATCCTGCCTCTCCCTTTCATGTTCCAGCGTCATCCACTTCTGCTCGAGAACTGGGTCCACCTCTCTTGGCTTCGCGGAAGGGTGCTCAGACCTCACATGCTTTTTAAGTTCCTTGTAAGTCCCCATATACGAGCAACCATCTTGCATGCAAGTCCTCTTCTTAGTATTAAGATATTCTCGAGCTCGCTCCACCACCGTCCAGCCTTTCACTTGGCCACGGCATAAAGGGCATGAAAGCTCCATTACCTCGGACTTCTCACTCGGAGGCCAGGAAAGACTACTATTGGCGTGTGACTCCTGGTTGAGGGATGCCATTTTGGTGTAGGCCTTCTCAAACTGGTCGAGACAGTTGGAGTGGCGGTAACTGGTCCCACACATATATGGGCGGCAGCCCTTGTTGTGGGATGAACAAAGTAGGAGGACAGCATTGTGTGGGTACTCCATACATACCGAGCAGGTGGCATCTTCCCAGTCCTTTTTCTCCAAAGAGGCTAATGGTGTTATCTTTCGGTTGGCTTGTTTCCCGGCTTTCCTGCTATAGGAAGGAATGGGATAGGGAGTTGGCCTGAGCTGGCGAGTTGACAGCCTCCGGCCCCGTGCACTTCTCGCCATTTTCTCGGAGTATCTGCTAATAATAATCGTAAGCGATTTAACCTTGCAGACAGCCAAATCAAGGTATATTACAAATCATCAAAAAAGACATCCTACAGCTAGAAGATACAATGTGATTGAAATTATAAGAGGAAGCCAATGAGAAGCATCCATACTCTCTTGGGAGACAGCGGAATTTCAAATAAAGTAGAAGCCATACGAGCTAATAGGAACAAAACCTGAGAATATAGGCATAACATATAACATATGGGCTGACCAAAAAAAAAATAAAAAAATGGCATATATTGGATACTTCTGAGATAAATACTGTTGAAATTGGCCCCTCCAGTTATATAACCTGGGCATTTCTCATTAAACAACACATACTCACCACATAGAAAATAGAATTTTAGTAACATAGGACGTAGTACAATGGAAAAAGCATATCCTGTTCTCCCCTATAGTTTACTCGTGGAAATTATTTAATCATGTCATGGTGCATAACCTCTAGGCATCTCTTAGTATTTATCACTAACAAAGTCAAATAAAATTATGTTATGAAATAGGCTGACCACAATTTAACATAAACTAATGTCATGATATGGCATAAGGTGCAAAAATGAAATTCATAAAATCCATGTTCTAGTTGTGGATGGCAATAAGAAACCTTGAAAAGAGGATTAACCATGGCTTTTGGTGCTTCTCTGTAGCATTTCTACAACAATGAACTAATCAACTGGCCAAAAATAACTGAAAATGAAGGTTGAGTAATACAACAGTGAAAAACAAGGGTCAATTTGAATATGCGTGATGAACCAGCAGAAGGCAAACCCAATGTAAGAAGTAAAATTTTCCAGAAATATATTAAAAAGAACGGCTTAAACATCAATAACTACAACAAAATAGACAAATGATACTTTTGAAAGTTTAGAACAAGAATTCATGGTTGGCAAGGTAGCCTGCTGGGTGCAAAGGTAAAAGGACCCACGCATGCAAGGCAATGATAATTGCAGTAATAAGAAGCTTCCGAGAAGGTAGAGAATTCAGTGCTAGAAAACCATAGCACAACAGGCTATTATCTTACCTGGATCATGTAAACACTACATGTTTATTACAAAAATAGTTAGAATATTGTTAAATCAAAATTTAGCAGTTTGAATGAACAAGAAGGATGAGGTGAGCTTATAAGATATGAGATGCCCAATGGTTACACAGTGGCATATTCATGGGTATGTGGTGCTACAATGACTTGGCAGGCAGCACTGTGATTATGGGAATCCAATTCAACAGAAAGAAAAGAGAGATTAATTGCTAGAGGGTGTAAGGTTAGGCAGTGCTGTAGGTTGTAAGTGTATGAGGGGTTTCAATATGTCAAAATGGGTAATTTTCACAGGCAAAGGCAAATAATCGACACAAGGGATAGTTTTCGAAAGAGGTAATTATGAAGTCAAAGAAGACAGATTTAGGTATATCTAGACATGTAAAGCTAAGGACTATGGATCTCATCTATTTGCAAATTACCCAAAAAAAGGAATCATATTTCCTTCAATAGTTTAACTTTCTCAAATTTAGAATCATCTCACAAACCATGTGTCCATATACTTGCAGAATCAAAGGCAATTGATATCGCATGAACAGCTGCCAAATCCCAACAATATCAAAACTAAAATTTTCATCCCATGATATCTTCCGAGTCCCGACAATTCTAGAGAACAGAAAATAAACTAGAGAGGAGACATCATACATAAAATAGATCTCCAATCTATCCTCATAAGTCACTACACATAATCTAGAGTTCCTACTGTCCATGCAAACCATTCAAACCTCTTCAAATAATCCCAAGACCCTGTAACTCCAACAATTATGAGTAGATGAAATATATGGTAAGTTGGTAACCAAGAAAAGATGAAAAGGAGCTGGAAACCAGTTCAAATAAGCAAAAAACATCACGAATTGAGTAATCTAATCAACAATTACTTTGCTGAACCAACGAAAATGCAGAGTAAGTTTACTAACAAATAGAAACACAACATGCAGGTCATCAAACCATAAGTATAAAAGTTCAATAGAGCACTTCTAATAAATGATATGCTAAATTTGCTCCACTCTCATCCTATACTCCTTACTAATATTCAAATTTTCTACAATTCCTTTAAGCTCCGCTTCGTCTCTCACTACCCATCTATTGAACAACCTGCTCTACTCACCCTACAGAAGCACCTCCCCTTTCAGTTTACTCAAACAAAATCCCTTCCCCTTGCAAGCAGGTGGGAATTAAAGATCTCTAGCAATATCCAGCATGCAAGGATGCAAAGCCCAGAGGAACAAGAGAGAGAGAGAGAGAAATAGGAAAAAATACTAACTTTACCTTCAGAGATAGTAGAAGAAGCGTATCAAACACACTTTTCACTAAGAAAAGCACAAATAAACAGGAGATAGATGCAGAACAAGATGGTGTTCTCCCAAAATAAACAACCCACGGATGGAACTAAAATAAAACCAAAAATCAAATAAAAAGCATCATAATCAAAGAACAAGGAAATAAAAAGGGGGAACCCTACAATCACCGGCGATCTCAGCATCTCAACATCGACTAGCGAGATCTCTCACGTCTCAAAAAGTGCACGGCGCAAAAAGAAAAAGTAGGGTTTTGAAAAAAGAACAAAGGGGCTTGGTTTCGACGCCACTGGTGGTCCCAAATTCCCCAATCCAACCACGAAGCAACCGTGATTCCCACAAAAGGGATAACCGTAGGGTTCGGAGCGAGAGGAGTACCTCAAAATGGGGAGCGAAGCGAGGAGAGAGAGAGAGCGCGCGCGCCGCGCCTAGGGTTTCGCTGCCGAGGAGGGAGACGATCGATCGATCGATCGATCGATCGCGCGCGCGCGCTCTCTCCTCCGCAGGGATCGGGAGATATGGGAGAGAGAGAGAGAGGAGAGAGAGGGAGTGGCGATGAACGAGAGAAATGGATTTGGAAACAGGGGAGATAGAGAGATAGAGAGAGAAATGGGTTGGGGCAGTGGTGCTTTTCGGAGATTTTTTATTTATTTATTTATTTATTTATTTATTATTTTTTTCTGATAAAATAGAAATTAAACTACTTTTTAATTTTTATATTTTATAATAATGGATAAAATAATAATACTATAGTTTATAGTATTCAAAAAACAAATATTTTCTCTAAATTTTATACATTCAAATTCGCTGTCCTAAAATTCACAAAAATTTAAATACATTTTCAATTAAAAATTGATTGAAAAATATTTAGTTACATAGGGAGTGAGCTGAAAGAAATACTCTTTTTTCTAAAATAAAATAAAATAAAATTAGGAAGAGAGTTTTTCTTATATTTTAAAATTAATCTCTCCAAATAATATATAGTTGGTATTATAGCCGGTTTGATTATAATTTTTAATTATTATACTTAAAATTTAAATATATCAAATTAAATTTTTTATTTGAATTTATATTTAATTATAATTATAGAATAACCATAAATAAATACAAACAAATAGCTCCTTCGAAATGTAATTATAGTATTGCATTTTTAACTATATATATATTTGGTTAATGATATTTAAAAATATTACAACGATAAATAATTTGCTTGCTTAAATGCATTTAAGAATTGTATTCACAAATTCATTGTTTTATATTTTGGATAGTGAAATTACTTTCAATATATATATAAAAATTATATTTTTGTTTAAAAATAATTACAAAATAAGATAGAATACATCAAAATAAATACGATATTCAAATTTAGGCTAAAAAAATTGCACTGTTGGTCCTTAAACTATAAGGTGCGTGATATTTTCCTTCTTGAATTTTAATTTATTATATATTTTGCTTTAATTTTTTATATTGTTGTAATTCAGTTGTATAGTATAAATTGATCGACTGAATGGTAAGGTATGGTTGATATGATATCAATATAACAATAAAGATGACATATTAGTTAATGAAATTGTATTATAAAATTAAATTATAAAAATGTAAAAAGTTCGAGCCATAAATTATAATAAATTACATCTCATAGTTTGATGTAAATTTTATACATCTTACATCCCAATCATTCTAAGGTGGAATAAATTTTACTGGTTATTTATAAGTGACCAGTAAAAAAATTTTCATCTCAGAATGGACAGAATACGTATCGTACATCCGATTTCGTTTGTACAAATAGTATTGCTTATAATCCGAGTTGAATAAGCCGGCTGACCAATTCGGCTTGTTCAACCATGATCTAGAAGTTAATAAAACGATTTGGTTCAATTTTTTAAATACGATATGCCAAAAATTTATTTTGAATTATTTAAACCGGCAGTTTAATGAGTGACCTAGTGAATTGATTTGATTATGAGAAAATCAGCTGGTTTTTTTTGAATTTTTCATTTTACCCTTTACTAGTATAATAATTTTTAATTTTATTTATTATTAATTCTTGCAAATTTATTTTTTATTATGAAAAATAAAATTTGAAAGCTTGTATCCACTTAATTTGATTTAAAAACTAGTATTTTATAATTAAATATAATACTAAAATAGTAGTATATATACAACAAAATTATAATTTTTTTTTATTAATTCATGCTGATGTTATTAGTACAATTAGTGATTCTTGACTCAATAATATTTTTTAAAACTTTTTTTAAAAAATAGGAGAGCGAGAAGTGTTTCTTTCTTATTGTGATTTGTATTTATTAGCATGTTGTTTTGGTTGTGCTTCATTCTCAAGCTACTTATTTGCAATGTAATTGAGGAAGAATCTGAAGTTGGTTGTTGGAGCGGAGTTTGGACAAAAATTTTATAGGCATCCTCTTCAAACTTATTAGTTTGGAAACGCTGCAGCTCGGCATTATATCTCTGTCCACTGTTTTCTTCCTAAACCTCTTTCTCTCAACTCAATAAAATTGGGTGTATGAATAGAAATCATATCGCGACGCTTATACAGATCGTTTCCAAACTAATAGCTTAGGAACGATACTCACAATTTATTTTTGGCTAAATTACAGAAAACTCTCCTGTAATATTCCGTTTTTTTACTTTGCTCCCCTGTCTTTTAAAAGCCTATATTTTGCTCTATCGTACTTACCGAAATATACATTTACCTCCGCCGTTATCATTCCGTGAGTGAGCCGTCAGTTTTTTTAAAAATATTATTGAATATATCTAAAATATCCTTCAAGAATGGTGGAAAATAAATCTAAACTCCTTTCTCTTCCCTCCATTACATTTTCCTTCCAATATAAGATAAGGACATTTTCGTCAATTTACCTCTTCCGTTAACGCCGTTGCCCCCTAAAGACAATTAGGTAATTACGATGGAACAAAATGTAGGCTTTTAAAAGACAATGTGACAAAATGAAAAAGCGGGATATTACAATAGGATTTTTTGTAATTTAGCCTTTATTTTTCTATGGAGTTTTAGTTGTACGCCGGGTTCGTGCATTATTTTAACTGAATAAATTTTATTGCTAATATTTTTTTTAACTGGATTAAATTTAATTAAAGTTAATATATCTAATAATTTAATTATAAAGTAACCTTTTCAATCAAAAAATAATACGTTTGACATAATTTTTATTAAAAATTATTTATTTAAATATTTAAAATTATTAAGGCACAAGTTGTAAAGAATTTAATGGTTAGTATTCAAAATTCTTAATTTGAAATTTTATTATCTTATATTTTTAATTATTGTTTTAAAAAATAAATTTATTCACGCATAAATTAGAATTGACCGATTATCAAATAAGAAAACGACTAGTCAACACAAACTGCATGCTAATCCCTATCTTGTACCCCATCATATCAAACGACCAATACTCATAAATAACTTAATACAATATTAATTATTAGTTATATTCAGATAGTAGAAACTAGTTGGATTAAGGATATTTAGACGGCGGAACTAATTATTTTAAAATAATTTATTTGGTATAAAACTTTTTTTAGTATGATTATAAGTCGAAAGCTTAATTTTTATTTTATAAAATATTTTGTTATTCATGATTTAATAGACTAACATATTTTACATACGAGATTATTTATTTTAGGTCAATTTGTATAAAAAATTAATTAATTTTGTGTATTGATAAAAATGATACATTTTTTTTTATTTTCGTCTGAATTTTTAAAAAATTGATCAATTTTTTTTTTCTCCTTTTTATTTTCTCGTTTTATTTTTCTCGAATTGAGCTCACTATGTATATATATAATTGAGCTCCTGTACTTTTAAAAGTATCAAGTTATTCGTGCACAAGTTTTAATCCTTAAATATATATATATATATATATATATATATATATATATATATATATATATATATATATATATATATATATATATATATATATATATATATATATATATATATATAGTTGGGCTGGAATGCTATTGATAGCACCAACCCAACTTTGCCACCCATTTTTTAGCCTTTAGATCGCATTGAGATTTGTGCATGCTCTTTAATAAAAAAAAGAAAAAAGAAAAAGTAAAAAGAAAAAGTAAAAAGTAAAAAGCTTTTCTTTTTCATTAAAGAGCATGCACAAATCTCAATGCGATCTAAAGGCTAAAAAATGGGTGGCAAAGTTGGGTTGGTGCTATCAATAGCATTCCAGCCCAACTCTATATATATATATATATATATATATATATATATATATATATATATATATATATATATATATATATATATATATATATATATATATATATATATATATAATTAGGCTAGAATACTATCGATAGCATCAAGCTATTGGTGCTATCAAGTTTTTAGCCGTTGGATGAAAAAATATGCGGTTGGAATTATAATGGTCCCCTAGGGTTTACTAGGTGGTTGGTTGAATAGTAAAAATCTTAGGAGACCACTCTAATCCCAACCGCATATCTTTTCATCCAACGGCTGAAAACTTGATAGCACCAATTGTTTGGTGCTATCGATAGTATTCTAGCCGGACTCTACATATATATATATATATATATATATATATATATATATATATATATATATATATATATATATATATATATATATATATATATATATATATATATATATATATATATATATAGGGGTTATGTACTTTCCAAAACATAAGCTCAAAATATGCTTGCGAATTTTTTACCCTTGGAATTGTATTGAGATTTATATTATTTACTTTTTCTTTCTCTCTTTTTAGTTGACTTTACAAAAACACAAATTTCAAAAAATTCACAAGCATATTAGGACTTGTGTTTTGAGAGTATATAATTAATCTCTACTATATATATATATATATATATATATATATATATATATATATATATATATATATATATATATATATAATTGAGCTCATATGCTTATAAAAGTACCAAGTTATTTGTGTTTGTGAATTTTTTATCCTTGGATATAGGAATGCGCGGTTAGGATGATGGTAGGTCTCTTGGGTTTAGTGGGTGGTTGGTAGAATAGTATAATCTAAGGGGTAGAATTAATCAAAGGATTAGATCTAACGGTAGAAAACTTACAGGCACAAATTGTAAAACTTACAAGCATAGTCCGGTTACTGTGCTTGTACAAGCACCAAGCAATTGGTGCTTGTAAGTTTTCTACCGTTAGATCTAATCATTTGATTAATTCTACCCACTTAGATCATACTATTTTACCAACCACCCACTAAATCCAAGGGGCCCACCATCATCCTAGCCGCACATTCCTACATCCAATGGTAAAAAACTCACAAGCACAATTATATATATATATATAGTAGAGCTTATATACTCTTAAAAGTATAAGTCAAAATATGTTTGTGAATTTTTTACCATTGGATTTGTATTGGGATTTGTATTTTTGTAAAGTCAACTAAAGAGAGAGAATGAAAAAGTAAATAACACAAATCTCAATACAAATCCAAGAGTAAAAAATTCACAAGCATGGTTTTGCTTGTGCTTTTGAAAGTATATAAGCCCTACTCATATATATATATATATATATATATATATATATATATATATATATATATATATATATATATATATATATATATATATATAGTCCGGCTACTATACTATCGATAGCACCAAGCATTTGGTGCTATCAAGTTTTCTATCCTTAAATCAATATCTTTAATCATTTTACTATTTTCCCAACTATCCATTAAACCCAAGGAACCCACTATCATCTAAAGCACACATATTTTAATATAAGAATTAAAACTTAATAGCACCAATGACCTGGTACTATTAACACTACAACAAAATTAGGTTATAGGGACACATGTTTGTGACACTTTTTTGTAAGTGTCCAATTTATAGTCCATCTATATCCAAAATTAGATTATAGGGACACATTATAGTAATGTGTCGCTATAAACCTAAGCGACGACACATATAGCGACACTAATGATAAGTGTCAGTATTTTTTTCAGCAGCATTTTTTTTAGTCTTTAGCAACACTTAAAAGTGTCGCTATATCATAGTTTTGTTGTAGTGTAATAGTATTCCAGCCTCTCTCTCTCTCTCTCTATATATATATATTAGAGCTTATATACTTTCAAAAGTATAAGCCCAACTATATTTGTGAATTTTTTATCATTAAATTTATATTGAGATCCGTGCTATTGTACTTTATCTTTCTCTTTAATTGATTTTATAATAGTATAAATCTCAATATAAATCCAATGATAAAAAATTCACAAGTATAATTGAGCTTGTGCTTTAAAAAGAATATAAGCTCTACTATATATATACTCTTAAAAGCACAAGCCCAAATATGCTTGTGAATTTTTTACCATTGGATTTGCATTGGGGTTTGTACCTATTTACTTTTCTTTCTCTCTCTTTAGTTGACTTTATAAAAATACTAATCTCAATGCAAATCCAATGGTAAAAAATTCACAAGCACATTTGGGCTTGTGCTTTTGAGAGTATATAAGCTCTACTATATATATATATATATATATATATATATATATATGAAGACTGTAGTGTACCGGCTTCCACGAAATAGCGAAGTGCGGTGAAATTACTCTTAACACGTCTAAAATGTGATTAAGAATGAAATTGGAGTGTTTTGATTCAAAACAAAATCTTTCAGATCAAAAAGTGAGTTGGCGAGGCAAGAAATTGGAGCTTCAAATCTGAAAACTCCAGACTTTGGTTGTGGTACCGGAAACCTATGATGGGTGCCGAAACCAAGTGGAGAAAACCCAGCCATCAACTCTCGGGTTGGAGAGAAACCAGGGAAATTCTAAGTCCCGGGGTACCGGAACCAAGTGCTGGGTACTGGTACCCCATGTAAAGAAGCCCTGGGGTACCGGAACCAAAGGTTAGGTATCGGTACCCCATATATAAAAGCAGAGAGTTTCAGCCTCGGGTTGGGATGGGATGAGATGGGATGGGGGGGGGGGGGGAGGGGGGGTTGTGCTTGGGTACCGGTACCCAGATCCCGAGTACCGGTACTCAGGGCCCAGGCAGCTTGAGCAAAGTGGTAAAATCACTAGTTAAGTGGGGGCATTCTCGTAATTTCACTCCTACCTGCTACCCCAACTGTCACGCCCCAGGATCGAAAATGCGACCCGGGCCCGCCAACGGATCCGCCGGCCATACGGGAAGCTCCGTATAGACGAAGCGTCTAACCTGCAAAAAGAAAGATACTATAGCTATACAGATATCAAAGCTGAAAAGTAAACTACTGAAATAAGAAATAATACAACTCCAAAAGTACAAGTCTGAACCTCACTACAAAAGTCTCTCAAAAGTAACTAACAATAATAATCCAGCAGACTGTACTACTAAGCTCCAAGAAAGGGGTACAGCTATACTCCAAGGATGGGTAGGGAACTAGCTCGCGACTCCCTCACCTCGATGAGGAACAGAAGGATCAACAACACCCGCAGAGGACTCTGCAAAACAAAGAAGAGGAAAGAGGAGGGGAGGGGGAAGAACTCCCAGCGGGTGTGAGAACTACACCAACACGTAGTTCTCAGTGGGTTGTGACGCCCCACTTCCCAGGGGGTCACCCATCCTAGAACTACTCTAGCTCTAGCACGCTTAACTCTCATGTTCCTCTTGGATTTTGCTACCATCCAAAATGCTATAGCCGGGTTAGAGATTTAGTCCTATTATATCATTTATATATAGGACTAATCCAAATTCCGGGGGTGTCACATTCTTCCCCCCTTTAAGCCCTGACGTCCACGTCAGGCTCAAGCACACTCACAAGCACCAGGCGATGTGAGACTCATCTCGCTAGCCTTAGCCGACCTTGTGAGGAGCTGCACTCCACTCACAACGGTCATTAGCCGGGGAGCCTCGCTCTACCCGCTATATAACCCTGGCTCAGCCGAGACTCATCTCACATTTCTGGCTGGTGAATGTCTCTGATACCAACTGTGACGCCCCACTTCCCAGGGGGTCACCCATCCTAGAACTACTCTAGCTCTAGCACGCTTAACTCTCATGTTCCTCTTGGATTTTGCTACCATCCAAAATGCTATAGCCGGGTTAGAGATTTAGTCCTATTATATCATTTATATATAGGACTAATCCAAATTCCGGGGGTGTCACATGGGTACCGCCACCAAGCCCGACGGTCTGACCACTAAGTCTACTAGAGGTATAAGATAACAGAAAAACTGTACTAATGTAAAGGTAAGCTGGAAAGAAATCTACAGCTATCATGCCTCTATCTACAATACTCAATGGGTGATACAGATGAAAATGATGTATCGACTCTAACCCAAATACTCAATCAACCCAATCACAGTGACTGCCACATGGGGTCTAGTCAAACCTGCACCCACCTACTGCCATTACATCCACGGAGGACTGGACTTACGTAGGGCGTCCGTGACTGCCTAAAAAAGGCCCAGCCAGAGGGACTGCGTCGACAAGTCGCGATAGCAAAGTAACAGGCCTAGCTCTGGAGTGGCACTCGAGGGGCGCGATCCCACCGAGAAAAGTATCCGCGCATCTCTGTCGAGCTCAATATAGCTCATGAAGGCTATAGTCCAATCCACGATCAACAAGATCGACAGTACCCAAATCACCTCTTTAACTCACTAACAGGAAATACTTGAACAGTCAGGACCGCTGTCAACCCAACGGCTCCCAAAAAAAGGACATCAACTCAACATGCAAACTCACTAGCTGGGTATACTCCACAGCCGACAACAATGAAGGGTCCGGGAACCCCGAAAGACTAGAACCTACAACCCAAATCAAACAAGAACAGGCTCTAGGCATAGCCTCTCGTTGTTCTCGACCCAAAGAAAAAGGCAGCTCTTAGAACCCAGATCACTCGAATCCTCTCGAGTGAGGAAGTTTACAGGAAAGATGTGACATTTATTACTGAAAATCATTTTTCACTCAAACCCACGCGGGGTGAAGACTAAAAGTAGTTCTTTTTTGTAAAACCATCTTGATTTGAGAAAAACCTATTTTTAATGATTTTTAGTTCTTTTAGGAAAAACAGTTAGAGAACAAGTTTTATTCCCAACTCCGAAGGGCTAATGCCTTCGTTCAATCAGACAAGAACAAACTCCGACAACCCTTCGATGTTTGGAAGAAAAATATTGGTTGACTAAAATCATGTGTGTCCAAAAAGATTCTGGGTTCAAGGTCCTGCTATCACTGGTATACTACTGCCACTAACACAGTGGCGACACATAAATAAGAGAAACACGACATCCCGGGACCACCGTTTACCCAAACGGCTCCCGCTACAGATATAAGACCAGCTACCTCTACCAGACTCCACTCTGCCCCCAAGCACGAGTGTAACATGCATCCTACACTAGAAAATAAATTTCGACCACTCGGCCCACTACCCGGGCGAGGAAAACACTATGTCCAGAAATAGAATGTAAAGTATGGATGTCTAAAGCATAAATGAACCTAGCCCAAGTGAGGGTTTCTACTAGTCTGGTTTACACATGCAAACATATGACAGGGTGCTAGGTCAAGTTCCAATAATAGCATTTAGTTTAACTAAAGCAAGATCAGGGAATATTAACCAACATGATTTCAATAACAACACAGGAAAGACAACATCTCTCTCTCTAACATGCATTCTAACATATCTCACAATCATGCATGCTTTCTATACAATAGAATTAATGAATCATCCATCGGTTTTGGAGACGAAACAACCCACCTGAAGTGCGCGTCAATCCAAGATCCAAATAGGCTGAAACTGAACGGGGACAAATCCTCGGATTCCCACGATTCTAACGGGCTCAAAAACACCCAAAAACTCCTCCTGGGTACAAAGATATGGTCCAAACATTGCAATAAGCAAAAATTCCCACAAACATATGCTGCTGTAAAATCAGTCTAGAAAATGCTTAAATACCACCTGTGAGATAATCTCCAAAAATTCCAATAAAAATACGACGGCGATCCTTGCGAAGAATAGATGTCAATCGAGTCCTCACAAGCAGAAATCCGATACCCGAGTGCAGAGATAAAAATTCGACAAGCCTCCGCTGTTCAGAAAAACCACCAGCAGAAAAGGGGTTCAAAGATATTCCAGAAACCCCAATAAAAACCAAAAACTGAGAGGAGCAGAAAACACAAAAAACGGAGATCTACCTCTCGTGGAACCGACGCCATGAAAATCGTCCAAAAATTCCTTTGGAGTAGCTCTGTGGACCTCGTGGACCGAAACGCGACGGAAATGGGCCACCGAAGAAGAAACGTCGCACTGCGCCGAATTGCCGAAGCCGTCGATGCCGCACCCTCCAAAAATTCTGAAACTCCCTCGAGAGATGCAGCACAAGATGATCAACAAGGTTGCTTGAGGGCTCTGTCGCAGCTGGGCTCGGGAAAAGAGTCCAAAGGCTCAAGAAAGGGGGATATTTATAGCCCAAGCCCACCAAAGGGAGGCCTCGGATTCGGGCGCAAGAATCGGGCGCCCGGATCCGGCCCGGACCAAGAATAGTGCGCGCCCGAAACGCCCTCGTTGCACTATGTGTCCCGCCCGCGCCCCGCACGCCCAGCGCACACGCGCCCGCCAATCGCGGCGCGCCGCGTGGCAGCGCGGTCCACGACGGGATCCACCGTGCGCCGCACCCGGCGCGAGACACGCGTGGTCGCGCGTGCGTTGACCTGCCAATCCGCGTGCGCTACGTGGCAGCTCCCTTCGCTAGCTGCTCCCGGTGCACGCCAAGTGGGCTGCAGACCGGCCCGAGAAATCGGCCCGTTTGGCCTATTTCGCCCGAAAATAGCCAATTTTCAACGTTTTCGCGCGCTGAGTCTGTTTTTGGCATCCGTTTAACCCACACCGGGCTCAATACACCAATAATGGGTGTTTTCTCACCGTCGACCACCCAGACAGGTCGTCCGAAAAAACCGGGACACCACACCAACTTCCCTCTGACTTACACCGACCCCTCTCATTCTCTCTCTTCCATACTCTTTCACTCTCCAACTCTCTTTCCCTCTCTCCTTGCGTGTGCTGCACCAGAGAAGGAAAAGAAGAAGAGGAGAAAGTGGCTGCGGAGGTAGTGGTGGCAGGGAACCCACCTTGAGCAGGATTTGATCTCCAAAGGGCTTGTAGATTTCAAGGAGGACTTCAAGAGAGCCTTCCAAGTGGAACTCCAACTCTTTTCTTATTTTCTTTTGGTCAAAGAGACAAGAAGAGGTATGTGTAAAAGTCTAGGGTTTTGGATTTTTTTCAGAGTTTTATGAGTTTTAAGGACATAGAAGTGATCTTGTATGGTTTTCATCCTATTTTAGGGATTTTCTTAAAGACCTAAGAGATCAAGTCTTTTCCTCTTGCAAGAACACATAGAGGTGGGGAATATTTTTCGAAAAAGAATAATCTCTTCCCTTTAGTGTATTAAGATTATGAATGAGACTATAAAGGGATTAGTTTAAATGAAATTGGTTGTTAAGATCTAATGTCAATGGTTTATAATGGTTATTAATGATGTTGACCTAGGAGAAAACCTAGAGTAAAGGTTTATAATGAGTGGCATTAAACCTAGGAAAGAATGCGCGGCATATGTTAAGGGGTTAATCTAAGATTGTATTATAGAGTATTTAACATAAAGTTAAAGCTCTAAGGATCATGTGTATTGTATTATAGAGTATTTAATATAGAGTTAAAATTCTAAAGGATCATGTGTAATGGTTGAGGTTAATGAGTATAACAATGTCAACCCTAGAGTTTTTGTCTTAGGGTGAATGTGCAAAATGAACTAATAATTTAATTTCAATCCCAATTGTTAGTCCAAGAGACTTTCTAGCTAGCCTTGAGTCAAGAATCTAGGGTAAAGGTTATGAGAATGGAAGGGCAAAGATTAAAGAGCAAAAGAAGCTAAAAGCTTAAGTGAATGGAAAAGAAAAGAAAATGACACCGTCGGATGTTGGAACTTGTGCGGAAGTGTGAGAGCGATAGCCGCCTCCCCGGGCATGGTCCGTTGTCGACGAGATACTTCCGATTGGTTGATATAGCACTCGGGTGCTATTCGCGCCTTTGAATCATCACGTCTTATGGTAGCATGACTACCGGGCACGGGCCCGTTGGATAAGGTCTTCCAAAGGGATAAGTAACTTGAACTAAAGCACATCAAAATGAATGAGTAAAGTGGCCGAGAGGCCGGGTTAGGGTTGAACCTTTGTAGCGGCGTAGTGGTCGTATCATGGCAATAGTAGCTTACTTCATGAGTATTCTTATTAGCATTTACAGTTACCTTGTCATTTTATTATCTATTATATTGATTCCATTGGATCAAGCGGTATAGAGCATTCTCTCTCGGTGGTTGAACCCATTGGGAACTTTTAGTAGTTTTCACACCCTTGGGTGACAATTTTTCAGGATCAGGTACATCGGGCGAGGCGCATGACAGGGGGAAGTGCCCAGCAGCTTAGCGACCTAGCAGTCTAGAGTCGTCAGCACATTTTTGGTTTTTCTTTTGAGTGAACATGTATGTGTGGAAAAATGATGTAAATGTTTAATTTTGGCTCAAAACTTGTTGAATGAAAGATGTAACTTACCTTATTCTTAAAGTTTCACTAATATATTTACTTTCATATTTATTAAACTATTTGTTTGATGAATGAAAGTTTTTAGTTGCTAGTTTCATACTCTGATTGTTACTCTTCCGCTTATACCAAATTGTGTTGATATGGATGTAAATATGGATGCAACCGTTCCTTTCGACTATAAAGAGGTCATGCCCGATTGGCGGGTCTGTTGGTGTGCCCGAACTGTCCAAATTGGCGGTCTCGGAGCGTGACAGAGACCTCCGTGCTCCTAAGTTGTTTTCGATGTTGGGACTTCCGAATGGATGATCGGCTCCGTTAGATTTGATTTACAATATTTGAAATATCTAGAAAATAAATTTTGTAATTTTTCGATATCATTTACCTAGTAATCGAAACGGCTCAAAATCGACGACTAAAAATAAAAATCTCACAAAATATAATGATATGATACTAAAATTTTAGATCAGAAATATTTATATTATTTTATATAGTATTAAGAATTTTCTATCAAAATTTTACGTGATTTAGATATTTCTACACCGTTAAACTTGTAAACAGCTCATTACAACCATTAAAATTATTGATCTTGAGCTCCTTTGATCACTAAGCATATGATATCAAAAAATCATGAAATTTATTTTCCAATCTTTTCAAATACCCTAGATCAAATTTAACGGAACCGATCATCCATTCTGAAGTCCCAACATTGAAAATAATTTGGGAGCACGGAGACCTCTCTGCTTTTAAAAGCACACAAGCCTGAACCTATCATCTATTTGGAAGTCCCAATATTGAAAATAATTTAGGAGCACGGAGACCTCCGTGCTTTTAAAAGCACACAAGCATATATATATATATATATATATATATATATATATATATATATATATATATATATATATATATATATATATATATATATATATATATATATATATAGAGAGAGAGAGAGAGAGAGAGAGAGAGAGAGAGAGATAGCTACTATGCTATCGATAGCACCAAACATTTGGCGCTATTAAGTTTTCTACCCTTAGATCAACCTCTTTGATCATTTCCATCCGTTAGATTTTACTATTTCTCCAACCGCCCATTAAATTCAAGGGGTCCACTATCATCTCAACCGCACATGTTTTAATCCAAGGATTAAAAAGTTAGTAGAATCAATGATATGGTACTATTAATAACATTCCATCCTAGCTCTAGCTCTCTCTCTCTCTCTCTCTCTCTCTCTCTCTCTCTCTCTCTCTCTCTCTCTATATATATATATATATATATATATATATATATATATATATATATATATGTGTGTGTGTGTGTGTGTGTGTGTGTGTGGGGTGTAGATTACCATGAAAGATTCATGATAGGACTAACAAAAGAGAACCAAAGAAGGATATCAAGCAATAGCATCTGGGCAGGAGATACTTTCCTTATGTACCCAGATAATACGAGCACGTTTTCTGGGCTTTTAAAAATACGATTTTTTTTTATATTTTTAAGTTGTATTTAATAATTAGACATTTGAATCGATGATCGATTTTATTAGATATTATTTATATTATTAAATTATTTAAAAAATTTAGACATTTGAATCGATGATCGATTTTATTAGATATTATTTATATTATTAAATTATTTAAAAAATAAAATTTTTAAATATTATTTGCTAAGTGATTAAAAAATTATATAAATGATAGTTTTAATAACCGATATGACACGTTTGTAAGCTCAACGGTATAAAACAATTTAGATCAAATAAAATTTTAATAAAAAATTTTACTAACCATTAACACCAAGATTTATACTTTCGATTTAAAATTTAAATTTTATAGCACGATTTTCTATAAAATTTTTATTTTTAGTTATTTTAAGGCTACGTGTTTATTAGATAAACAAAATAAAAAAACTATGTAATTGAGTTTTTAGATAATTCTAAAAGCACAGATTATGTCTAATCGTCAAATTCTATGTCTCACAATCAAAAATAACTTGAAAGTATAAAAACTACAGTAGCCTAATTTTTATATATATTAGTGTAGAATCCGCGCTTCGTAATAAGTAGATAATATTTCAATCAACTAAAATATATAGTTATTAAAATTTTAAGATTATAACTAATGATCTAAAAAAATTCTATAAAGTAGTCTTACACACATTATAATTTTTTTTTTATTAATATTTATTTAATTTTCAATATTTGTAGAGTTAAATTATTTTAATAACTTTATTTAAGAATTTAATTAAGCTTAATGATATTGATATCTATTTTATAAATAAATTTAATTTTTAGCTAAAAAGTTAAAGTTGGAGGAGTTATTACATGCATCTAATGTATATTAATACTTCATACACCACAACTTGTATTAGATAACTAATATTTTAATATTAAATTTTAATTTATTGTACTATAAAAAATTATTTTTATTGAACATTTTAGAGTCGGTTTATGGTGCAATAGGTGTCACGCCCCGGGGTCGAAACTGCGACCCGGGATCGCCAACAGATCCGCCACTCATACAGAAAACCCCGCACAGGCGAAGCGTCTGTCCTGCAAGAATAAAACTACAACTAAACATATATCAGAGCTGTAAACTGTTGAAAAACTAAAATCCAATCACTATACAACTGAAAATAAAATACAGTATCCATCTCCCAAAAAATATAATCAGTATACAACATCCTCTGATACAACATCTAAAAGTCCAAAACATGGAGGTAACTAAAAATAATAATACATCAGTGTACAGGCTCACAGTACAAGTCAGATCCTCATAATACATCAGTCTCTCAAAGTAAAAAAATAAACAATCTGACTGACTGTACTATAAATCTCCAACAAGGGGGTACAGCTACTCTCAAGGACAGGTA
This sequence comes from Tillandsia leiboldiana, assembly GCA_029204045.2. Classification (NCBI taxonomy): domain Eukaryota; kingdom Viridiplantae; phylum Streptophyta; class Magnoliopsida; order Poales; family Bromeliaceae; genus Tillandsia; species Tillandsia leiboldiana. The sequence goes on along the minus strand of CM055068.1, from coordinate 6,003,415 downwards.
GGGATCTAGCTCGCGACTCCCTCGCCTCGATCAGAAGAAGCAGCAACAGCTGAGGTAGGAACTGGAGAAGATGTCTCTGCAAAACTGTCACCGACAGAGGGTGTGAGAACTACACCAACACGTAGTTTTCAATGGGTACCGCCACCAAGCCCGACGGTCTGCCCACTAAGTCTACTAGAGGCATAAGATAACGATGCAGTAAAAGCTGTATAAGAAAAGCTGGAAATAACTCTACAGCTATCATGCCTCTATCTAAATGCTCAAGGGGTGATACAAATGAAAAGATATACAACCACTCGAGCACGAGGTGCTCAATCGACCCAATCGAACTGACTGCCACATAGGGTCCAATCAAGCCTGTGCCCACCTATTGCCATTACATCCACGGAGGACTAGACTTCAGTAGGGCGTCCGTGACTGCCCAAAAAGGGCCCAGCCAGAGGGACTGCGTCCGTGACTGCCTAAAAAAAGGCCAAGCCAGAGGAACAGCATCGACAAGTCACGATAGCAAAGTAATAGGTCTAGCTCCGGAGCATCACTCGAGGGGCGCGACCCCACCGAGGAAAGTATTTGCGCATCTCTGCCGAGCTCAAAGTGGCTCCTGCAGGCTATAATCAAAATCCACGCTCATTCTCAGAACGGAAGGACTCAAGATCCTCAAACACTCGCACAACGGCCGGAGTACTCTCAACGACTCAGCTAATAAGCTCTCACGAATCTCGAGACACTAGCGAACTCAACCAACTCGCCACGCTAAACACATAGGCTGGAGATACTCCACAGCCGGGATCGACCCACAATGCGGGGGTTAGCAAAACAGGTCGGACGACACTCAATGACCCGGGACCACCGTCAACCCAAACGGTTTCCAACAACACTGATCGGAAGATACTCGACGGCCCGAGGACCACCGTCTACCCAAACGGCTCCCAACAACCCTAGCACTGTTCTAATCTCCACTACCAGACTCCACTCAGCACCCAGGCACGAGTGCAACACACGTCCCACAATAACCTGACCACTCGGCCCACTACCCGGGCGAGGAAACTCTATATCCAGGAAAAGATGCAAAGAGTGGGATGTCTAAAGTATAAAAGAACCTAGCCCAAGTGAAGATTCTCTACTAGTTTGGTTAAACATGCAATATATGACGGGGTGCTAGGTCAAGTTCCAAAATATTATTTATAAGAGTGATAATCCATCAATTGATTCTATCATACAAAATACTAGATCAAATATCAGTAAAAGACATTGCCTCGCGCTGGCGTCCAAATCCGGCTGCCACGTGTCGCGCCCCGATAGGGCGATCCGCGCGCCAATGGGCGCGCGACACGTGGCGCCTTTATCCACGCCCGACTGCTGCCCGCGCGCCCGGCCATGCCGACCCATGCACCTGCCCGCGCTGCCCGCGTTGCCCGTGTAGACCGAGTCCGCTGCGCCGGCCCAACCACGTGCCGCCACGTGGCACCCTGCGGTCCACGGCTCCTCCATGCACCCGAAAATACTAAAAAACTTTCGGTTGCCCGTTTTCGCGCGTCCGGACTTAGAAAAATATATCCAATTAGCCGATCTTGACCGTTTTCGCGGGCTGAATCCAAATCTGCAATCCATTTTGCCAAAATCCACATATATTTTTCGGCGAAGGCACCCGAAAGTCAAACTTGATCCTTTTTTCGTGCGGGGTCCATTCCTTGAGTCCGATTCGCGCACATACGCCTCCATCACACAGAATAGACCTCCAGAAGCCGCTGATCACACTGTAACACCTCTGTGGAAATCCGGGTCATCACATTCCTCCCCCACTAAAAGAAAGTTTCGTCTCCGAAACTAACAAATCTCAACGGGAGTCTCAAACCAGAAGGGTGGGTATCCATCACTTCCGTCACCAGCTCTCAAATCGTCACAAGCTCCCCGTGACTACTTCTCAACAGCAACATGTATGGTGTGGCCAAGTTGCGCAATTCCCTCATTTCTCGAGCTAGAATTCACAACGTGCGACCCTCGTACTCCAGACACTCACAGATCACAACTGGAGCGAGTCAATCACGGCGAGAAATCCAGACCTATAACACCTCGAAGCTGTGATGCGAAAAACATCAAGGACTCCAACAAGTCGGGGAAAAAAAAGAGAAGCAATCCGATAACCACTGATCCAAAACACTCCAAAATCTCATCCTTTAGTGTGGGTCACTTAGCTGAAACTACTATCCGAAAAGGATCACTCTGGGGCACAATCTCTAGCCCTAATCATCTCACCCATCCAAGACCACCGTGAGGCATCACTACAACTCAAACTCAGTTAACAGGACGAAAGATCCATCAGGTAAAATACCGGGTCCAACAACCCCTTATCCATCATAATCTGTAACTGTACCATTAGCTCTCAGTTGTATTAGTGCCATCCAACAAGGTGCCTTCAATATCTAGAGCATGTCACTCATTCCAGCGAAAGTCTAGAGCAATATGTCACTCATTCCACGGCGTTATGTTGTCTGCAGCCAACATAATCGCTTAGGAGGATAAACACGCCAATCATTCATCCCGTCCCTCGGGAGAGGTATAAAAATATAATCAGGACTCTCGCTATAAGTCACGACTCTCACGTAGTCATCCTAAGGTCCAACCACAAGCCTAGGGTTTCTAAGTCCACAATGACCTACATCCTAGGTTCTGATACCACTCTAATCTGTCACGCCCCGGGGTCGAAACTGCGACCCGGGCTCGCCAACAGATCCGCCACCCATACAGGGAATCCCGCACAGGCGAAGCGTCTAACCTGCAAGAATAAAACTACAACTAAACATATATCAGAGCTGGAAAGTAAACTGTTGAAAAACTAAAATCCAACCGCTATACAACTGAAAATAAAATACAGTATCCATCTCCCAAAAAAAAATAATCAGTATACAACATCCTCTGATACACCATCTAAAAGTCCAAAACATGGATGTAACTAAAAATAATAATACATCAGTGTACAGGCTCACAGTACAAATTAGATCATCACAATACATCAGTCTCTCAAAGTAAAAAAATAAATAATCTAACTGACTGTACTATAAATCTCCAACAAGGGGGTACAGGTACTCTCCAAGGACAGGTAGGGATCTAGCTCGCGACTCCCTCGCCTCGATCAGAAGAAGCAGCAACAGCTGAGGTAGGAACTGGAGAAGATGTCTCTGCAAAACTGTCACCGACAGAGGATGTGAGAACTACACCAACACGTAGTTCTCAGTGGGTACCGCCACCAAGCCCGACGGCCTGCTCACTAAGTCTACTAGAGGCATAAGATAACAATGCAGTAAAAACTGTATAAGAAAAGTTGGAAATAACTCTACAGCTACCATGCCTCTATCTAAATGCTCAAGGGGTGATACAGATGAAAAGATATGTAACCACTCGAGCACGAGGTGTTCAATCGATCCAATCGAACTGACTGCCACATAGGGTCCAGTCAAGCCTGCGCCCACCTACTGCCATTACATCCACGGAGGACTAGACTTAAGTAGGGCGTCCGTGACTGCCCAAAAATGGCCGAACGGAAGGACTCAAGATCCTCAAACATTTCGCACAACGGCCGGAGTACTCTCAACGACTTAGCTAATAAGCTCTTACGAATCTCGAGACACTAGCGAACTCAACCAACTCACCACGCTAAACACACAGGCTGGAGATATTCCACAGCCGGGATCGACCCACAATGCGGGGGCTAGCAAAACAGGTCGGACGACATTCAACGACCCGAGACTACCGTCAACCCAAACTGTGATGCCCTACTTCCCAGGGGGTCACCCATCCTAGAACTACTCTAGCTCTAGCACGCTTAACTCTCATAACCTCTTAGATCTTGCTACCATCTAAAATGTTATAGCCGGGTTAAGAGATTTAGTCCTATTATATCATTTATATATAGGACTAATCCAAATTCCGGGGGTGTCACATTCTTCCCCCCTTTAAGCCCTGACGTCCACGTCAGGCTCAAGCACGCTCACAAGCACCAGGCGATGTGAGACTCGTCTCGCTAGCCTTAGCCGACCTTGTGGGGAGCTGCACTCCACCCACAACGGTCATTAGCCGGGGAGTCTCGCTCTACCCGCTATATAACCCTGGCTCAGTCGAGATTCATCTCACATTTCCGGCTGGTGAATGTCTATGATACCAACTGTGACGCCCCACTTCCCAGGGGGTCACCCATCTTAGAACTACTCTAGCTCTAGCACGCTTAACTCTCATAACCTCTTAGATCTTGCTACCATCTAAAATGCTATAGCCGGGTTAAGAGATTTAGTCCTATTATATCATTTATATATAGGACTAATCCAAATTCCGGGGGTGTCACACAAACGATTCCCAACAACACTGACCGGAAGATACTCGATGGCCCTAGCACTGTTCTAATCTCCACTACCAGACTCCACTCAGCCCCCAGACACGAGTGCAACATACGTCCCACAATAAGTCGACCACTGGGCCCACTACCCGGGCGAAGAAACTCTATGTCCAGGAAAAGATGTAAAAAGTGGGATGTCTAAAGCATAAAGAACCAAGCCCAAGTGAAGGTTATCTACTAGTTTGGTTAAACATGCAACATATGACGGGGTGCTAAGTCAAATTCCAAAATATTATTTATAAGAGTGATAATCCATCAATTGATTCTATCATACAAGATACTAGCTCAAATATCAGTAAAGGACATTGCATCCAACATAATCTCTAATAACTACCAATGTGAGCATCATCTTCCTAAACATGCTCTCAACTAGCATAAGATAAACATAGCCACTTTACTAAATGCGAGTTCTCAAACCCATCAAAGCATGAACAATTTATCAAGTAAGCATCAATCCACATAATCTAGACCATTTCTCATGCTTACATCTCAATCCTATAGGTTGTACCTTAAATTATGCATGCTATCAATCACATAGGGTAACACTTCCCTTAGGTAAGCTTTCATTAATCATAACAGGGATATCTGAATCTTGCAAGTTCTCATTAGGCATAACATGGATATATTTTCTTGTAATTTATCATACTATTATAATCTACCAAGCTTACATCTCATCCACATATTTGGTACACTAAACATGCATGCATACTAACATAAAGAATTAGAGAACCGTCCGCCGGTTTCGGAGACAAAACAACAACCCACCAGAAACTTGTCGATCCGCTGCTCGATCAAGCTGAATTTTGGCGTGAGTAATCCTTATCCTCTCAGAACTCCGATGCCGCAAAAATCATCCTAATCCGTCACACGGATTGGGCGCAATCACTGAAACAATGCAAGCTGCGCGATTAAATTCCAGAATTTCAACGAGTAAGACTAAGCTAAATAAGATGTAAGTGCAGCCCCAAAATACCTGGAGATGAAGTCCCCAACAGTAAAACAAAGATATCCCCCCAAAATACCTGGAGATGAAGTCCCCAATAGTAAAACAAAGATATCCCCTTTCATATAAACATCTCCAAATCTTCAGAAATCCACCATTAACTCTCCTTAAAATTCAAATGAAGCAAACATCACATTGTTGTCCCAAGTTTACACCAATTCCCAACATAAACTTACAAAAATTAAAGAGGACAATCCATAAGGAATTTTAAGCTGAAACCAAAAGGAGAAATCTTCACCTTGATCTTAATAAGATGTCCAAACTTTAAAACTCCAAAATTAACCAAGAATCACATCAATTGCCGCATTCCCAATGTCCAAGTATCAAAATAATGCTAAATCTGAAATCTGTTGTAACCCTTAAAACAGCGCTGAGAAGATCAATAATGTTACCTAGTCAAACGTGCTCCAAATCCAGCAAGAGTGGTACCATTGGATTCCTTGTCGAGAGTAGATGCGAATCGAGCTAAACAACTCCAAAATCCAAGCTCGGATGAAGAAGAAAACCCATAATTACTTTAGATTATCCAAATCTCATTCTTAACAATCCAATGCTTAAACCAGAACGCAAGAGTTCCAAAGATGATAATTATACTCTAATAAAATTTCGGATCTAGGGAAAATGATACATACCAATGTTGTAGATCTTCGAGTCCTGAAAATTTTCCCACAAATATTATCTCAAAATTCCCATCCTACTGTCCAGAGCAGCCAAAACACTGATGACTATCCAAAATCTCAGGCTGAAACAAAGGGTCCCAAAGATGGCTTAAAAACTCTTTAACATCTCATGATCTAAGGGGAGAGTTGAATACCAAAGTTGTAGTCCTACCTCTTGTGAAAACTCAGAACCAAAAATCAGGTCAAAACTCCCTCTGGTTAACTCTGTGGAATTTTTGCACCGAAACGCGACGAAGTAGGCTGTGAGTGCAACAATGGTGATGTCCTCCAAGATAATGAAGAAGGTGATCAAAATGGCCTCCAAAAATCTCCCAAAAATCCAGTGTTGTAGTGGAAAAGTAGATGAACCACCGGTAAAATTCTCTCTGAAAAATCTCAAGCCAAAGGGGAAAAAATGGAGGGAGAAAACTCACTAAAAAGGCAAGGAGAAGAAGAAGAAGAAGGAGGAACTCTGCTTGCTACAGTAACGGGCCGGCCCATCACCGCGTGCTGGGCCGCCACGTGCCACGCATCCACGTGCGCACGCCTCGCGTTGGCGTCTCGATCCGGCTGCCATGTGTCGCGTCCCAATAGGGCAATCTGCGCGCCAATGGGCGCGCAACACGTGGCGCCTTTATCCACCCCGACTGCTGCCCGCGCGCCCGGCCATGCCGGCCCACGCGCCTGCTCGCGCTGCCCGCTCTGCCCGTGTAGACCGAGTCCGCTGCACCGGCCCAACCACATGCCGCCACGTGTCACCCTGCGGTCCACGGCTCCTCCATGCACCCGAAAACACTGAAAAACTTTCGGTTGCTCGTTTTCGCGCGTCCGGACTCAGAAAAATATAACCAATTAGCCGATCTTGACCGTTTTCTCACGCTGAATCCAAATCCGCAATCCGTTTTGCCAAAATCCACATCTATTTTTCGGCGAAGGCACCCGAAAGTCAAACTTGATCTTTTTTTTCGTGCGGGGTCCATTCCTTGAGTCCGATTCGCGGACAGACGCCTCCATCACACAGAATAAACCTCTAGAAGCCGCTGATCACACTGTAACACCTCTGTGGAAATCCGGGTCATCACAATAGATGCACCTAAAATATGGGGACATAAGGCAAGCTCCTAATTTTAAGGGAGATGAGAAATATTTTTTTGAGTCTGGTGCATACTAATACTCTACACACCGTACAAAATATAAGAAGATGTATTGAAAAAATATTTGATAATTAATACTATAAAATATAATATTATATGAGTCCGGTTATTATAGATAGCACCAAATATTTTGTTCTATCAAGTTTTCTATCCTTAGATCAATTCCTTTGATCATTTTCACCCGTTAGATTTTACTATTTTTTCAACCACGTATTAAACCCAAGGGGCCCACTATCATCTCAGCCACACATCTTTTAATCCAAAAGTTAAAAATTTAATATCATCAATGACTTATCATTTATATAATATATGTAATATAAAATATTTAAATAATTTATTGTATGATAAAAAATTATTTTTAATGAATATTTTTGAGTTGATTTACAATGCAATAGGTGCACCCACAATTTTTATTGGTACGTGGCAAGCTCCAATTGGTTTAATTATTATGCCAACTTTTTTTTTTTCAAAATAATTCTTAAAAAATTTATAATTAGCGAAATGATCCTATAAAAATTTTATTTAAAAAAATAATTTTACTTTCGCCAAGTCAGCATCACGTATGGTATTTATTCAAAAGACGGTGAATGATTCACTACCTTTAATAAAACCCTACAAAGGATGATGGATTATTCACCGCCTTTAACTATAATTTTCATACTTAAGTCAATTTCAAACAAAATTATAAAGAGATACGTAAATAAAATCGTAATGTTGGTACGAGTCAGTTATTTAAGAGATTTAGATTGTTATATTATAGAAAGATAAAATAAAATAAGAATGTGGGTACCGACTAGATTTTTTAAAAATTTAGATTATTATTATTCATTAACTAATAATATAAGATGAAAAAATAAAAGAAGTTTTTAATAAAACCTAAATATTTACAAATTTAGATGGGTATTAGTTAGTGAATAATAACAACTTAAATCCACCCATATATTTTTCTTCTTATATTAGTTAGTAAATAATAATAATCTAAATTTTTTAAAAATACTTATATTTACGAACAATCTAAATTAGTTAGTAAACAAAATAAGCTAAATCTCTTAAAGATTTGACTCATATCCACATTCTCATTTTATTTACGGTCACGATTCGTCTCCTTTTCAGGATTATTATGAAGGCGGTGAATCATTCACCTGTATTATTATTAGCCATTTACTTTTATACTAATAAATTTTTTAAAAATTTATATTGAACTATACGGATTTAAATTATTTTTATTTAAATTAATTTAATTATTAACCTGACTAATAAAATTATATAAAATATATAAAAAAATAATTAAATATTATTATTAAAATATATTATGTCTAGGGCATCGTCGTGCTGGTTCTTAACTATAAAAGTTAATTTTAATTCGAAAACCATTTGCGGGATACAATACATGAACACTTTTAACCAAACGGGTGAGATGCGAGTCTACGGGCCTAACGTATTGGGCTAAGAGCCCATTCTCACCCTCCTAATACCCCGGATATTTCGGCGAATTATAACCGTCCATCAACACGCAACGGTCCAGATCACTTTTCAGATGCGTTAGTTTTATTCCCGTTACGGACGGAATATGTACGCCCCTACGCAAAAAACAACACACTAAACTCAACAGTATACGAGGCGATTAAGTTTCCTCCCCACTCCTCCCCAAAAATAGGGAACCCCCACAAAAGAAAAGAAAAGGAAAAAAAGAAAAAAGAGAAAAAAAAACACAGAGGGAGAGACACACACACCAAATTCTCCTCGCGTTTAAGGTTTCAAAGAGATAATATTTCCCGTCGATCTTATTCCAACTTATTATTCCGACTTATTATTCCGAGTATTCGAATCCAACAACAAAAACGACGACGACGACGACGAAGGCATTCGCCGGCGCGTACCCCCCGCGCTGCTGGAATTGGGATAAAAAGTGGGAATAAGAGCGCGTCCTTATTCGGGCATCGTAAGCAATCCCAAACCCTCGATCTTGTGAGTCGAACTAATTCGCTAGGGTTTTCTAGGGTTTCCGGTTCTCGGTTCTCTGGGGAGAGGAGATCGATTCCGCGTCCCTGCGTCCCTGTTTTGGTTTGCTAGGGTTCCTGATGATGCGCCCTTGAGGGCATTGATGCGGGCGACGATGGATGCATAGGGAGGCTTTGTTGTTTAATCCATTGGTAGTTGATTTTTTTTTTTTGTTGGTGAGAGGATTTGTGGGGGGTTAGGATCGGCGGAATTGGAATCGGAATCGGAATCGGAATCGTCTTCTTCCGGTCCCTCGGGGACGGGACGGCTCGGTCCCCTGGCTACGGGGATGGCCGTGTGATCGCCTGCGCTGTTTCTTCGCTGGGTTTTAATCTTCTCTAGTTGATTGGATTGGTTGGTGTTATGAGGGGGGGAGTAATTCGAAAAGGAGGAGCTAATTCTTGTAGTTAGATAGATGTTGCTCTTTTCATCATGGAGAAAGGTGAGCCGGCATTCAAGCCAGAGTGGTTAAAATCTTCGAACGGGAGCACCAGCAGCAATGCCTCTTCGAACCAACACACCAGCACTTCTTCCCATTCGAGTTTGTATTTCTTCTTGCTCTCCTACTTTAATCACCTGTCAATTCTCGATATTTTTGTGTATTGATGCGCGCTTTTCAATGTTGTAGATGAGCATGGTACAGGGATTTCCTCTAGGAACAGACTGCCCGCTGCCGTGGGCGACCGCGACAGGGGTTCGTCGTCTTCCGCCAGACGGAGTTCAAGCTTGAATGGGAAATCTAGGGCTTATAGTAGTTTTGGTAGGAGCAACCGCGATAGAGAGCGGGAAAAGGATCTTGATTTGTTTGAGAGAGAGAGTAGGTCGGTTCTTCTCGACAATGGTTACCATGACCGTTTCGATTCGGTAATAACGAGTAGGTCGGATAAGGAAACTTTGAGGCGGTCGCGCTCCATGGTGTCGGGGAGGCCGGTCGACACGTGGACAAAAACGGTGGGAACTAACCCAAAAAGTGATGTTCCTTCCAGGGGGACTATGAGTAATGCATCCTTTGAAAAAGACTTTCCATCCCTCGGTGCCGAAGAGAAGAATGGACGGCTCGATATGGGTAGGGTTTCATCTCCAGGTATTAGCACCCCACTTCAAAGCATTCCGTTAAGTGCCACAGCCATAACTGGAATTAATAGATGGAATTCTGTGTTGGCTGAAGTGCCTAAGATGGTCGGATCAAATGGACCCCAATCTGCACCTGCTAATCAGGTTCCTTCGACCCCAAGCGCTTCAACCGGCCTAAATATGGCTGAAACGGTAGCACAGGCTCCATCACGATCTCGTAATGCACCTCAGGTTGACTAATACCTGCGATATTTAATTTTTTCTTTTATTTTGGTTGAAAATCTTTCCTATTCTATCTAATCACGTTACGACATTTTCTTTTCCAGTTGTCAGTTGAGACACAGAGGATTGAAGAACTAACCCTTAGACAATGCAAACAACTAATACCGGTGACGCCTTCAACAACCAAAAATTTGGTAGGTTCCTTACGTTTTCCAAGCTAACCTCCTTCCGTTATTCTGTTAAATACCCTGTTCATTTGCAGTAGATAATAGCATGATGTTTCCTGATTTGCACCTTATCATTACAACGGAATCTCCCCCAATGGCATGTCCATTGTGTGATTGTCGCATTCTGTTGGATTTTTTTTTTTTTTTGGGGTCTCCTTATGGTGTTAATAATTATTCGCCGGATTTTCTATTAGCTATACAACTTAGTGAGTCTTCAAATATCTCTTCTTGAACACATTTTGTTAATTTTGTTGTTCCATGACAAACTCATGTATGACCATAAATAAAGCCTCATGCATGTTTGTTTGTTGGCTTATCTTGGTGCTTAATGTCTCATTGTAGATGACTCATTCACTACTTTATGCATATTTTAAATTTGTTTTGTTCTTCTTTTTTTTTTTTACTTTTTGCATATTTTGAAACTAGATCCGGATTCTCTACTATATGTTATGGCCGCAACTTACTGCGAGATTCAAAAGAAAATGGGGAAAATGAAAACTACAACACCCAACTCTATTAGCACACAATAACATAGCAGATAATGCCAAAAAGAATTGGTAGGGGTTTGTTGATGGAGAATGAGGTGCCTTGTGTATGTTGGGTTGAGCTTTGTATGTTATTGTCATGAACTGTGCTGAAGCTCCTATTGTTGATTATTAGATTCTTGAGAAGATTTGTGGTTGTTCTCCTATGTTATTTCAGTTCCTAATTGCCCAAATTGTAAGCTTTTAATCACTTTTTTGGATACTGCTTACGTGTACTTTTATTCTTCTAGATGCCTTTGGTACTTTTATATAAAGAATATACTTGGACAAATTCATGTTTGTATAATTCACCTGACATGAAACAAATATCTTTGCAATAAAATATTTCGAGCGAACTAATATTGATTCTGGGTAATGAAATGAAATAAATTGATTTGTAAATGCAGGATGGTGAATTTGATTGTTGTTTAGTGCATAAATGTTTTCATTTAAGCTGGGGCGAAAGTTTGGGAGGAGTGCATGGTAGTTTTTTTATTTCTAAGCACAGCATGTAATTCTGAGCTTATTCTATGTGTTATCCAAAGGTTTTGAAGTATTGGTTTTGTTTCCCATTTGATTGGCTTCATGGAGATTCATTTTAGGATTCCATGGTAGTTTTTATAATGTTGGCTTTAAGTAGGGTTTTCTTGAAATCTAGGAAATTGTAGAAACTTAGAAAATTGGAACAATCGATTGTAAATATCAAACTCATGCCATGTTGGTTGGGGAAAAATACATGAGGTGTTTATGCACATGCGTGCATATGTATGTATGAACCTTAATTGGGGCATTAGTGTGCAGCAAGTAAAACCAGTCAGTAGTTAAACTAGTGGCCAAATTTAGAAGGGAGATACCGACAATGATGGTATGGTCTGACTATTTGGTGTCTTTACATCCATGTTGGAAACATTTGTTTTGCATTTATGCTTTATGCTTATTAAGGGAAGTGCTAAGACTTGGTTTTCAACTAATTATCTTGGAAGGTTTCTTGTGAAGATTGCCTGGCATGCTATAATGTTATGATATTTAATCTCCAGGCATTTAAGGAATTAAGTGTGACTAACTGATTTATTATGATTTAGATAGATCTGGTATATACTTCAGTAGAGCTTTAGAATTTGTTGCACTCTGCATGCAGAAGGTTTTAATAATTTCGGAATACACTTTGTGGGGAGTTTGTAAATTTTAATATAGGGGGAGCTCCACAAGATTAAATGAAGAAAATGAAAGACTAGTATGGTAGGATATAGGAAATATGAAGATCAAAAAATTAGCCTACACAGCTTCAAGAACTGTTCTTTACTTGATGACCACTAAGTAGTTGTATCATAACTTCTGAAGGAAATTGGATAAACTGATGTTTATTCAACAACACTTTTGTGACGCCTCAACTTCCCCCGGGGTCACCCATCCTAGAACTACTCTAGCTCTAGCACGCTTAGTCCTCTTAATCTCTTGGGCCTAGTTATCGCCCAAAATGCTATAGTCGAGTTAAGAGGTTTAATCATATTTATACTTTATATATAGAACTAATCCAAATCCTGGGAGTATTACAACTTTATTATGTGCACGTTGCTAAATATTATATAGGGAAGAACACTAGGAAATAACTATGTTTAATGAAGTCATTCAGCTGCACTATTATGTTCGCTTTATTGAGGTTCTAACCTGAGAAGCATCTCGGTGATTTTTTATTCTTATGCCACCTATTCTTTTTTAGGTATTATATATTTATATTGTACTGCTCATTATGTGCATATGTATGTTAATTCATCACTGAGCTACCGTATTGAACTGTTGATTAATTACGAAATTAAAATAGAAAAGATCGATGTGAACTTTGAATGTCTGATGCTAATTTGTTTCCTAAATATATTTCTTTCTTTGACTTGATTCGTACATGATCGCATTCTGCCATCCGATCTCTTGGTTTTCCCTTTGCTGCACTTGTCTTCATTATCTGTTTTTAGCTATTAGAGTTTTTTTGATGGAACTTTCTTGATGGATGCAACTAATAAAAGAGAGATGATGATGACAAGATGAAAGAGAAGACTGCAGGACTAATAAATTGAAGAATATATTTTGACAATTTTGATGTAATTAAAGTGAACGAAATATGTAAACCTGTTGAAACTCTAAAGAATGAATGAAATACTACACTTGGAAAAAGATAGACTATAAGGCTTGAAGTTGAGTCCTATGGGATGACAAAATATCTTGCTGTCTTTGAACTACTATCATCTGTGACCTTTCACTGAATATATAATTTATTTTTGTACTAAACTATCTAAAAATAGCGTAGATCGAAGGAAAACTTTGAATAAGAATAATAAAAAGGTCTTAGCTTTCTCTGCTTCTTGGTATTACCTCATCTAGTAGCCGATTTGACTGAGCCCGTGCTCCATATTGATCCAGAATTGTCATTAGCATTTATATAGGAATAGTAAGAGATTTGTTGGAGAAACTTAGAACGAAATACAGTCAAGATCTTCCTCTATGCCTGACAGGACATATGAAGAAGGTTCCGACATACTGATAAGGTCAATTATGCCTTCTTGCTCATTTTCTTTTAAAATATTGTATTGCCTAATATAGGACTTTTAAATATACGTCCTTTGCTATGCTCTGCGCTGTTTTATCCCCTTGCAACATAAATGTTGTGATTTTCACTTAAAACTATTGAATTGATGTTGACAATTCATTCATGCTAAAACGCTGAGCAATATGGGAGAAACAAAGTAGTTTTGGTTGTTATTTTCCTAAAAACTTAAAACTTTCTAATATTAATTTGTGGAAGTAATGCTTGTATCTTGTTGTTCCCCTTATATTTTGTTTGCTCTAGTTGGTGGGCATAAACATTCCTGTCAACACATACTTTTGAACTGTAAAACATTGAATTTCGCCTATGATCATTTTGTACCCTTCTTATATTGAGTAGTTTCAAGACTTCAAGTTAACTCCTAAATTCCCCGTCCTTTACCCGTAAAACCCTCAAATGCCAGAAAAAAGAAGGAAGGGAAGAGCAAAATGAAAGCCACTGACCAGACCAAACAGATATTAGAATCCTGGCTCTGTTGCTGAATGCTGACATGTCTCATGTTGCTATCACATGAAAGTAAAACTCTCTATAATCATCTTTCTTGCTTTAGCAAACTAAATGGGCGGCTGCATTCAATTCCATGAGCAGCACAATTGAAACGTATCTACTAATATTCCTTCTAATTGGCCTGCATGGTCCATCATTGGACCTCAGCTCAGCTCAGCTCAGATAAGTAATTAAGGACACGTTCAGTTTTCTATAGCAGATAATGCTCTTTCCTTCATTTGTGCTATTCCCAAGAGCCTGGAGGCTACTTGTTTGAATTATCCTGCAGTGCTCCATTATCTTGTAGTACCTGTTATTTATAAATTTCTGACCAGTATATTGAAGTTCCTAACTGGATGATACTTGACTGTATAACATTCTGAAACAACTGATACTTCGTCTTGTAAGGTTGTATTTTGGTAGAACTCATTGTAAAGATTAAGGTATTCCCTTAATGCGAATCTTTATTCCGTACTCTTCTTGTCATGCGGAATTTAGGAAATTTCAATGTTAGCTGAGTCTTTTTTCCTTTCGATGAATATATTTGACAACACGCAGGTTCACTAAAGGAAACTTTTAAAAGTACAACCAGTCCACATACTGTAAAAATAACTCAAGCTTAAAAATGTTTGTATTGGAGTCAATTAATTATCAGTTAATTTACTTTGTTAAGGTATATTCATGGAAAGAAAAGAAGACTCGGCTAATGTTGAAATTTCCCACATTCGCCATGTCAAGAAGAATATGGCGTAAAGATCCACGTTATGGGAATACCTCAGTCTTCAAAATAAGTTCTACCAAATTATAACCTTACAAGACGAAAAGTTATCACTTGTTAAGTTTCATAGTTTTCTTGTGAAGACTTTTGCCTCGTTTGTTTTTGTCACAAACTCCTTTTGATACTTTCATCATGCCAAAAATATTTCTCATCTTTTCAGGTGTCGAGCTCTTTGGATAAGCTGAAAAACAAAGGAGCTAGAGTTGGGGACTCTACTGCTGCTCTTAAGGCTGGGCAACAGTTGTCATCTCAGCCTGTGAGTGCGGTGCCTCGTGCTCCAGTCAAAGCTGATACTGTAAAGCTGCCTCAAGGGGGAAGCTTTCAAGTCCTTAACCGTGAAAAGAATGGCATCTCCCCTACTGCCAAAGAAGGCTTAAGTGTTGGCAAACCTGTGAGCCCTATTGGTGTACTTTCCTCTGCTTCAGTTCTCTCATTGAAGAGTCCAACCAACCAAAAACCTAGAGTTGAAGGGAAGGCTTCTGCTTTGCCTTCCCCCCAAGGCCCATTTGGTGAGAAAAGATCGCAAGCTAAGGATCGGCATGAATTCTTCAACTTCATACGGAATAAAACATCGAACAGTTCAGGTGCTGTTCCTGAAGCAGGTGGTCTTTCATCCTCATCTAGCTTAGTGAATTCAGGGAAGCAAAGTGATTCTTCTGGCAACAATGGAAAGGATGCTGATTCTGAAAATTCTAAGTGTGTGGAGAATGGAGATTGTAGTTCTGAAGTAGCAGATGGTAGCGAGCAGTCCGAGTGTATCTTACCTGACAATGAAGACACTGATTCTCGTTTGGAGCTTGTTCCTCCAGAAGAAGAAGCCTTCTTACGGAGGCTTGGCTGGGATCAGAATGCGGTGGTGGATGCTCTTACAAAGGAGGAGATTGATGCTTTTAACAAGAAGGTATTTTGTTATCTATCTATGTGAAATGACTTACATTTAGGGGTGAAAATGGAACTGATGCTGATCAGATAAAAGGCTGAAGGGATTCTATATCCATCTTCCTGTTCCGTAGGCAAATGCAGATAATCGTGAAGTAAATTCTAGTGTTGAAATTGTATTTACATAAAAAATAAAAGTTTGATATCATATGTCCCCAGTTGTATCAAATGCACATAAGTTAAACCGTAAAAAGAATAGAGAATAAATATATATTGCTGAACAACTATATTATAGTTTGTGAACTTTTAAATACATGGATATATTGATGTATAATGGGCGACTACTTCAATAAATATCAGAATCGATTTAGTATATCTAGATGTTGATATCAAAAGAGCAATGCTACCTGTACACCCCATTTGGGGTGTACATCTTACACCCTACCTATCTTAGGGCAGGGACTTTTTCACTCATCACATCGAAGTGACGAGTGGAAGATCGAAGTGACGAGTGGAATTCACCCCACTCTAGAATGGGTGGGGTGTAAGATCTACATCCATTTTGGGGCGTACACAAAGCATTTTCCTTCTATTTATATGTTAGGAACCCCTTCTAATTACATGTTAAGAAATGTCTATTTCCTGCTATTTAGTTTGCTTAAAACTTTATTTTGAATGTTATTACAGTACAAGGAGCGAAAGAAACCCTCCCAGCCATCAGAGAATATATCACCAGTAGAGTAAGTCACGGCAGAACAATCTGCGGCGATGTAGCCGGGATGGATTGATTATCGAGCATGTTTGGCTTAGGACCTGAAGCATGAGTTTTGCTAAATGATTTCTGCTTTCGGTTACCTAGTTATAATTAATCCAAAGTATTCATTCCAGTGGCATTCAAGAGGAGATCTGAGCGGTGGAAAGTCGGTAGTTCTAGTTTCCTTGCTTGTTGAAAAAGAGAGGAGGAATTTAGTTTATATGCCTGCCTTTGCTGCTAAAGGAATGCCAAATGAAAATAAAAGATAGATTCTTCGGTCCTTGAGGCTTCATCGGCATGCTCTTTTTTTTTGAAGCATAGGTTGCTTTCATTTGTTTCTTCTTTTTCTTTTTTTTTTTTTTTTCTCAGTTCATTTTCCTTGTTTCCTTGAGAAGTTATGAGGAATTAACATGGAAGGTATATAGGATTAATGAATACTTCTGGTCTGAAAGAAATTGCATAGTGATGAGAACTCTCATTTTCTTGTTACTCTCTGCTCATTGACTCACAGATATCTGACGAAAATACTTTCTAGAATCAAGGAGTTTACTTTACTTTGGGAAATGCAATCGTGTACTCCTATTTTCGAGATCTTTGATTCGTAACATGCTATGTCTCTTCTTTGTTTTTTATTTTTTTTTTTGTTGTTATGATGGGGATCCACTTCATAATGTGTGTTTTTCTGTCAGCTAAAAATCACTCCTTATTTCAAACACAACTTGCTACTCTTATTTGCCATTCTTTGATAATCCAATATAGCAGGGATTGATACAGGAGAAAATTTTCTCTGCACTTTGTAATTTCATACAGGATCTGCTGGGCATCAGTCAGCCTATTATTGTCACTGCCACTATGTTAAGTTGTTGGTTGGTTGGTATCCTTCTCTGGCCTTAGTAGGCCTCAGGTGTAAATCTTGTAATAGATGGTTGGTTGGTATCCTTCTCTGGTGTTAGGTCTTGGGTGTGAACTTGTGGGCATCTTATGTATAACTCTTGGAAAATGCTTCTTGTACACTCCAAACGGTGTGTACATCTCACCCTCCATAATCTTCATTTATTTTAGAATAGGATAAATTTTACTCGTCACTTCGAAGTGACGAAAATCTTACCCTCCATTTATTTTAGGATAGGGTAAATTTTACTCGTCACTTCGAAGTGACGAGTGAAGAAGTCTCCACTCTTAGATGGACAGAGTGTATGTCGTATATTTCAAATAGGGTGTACGGATAGTATTGGCCATAACTCTTTTGGGTAAATTATACTTTTGGTCCTCAAAAAATTATACTTTTGGTCCTCAAACTGTACGACAGGTGATAATTTAGTCCTTAACTTTTTTTTATGTTGATGTGATTTTTTACTTGAACTTTTAGAATTGTTGTAATTAAATTTTATAATCTATGTAAGTTATTGACAAATTATCATTATAATACTGTAACATTATTTCTATTTTAGGAATACATTAACGTTTAATTAATTAAATTGAGTTATAAAATTTAATTGTAATAATTCTGCAAATTTAAGTAAAAAATTATAAAAGATTAAAGTTTGAGGATAAAATTGTCACCCAAACGTGGCAATCTAAGGTGGGACAAAGTGATCGGTCAGGCCACAAGGGGAACATTTTTGGGTACATTTTTGGCACCTGCAGTACTCGTCGCCCGATGGCCTTTTCGTAGTCAAATCCCTGGAAAATATGTACCTAAGTTGCTGATGATCTTAAATGCTTTAATGATCAAAAAAAAAATCTTACTGAAGAAAATCTTTTGTACCCTAGGAATCCTAATTATTTCATATGTTTATTTAAGTTTATTTTAAAATAAGAACAAAGTGAAAAATATGATATTTTTTTTTAAACAAAAAATTATTTAGACGTACAAATATTTTATTTGATATATTATTTTCCAGACGAGTAGTGTGAGTGATCAAATATTTAAAATATATAATATATATTTTTAAAATAAAATATGTTATTATTTTAAATTATTTAAAAAGTCAAATCAGACTCTTAAAGCTTATAATCACACAATAAATCATGATTTCAAGTGTTTTAAGAAATTTCAAATGAGTAACAATTTGGTTGAAGAGATCCCTTCTCAACCCTTCACTTGAGCTGAAGAAGTCAGATCTTTATTAATATTCAAGAATCATATTCACAGCCAAATCACAACCTGCTTGACGTTTGACTTGGTTAACCTGCGGCTCCAGTATTTTCTTGGCTCGCAAATAGGACATGCTATAATTTTGGCCTGCAAATTATGAGTAGTGTGATACTTTTAAGTAATCAAACTATAATTTATCATAATTTAAATATAGATCGTACTAGTCAAATTTTACAATTTAATTTAGTTGATTAAATATTAATATATTATTAAAAAATTATAATTGATAATACGATTTAAGTATGTGTATTTTTTTTTTTATTGTTTTTGAGAAAATAATAGTATATTATATAATTTATTTATTTTTAAAATAACCTTAACTAAAAATATAAAACAACAAAATTTTGAACTTATAATCTCATATATCAAATATCAAATCCTCAACCATTTGCTAGGAATAGGAACGGTGGATGTGTATGTGTAATTTACCCTGCAAAAACAAACGTTGATTTTCAATTTAGTGGCAACTGAAGAACGTGGGCATGGCCACTTTCACTCCCACTCACCTCCCTCCTCCACCTCCTCTCCTCCCAACCCCAACACCAACACCACCACCACCACCACCACCACCACCACCACTCCATCGCCGATCCCGTGACTCTCCCCCGCCGCTCTCCCTCAACGCCGCGCCTCCGCCGCGCGAGGCGGCGCTGTTGTCCTCCGGTGGCGTCCCCAGCCGCGCCACCCTCGTCGCCCTCCTCTCCGCGTGGCCCAACTCGGTTTCCCCCTCCCTCGCCCTCGCCCTCCACTCCCTCTCCCTCAAGCTCGGCCTCCACCGCGACCTCCTCCTCTCCACCGCCCTCGTCGGCTTCTACTCCAAAGCCCACCTCCCCGCGCTCGCACGCCGGGTGTTCGACCGAATGCCCCTGAGGAGCTCCGTCTCCTTCAACACCATGATCGCGGGCCTCATGCGCAACGGCGACGTCGAGGCCGCCTTCAACGTGTTCGAGCGCATGCCTCAGCCGGATAGAGTCTCTTGGACGGCGCTGATCGACGGGTGCGTCAAGAACGGCCTCCTCGAAGCTGCCCTGGACTGCTTCCGCTTAATGCAGCTCGATGGGATCGAGCCCGATTACGTGACCATCATCGCCGTCGTCGCCGCTTGCGCGGCTCTCGGAGCGCTAGGCCAGGGCATCTGGGTTCACCGGTATGTCGTGACCTGCGACTTCCGCCGCAATGTTCGAATCGCCAATTCGCTCATCGATATGTATGCTCGGTGTGGGCGTGTCGATTTCGCTCGGCAGGTGTTTGAGAAAATGTCCAAGAGGACGGTGGTTTCTTGGAACTCGATGATCGTTGGCTTTGCGATCAACGGGCGGTGCGAGGATGCGCTCGAGCACTTTGAAATGATGCGGGGGGAAGGGTTCGAGCTGGACGGAGTCACATTCACCGGCGTGCTCGCCGCGTGTAGCCATGCCGGATTGGTCGACGAGGGGCTAAGATACTACCAACTCATGCGCGCGGAGTACAACATTCCTCCAAGAATTGAGCACTACGGGTGTGTGGTGGACCTCCTCGCCAGGGCGAAGCGGCTGGAGGAGGCGATGCGGGTGGTCGAGGAAATGCCGATGAGGCCAAACGAAGTGGTGTTGGGCTCTCTTCTCGCTGCTTGTCGGATGTACGGGGATGTTAAGACGGCAGAGAGGCTGATGGGGCTTCTTGTCGAGTTGGAGCCCGGCGGAGATTCAAATTACGTGCTGTTGTCGAATATATACGCAGCTGCCGGGCGGTGGGATGGCGTGGCGGCAGTGCGGAATTTGATGAAGGCTCACAGAATAAAGAAGAAACCCGCGTTCAGTGCGGTCGAGATTGAAGGTAGTGAGCATGAGTTTATGGCGGGGGATAGGTCTCATTCGCGGTGCGAGGAGATATATGAGATGCTTGAGATGGTTCATCTTGAGATGGAGGCGTATGGTTATGTGCCGACAGGCGGTGCAGGCGCTTATTCAGATCGTGACTGATAAATATATCAAATTGCAGATGCAGTGGCGTATGAAACTTCCCGTAGGGTAAGTAGAAGACATGGGCTAACAGAGATATCGTACAATCTAACTTGATTTGACCGTGTGTATCTGTAATACGGAGGACATATTGAGGCAACAAATAAGGATCGAAATGCTTGTAAATGGAAGCACTGCTTTTTCCTTCTCCAGTTTCTCATACGCTCTTCTCATTTCAGCAATTAATACACTCAAAATAAAAAAAGAAAAACACTAAACATACACAAATATTTACAGAACCAACAACAATAACTCAATTGATGCGTGTGGCCAGGCTCTATCTTTTGTTTGGTTACGAAGAGAGATCAGAGGCGCTAGGAGACGGAGCCGGTCTCTTCACAAAGGGATGCTCCAGCAGTTGAGCAGCTGAGGGCCGTCGGCTTGGAACGACCTGTACGCAGTTTTGAATGAAATCGCGGGCCTCTCTCGTCAAGGAGGCCGGAATAGGCGGCGGCTCACCCCGTCCGATTTTAAATAAAGCTTGAGTCTGCGAATTGGAGTGGAGTGTTATTGGAAGGCAGATGATTTTAATTTCTGGGAGTAACAAAGATAAAAAAGGATCTTCTATACAGAGTATGGAACAGTGAGTCTCATGAAAGTAGTCCATCTGTCCAATCAAATAGCTTTTTCTCCTTCTTCATTTACCCTTAAATATAGCAATATATGCAGCAGTGATCACTTTCTATTATGTCAGGGATGGTATCTTGCATGTAAAATGTACTCAAATAATGCTGTCACACTATGATTTCTTTGACTTCACAATTGTGAATCATATAAAAGGCCTAAACTGACACAGTTAGGAATCCTAAGAAGCAGAAAAGGTGTGCTGGGGAATCAGATTATGGTCTATGGGTTATAAAAAAAAGGGGCAATTTTCTACATACCCCTAAAAATTTTTCTGTTTTCATATTTATCCCTCTTAGAAAGCTAATATTAAAACTACCCTTCTTACGTTCCAACTTCTTTCCAAAATACCCCTGAAGTTAAACTCTGTTAGTGTACCGTTTGGAACTGCTGTTATCTGTGTGTAATTACTATTTTGCCCTTTCAAATATACCCTAAACCCTAAAACCCTAAATCCCTAAACCCTAAAACCCTAAACCCTAAACTCTAAAACCCTAAACCCTAAACCCTAAAACTCTAAAAAATCCTAAATCCTAAACCCTAAAACCCTAAACCCTAAACCCTAGAACGCTAAAAAACCCTAAATCCTAAACCCTAAAACCCTAAAACCCTAAATCCTAAACCCTAAAACCCTAAAAAATCCTAAACCCTAAAAAACCCTAAATCCTAAACCCGGACAAAATAGGTATATCTGATAGTTTTCAACTCCAATTATTATTTAACTCTAGTTTAACCCTAGTTAACTTAACAAAGGAAAACGGTAGGGGTATTTTTAATAACGGTGGAATGTATGAAGGGTATATTGGAAAGAAAAAAATAAGAGGGATAAACCAGATATTTCTTCATATTTCAGGGGTACACAGGCAATTATCCCTAAAAAAAAAAAAAGGCAGTATTGCAGTATTTGATACTAGACACTCCGAATACACATGTTCGCACATGCTTCACACCTGGTAAGGAGGAAAAAGAATGCACAAGTTCTGTAATCAGGTCCTTAGTTTCTTGATTGTTGCAGTTATGTGAAGGGAACAATTAATCCTGCTACTATTATTTATAAACGGAGTTGTTCTTAGAAAAACCAAATAGAAAACACTTGTGCATGCCAAGCTCAGCCAAGCTGCTAAACAACCACTTACTCTGGCTGTGGGGTTGGTTAGAAAGGTTGATATTCCTAATTAATATGGCCATGGCAAATTCTCAAGTAAATTATACTGAAGAGATGCACATACTTCCATTCCGAACAGTATTAGTGAATGACAATCGTTTAATTCTCGATTAGTTTATGACTTTATGGTCTTCTCATTAGACCATTATCAACAGAAAGTATGTATAAATTCCCACTTGTAGATATCATATGGGCTAATAGGAAATGTGAAAATGTTGATCAAAGTTGTTAGACTTCATAGCAGTATGACTAGATATTGAATACTGGTCGGTTGAGTACTCACCCATTCTGTATTAGGATAAGGAAGCCGACCGGTCAGCATCTCCAAAACAGTGCAACCGAGGCTCCATATGTCAGCTGAACGCCCATAAGGCTTTGCCCTAGCAACCTGTAAATCAAACTTGGCATTAGATCGCACATAAAAATCTAGTGAATATAAAATCTGACCACGGCAAACTTTTAAAGTAAAAATTCCGTCTTAAAGCAGATACACATAATAGTAATCCATGTAAAGAGTTGTATGTTCTTGATGAAGTTAAACCATGGTTCAGTTCTATCAGAGCAATAGTAAGGTAACAATTACCAACGACAGGGATAAGAGTTTTGGCCTCATTCTACCATTTTATAGGAGAAATTAGTTTCAAGTTGGACTATAGTATCTCCGCAAAAGTTAGGCAAGTAATCATACTTCACGAAGAAGAAAAAGAAAATTAAAGGACAATCTATTTCAAAGTTCAAAGTAATTTTAGGATTTAAATGAGATTTTTACAGAGGAAAGAGGAACTGGGGGTTTTACAATGTGTAGAGGGCCTTTCAAGAACTGCATCATGGACAATGTATCATGACCACGTGGTTTTTGGACTCATCTTATTTTTATTATGATTAACAAATAACAAGACGCAACAAGACGGAAACAACTGACCTCTGGTGCCATCCAGTAGACACTTCCTTTGCAAGATTTCAATCCATTCAACATAGTTGTCTGAGATATACAGACAGAAATTAAAATCAAACTCCTAAATTTGCAGTTTAAAAATGAATATAAGCATAAGCTACCAAGCCATGAAAGTCAATGTAACAAAGAATAAATTTGACCTCCTTTGCAAGTCCGAAATCTGCAAGTTTTACAGATCCATTTGAATTGACCAGTATATTAGCACATTTGATATCTCTGGAAAGAAAATAAATGTACAAGAGTTGGTGAAAATTAACATAAGAAAATACTATAAAAAACATAGGATTCCAAAGGTAGCCCAAAAATCATACGTATGTAAGTGAGTTTTTGCTGCATGAGAAAGTGGTTTTCTCCTTTTCTAATTAACTGTGGCAACAAAGGCATTTTCTCCTTCATCCCAAGTATAACTATCCTGTTTTTTTGTTCTCAACTTTTTGCTCTTAAAGATGCAATACTTCTTTTTAATCAGCAAAAAAAATCAATTGAAACACTAGGGTTGTCTCTAATCCTTTAATCTTTAATCTTCACACTCCACCCTTCAGTAATCAATTCATGAAAGGCAAAACTATTCCCTTTTTGGCAAACTCTATGGATCACCTGAAGGACCATAGTCAGGTTGGCATGTTATAGCTCTAACGCATACATTTGTGCGCAACTTTATTACAAAAATTACCTGAAGCTTCCCATGAGACCTAACTTTATTGCAATGCCATTTCCTCAGCCAACTATATCTCAAGTATAGTCAATTCTTCACACTCCATAAATGGCAATAAGTACAAGATAATTAGTTTGGGCTAAAGACATATAGTATATATCGAGGGCCAATTTATGCATAATGAACATCCTTATCTCAGAATGTAGACATTTGCAAGTTTACAGTATGTTCTTTTATGTTATCATGTCATGGCATGCGTAGTAACTCGTGGTCCAACATTAACTCTGCTTTGTTTATTTTGGCTCATTAGGAAATGCATCACTTTTTTATTTACTATGTGACGTATCTATTCCAATAAACATCACCATTTCTTGCCTACAGATTAAGTACTACAGGGTAACAAGTTTACTAGTTAAAACACTGTCGCACGTTGGCATCATGCAAAAGCAAGCAAGATCCAAGATAGTTAAATGCACAACTATCAGCATACAAATCACATAACACTCCAATTTAGTAACCTGTGCACGACATTCCGCTGATGTAGATAATTTAACCCATTTAGAATCTGCCTTGTGTATGCAGAGACTTGTGAATTTTGCAACGGGTACGTCAGATACAGAGATGCCAAAGAGCCTCGACTAACAAATTCAAGGAAGACGTATAATGTTGCTTTTGTCTGCAACATTCAATAGGGGTTGACAGGTTAAGCTTGAGATATTAAGAGATTACAAGTGAATAAACATGTATAAGAATCCACAAGAAAGTCTCTTTCACATGAAAGAGGTATTTGATGTGAAGTAATGTAATCAAAACCAACTTCAGATAACACTTAAAATACCTTCTCGGTTCCAAAATACTGAACTATGTTCTCGTGTTGGAAACGACTTAATAGCATGATTTCCTGAAATCATAAGCTCAGCGTTAGGACATAAGAAAAATTCCTGTAAACAATGTCACACTTTAAAATTGAGTAGCCAGTATTGTTTTATTTCTAAACAGCAAGAGCAAAAGAAAATTCAAGAACAATCAGACTAAATCAGCACAATAAATAAAAGAAATTCTTCAAGAGTTATTTTAAAGAGTATAATCTATTCACCTGCTCCAATTGAAAAATGCGCTGTTCTGCATTATTTCCTTGGTCAAGCAGGGAGACTTCTTTAACAGCAAAGAAAAACCCGTCACTGGAATAAAAATAGATAAATTAAAACACTTGATAATGATACGTATTTACAATATTACGTAATACATGCTAAACTGCCAAAATAGGGAATTTGGGATTGGCTGCAGTAGTATGAACGACAACAGCATGAGTTTGCATAATACATTTTAGTACTATTATATTCTATAAGCAGCTAGCATAGAATGAGAGTTTTAAGTATAAAATGTTAGACAACGGTAATGGATTAAAAGAATATTAATTTTCAATCTGTGTGTCTCATGAATGCAAATCATGTCAGAAGGTCTATACCCTGATGATTTTTCTCTTCACATGTCATCCATAGATGATAGAACATAGCAGCTGTTATCTAGAAAAGGATCATGATAGAAACAAATGAGTAGTCCCATGGAATGCA
This sequence comes from Tillandsia leiboldiana, assembly GCA_029204045.2. NCBI lineage: Eukaryota > Viridiplantae > Streptophyta > Magnoliopsida > Poales > Bromeliaceae > Tillandsia > Tillandsia leiboldiana. Next base: position 5,977,534 of record CM055068.1, on the reverse strand, counting down.
GAGCTATTCCTACCCATGCTATACTTTCCTATTAATGTATTGGTACTTTTGATCTCGAGAAATAAAGAACTCTTCTCAGGTATCAATAGGCCCATTAGCTAGTCGACGGGTATCCGTCACTTTCATTACCTCCAAACTGTTCTGAAAATGGGAACAAGGTATTTGACAAGGTGTGATCATTAAACCTACCTTAAACATAATTTGAACCCCTCAAAATAAGGAAACTGAGTACAATGCCATTTATTGTAATGCTAATGTTAGATCAAAATCCAATTTCCTTGGTTTCTAGCTGATTAAGTCATTTATATGTTTGGTTATCTGTATAAATACTTCAGCTTAAAATTTTCTACATATGTGTGACTAAATTAGATACTAAAACATTGAATTAGTGCAAAAAGTAATTCTGATAAGGAATGAGCAGCCATAAAGAACACGATGCATGTAATTGAATATAATTGAGATCAAAAGAATGAAGGAAAATGTGAATTTAATAACAAAAAAAAAGTGGCAGCTTACTAGCTGATGGCCTCATAAACCGTTCCGAAGGATCCGCTACCAAGATGCTTCCCTTTAGTCCATGATCTGATCACCCTCTTGAACGTCCCATTAGGCGATACCGTGATCGCTCCCTCAGTGCGTGAGCTCGAAGACTCATCAGCTTTGCTTGGAGAATTCTCCGCACCTGATGAAACCACCCTCTCATAATTCGAAGTCGACTCCGCGAGATCTCTCGCGGTCACTCCCAATCTCTTCCCCTTAGCTTCATCTTCTTGGACACTAAGATCACCAGAATCGTCCTCGTCCCCCGCAACTTCCTTGTCGACATCCGTAGAGCGAGATCTCCTCTCGGCCGGGGGAGGCAAATTAGCCCTAATTTCGCCATTTTCGGCTCCATCAGGATCCGCGGCGCTTCCGACGATGGAAACCCTAACCCTAGCATCTTCGTCCGGGATTGGGGGAGGAGAGGGAGGGGGGTGGGGGGGGAGGTCGGAGTGGGTCCTGGAGGCGGCCCAGACGGAGTGGGGGATGGCGAAGTCGTCGGGCCCGGTGAGGCCGAAGGCGCGGTAGAGGAGGTCGATCTCGCCGTCGACGCCGCCGCGGATCCCGAAGCTCTTCTGCGCGGCGAATGCGGCGGCGGCGGCGGCGTCGAGGTCGACTGAGGAGGGCTCGTACTTCACGTTCTTGATGGCGTTGATGCGCTCGAGACGCCGGTGCCGCGATCTCGGCGCTCGCTTGTCGTCCATCGTCGTCGTCGTCGTCGTCGTCTTCAATTTTCGCTTCTCTCCTCGACGAGGAGTAAGAGGAAGAGAAAGAGGAAGCAGAGGAGAACGATGATGGAGGAGAGTGCAAGGAGCTCACGCTTACGCAGCTTTTTACAATTGTTGTTGTTGTTATTTTTTTTGTTTTTAAATTTTCTTTTCTTTTTTTCTTTTAAGACTGAGTTACACTTGAGTCCTCAACCTTTAACACTTTTGATAGTTTGGTCCTCATATTAATTAGTTGTAACAATTGACTCCAATTTTCTCAATTGTTCAACTTATATTTTATAATTTAATTTAATTAACTAGATATTAATAAATTATAAATATAGAAATAATATAGTTATCTTAATTATTATTGTATCATTTAATTCAAATACTTCTATATGATTTCTATACTAATAATTCTAATTCGTTAATATTTAACCAACCAAATTATATTATAAAATTTAATTATAATAATTCACAAAATTATAATAAATTAAAATTCAAAAACCAAAATATCACGCGCTTATAGTTTGAGGACCAAAAGTGCAATTTATCTTTTTCTGTTTGTTTGTTTTTTTTTGTTTTTTTTTTTTTTTGTTGACTAATCGGCTGAGAGCCTGAGAAGTCGTTGTCACGTGTTATTACATGGTGAAAATAAAATAGACAAATAAATAAATAAATAAATAAATTGGATAAAGATTTAAATAATGTGGGAAGGCGCCGTGTTAGTTAAGGCGCCGTGTTAGTTAAGAAATTATTCCCTGCACCCGGTGTGTCTTTCAACGTACATTTTTACGATAAAATAAAATTAAAATTTTAAATGATAAAATAATTTTTAAAAATTATAGAATAGTAAAATAACATTTGCGGTTAAGAATTTTCAACGGAGAGGGATTGCAGTGGTGATTTGGTCGTATTTGGGTGATGGTCAATTGATTGCGCTGACCAAACAAGCTTTGATCGGATGTGAGCCGTCGGATGAAGATCAAACGGTGGAGAGTTCAAGTAATCCTTGCGTCATGTAGCACGTCAGCTCAGTACGCCAGAAGCTTCTGTCGTAGTTGTCAAACATAATTTCGATTTTTTTTTTTTTTTTTTAGCTGAGTAGGCAGGTGATTTGTTATAATTTTTTATTTAAATTTTTAAAATTATTATAATTAAGCTTTACAGTATAATTTTAATGATAATAATATAATATCTTAATTATTTTTGTATTCTCAACTATAGCACTACTGTATCAACTATCATATTAATGATATATTATAGTGTAACTTGATTGCAACAATTTAAAAAATTTAAGATAATATTTATAATAAATTAAAATTCGAGAATTAAAATATTGAGTGCCCAATAGCTCGAGGACACTCTAGGTGCATCTAGATGGCAGCACTAATATTTACCAGATCAGAGAACTCTTGATTCACTGTCATGTATCAATTTTTGCGTCAATCAAATAGTTCCGTAAATTTTTTTAATACTAAAATTTTAAAAAATATTAAAATTCTACATAGAAGAATTATGACTTTTAGATAAAGATTAAATTAATACGCAGCAATAAATTGGGGCTCTTCAATGAGAGGAGCTCCTGATTTAAAAATTTCTAGTACATTCTAACACGACTTGGCTAATGGGATATAACTCAACACAAAGTTAATGAATTTGAATTTGGATTAGAAACTAGTCCACCTGTTTAGCATTACTATTAAACATTTGGTATTTAGATTTGACTTATTTAACCTGCTTGACCCTTTAACAGATTCATTTAACATTAATCTCCCTTTTTTTTTTTTTTTAATATAATAACTAAATATATACACAACATCTTGTAGGGTCTACAATACTGGTCCGTTCAAAAGATGCGAGTCTTGGCACTTCACTGTCAGCCCATCACAATAGTAAGGCCTATCCATTTCTCTTAAATGGTAATTGCATATAGGCCCCTTTAAAGATATCAAATAGCAATTATGTTTCTACAAAATTTAAGTTATTAAATTTATTTCTCAAAAAGTCATTTCGTCTGTAAATGTATCCTTCTGTTACCAAAATTTAAATAATCATGAATTAAAAAAGTTAACTACTGTTAGTTAAGGTGTAAAATAACTTTTTTATCCCTTACATATATAATTTGTATTCCAATATTGATTTTCGTCATTCTTTTCACTCTCTTGTCTTTATTCATGACGACGGCGAGACCTATAACGTTGACGACAACGTCGAAGGTGAGGCATTCGGCCGCGGCAAAAATAAGGTACATCGCACGTGTCATGACGAAGGCGAGGAGAGAGAAAAAAAAGAAAGCTTTTTGCATGAACAAATTTGTAAGGAGAAAATAATCATTTTATGCATCCATCGTTAAAAAAACTAACGGCAAATCAAACGGCATGGATATATATATATATATTAGAATAATATTCAAAATTTTTAAAATTCTCAATAATAACTTTTATTATTTTATTATTAATTTTAATTTTATTGATTCTCATTTATTATCATTTAATTATTATTAAATTTTTAATTAAGTTTTAAACGTTTTTTGCATTTATGGACTCTTAACTATTCTTTATGGGTGATGTGAATGTTGGGAATTCCAACTTTCACCTACACCTTACACCTATATATATAGTGTTGTATACATGTTTACAAACATATACACACACTCATACACATACACAAGCAAGAGAAATAAAAAGAAAAACTTTTAAAGATACTTGATTCTTATTTCGATTTCATTTTCTTATATTCTTTTACTATCGGGTGTTGAAAGAAACTTCGTCAAACCTCTTCCGCGGTCGTGCTCGTAGGAAGGGGAGTTCCGGTCGTACCTTGAGGTGGTATCTCCGATTAATCCGCACGAAGGATGGAAATACGTTTTAGGGCAGTGCCTCGCACGCTTCCGGATCAATTTTATTTCGGTTTATTTTTATCTACAATTTCTGAAATTTTCATAGCGATTAAAGGTAAGTTATGTTATTCAAATTTAAATATAAACTAGTTAGATAATTTAATCACAAACAGATTTAGTGCGATTATTTTTCTAACAATCTAAGGCGTAATTCTTCGATTTGATTGTGATTAACGATCTAACGAGTGCTAATCCGAAAAGAAAATATATATTGTATATTATATATAATTGTGTTGTCAACTTGTTTGTATGATTGATATTCAAACTTAAACATATTGAAATTAGTATTTTAAAATTTTAATTGCATATAGATTATTGTAATTTATTTGCTCTCTTTTCTTGACTTTAAATAAATAAATAAATAAATAAATAATATATATATATATATATATATATATATATATATATATATATATATATATATATATATATATATATATATATATATATATATATATATATATATATATATATATATATAAAATAAATGTTATTTACTGTTTGTAGCTACAGAGAAAAAAAAAAAAAAAACATATATATATATATATATATATATATATATATATATATATATATATATATATAGTTTATTGTTTTACCTATAGTAATTTTTTTTAAAAAAATTTGTTTTAAATGGGATTTGAATCTACAACATAGCCTTAACATAAAAAAGCTTAACCAATAAGCACAAAGTATACTTTTTACATAATTTAGCTTAATTTTATATGTATTTAGTGCGATTTTCGAGCTACAAGTTGATTTTTTGTAAAAAGAAATTAATAAATTATAAAACTAGTCGACATAAAAAATTGAGACAAAATTATGTTATATGTCTAACTTTTCAAGATGTTGTTTTCTTAAAGTTTTATCAGATCTGAACAGAATCTTGCAGACTGCTTGACGAAAGGTCTGAATAGGACTACGGTCCTAGAGTCATCAAGGGGGATGGGACTTTGCCAATAAAGGGCCTTCCTGCAGTGGGAACCCAACCTTTGTGATAGGAGATCCCTTGAAGAAGGTTCAATGTGGTAAAAACAAGCTGTCAGGTTGGTCAAAGAACATTTTCTACAGTTTATTCAGAGGAACTTTAGTTCCAATTCCATCCCTATGGTGAGTTGTGCTCTATGTAGTGGTTGAGGTTGAGTTTATAGCTCTTAATGGAATCCGAGGCAATAATTTTGCGAGTTGTGACTCTACACACATCCCTGGAGGAGACCACCTATATAAGAATATTCGTATAAGGCCGCGACTATGAGATGTGGTGTCACGCCCCGGAACCCGGGCTCGCCAACAGATCCGCCGTGCACACGGGATTTCCCGAGTACACGAAGCGCTGGTAACCTGCTCCGATATAATATGAACAATAAAAGAGCATAATACAGAGCTGAAGTAGAATAACTACATAGTATCTCAGACTGGAACTACAAATAAAGCAGTAATAAGTACAATAATCTCTCAGCTCACCAAATAGTACAACCTGCTGGCAGAAGCCAGACCCAAATAAAAGGAGAATACCACAGTCTGAGTGAAGGGTACAACGTCTATTTACAGCTCTCAATCTCACAGGAGATCTATCTATTCGGCGATCCCCTTACCTCGATCCGCTGCCGAAGGCCTAGCAGCTCCTGCAGATGACTCTGCAAAATAAAGGAGAGGAAAGAAATAGAAAATAACAATGGGGGGTGAGAACTACCAGATAAACCAGCAGCCTCCCCTAGTGGGTAAAACCTCAACTCTGACGCACCCACTAGGACTACTAGAGGCAAAAGGGAGAAGTGGTAAAATACATAAGATGCTGAAACAGGAAAACTACCACTACTATGCTGTCAAAACTGTATGCATGCATCAGAAATGGTATCTGTCCAAATAAATCCAATCTAGAAACCAGTAACAACTGGTACTGCCTACTGAGCGGAATCTGCACACACGGCTCGAAACCGCGGGATCGGCTCGCACGGCTCGCATCCCAACATAAGTATCAGACCGGCACACACGGCTGGGTCTGAAAAAGCCCACCTCCGGAGTGGCACTCGAGGGGAGCGACCCACACGAGTAAAGCATCTCTGTCATCAGTATCTCAAGTATCTTTGTAGCACATATCTCAATATAGCAGGACTGGATCATAACTATGATCAAAGTGGGAAACTCCATCCACTACAGAAACCCAATCCCCAGCTGATGCAATAAACCAGACTCAACCCCAATCTGATGCAAGGGTAAACATCTGGTCGACCGCCTACTGTCCGCGGTTACCGCAATACCCCACAAATCCACAATCTAATGCAATCTCGACTACACTATCCCAAACCCCTGCTCACACTTGAGCAACAAACCTCTGGATGCACAGGACAACAATGAAACATGTACAAATCCCAAGATGATAGTGTAGCAATAAATAGTGGCTAACTATATGAGCAAGAAAGCATGCCATTATTTAAAAGCTGTAGAAAAGTGTCAAATATTTATTTTAAAAGATTGATTGTTATAAAAGTTATTGCATGCGAGATTATAGCCTTTGTCCCAATCACAGTGTCCCAATATAAGTCATCATATAATTTGTGGGGTTATATTAAATTTTAGGAGAGTTCGTCCCAGCGGTTCTCATCAATTGTCCTGTTAGTTGTCCTGTTAGTAGTCCTGTTAGTTGTCCTGTTAGTTGTCCCAATAGTTCTTATCAATTATCATATTAGTTTGTCCCAGTGGTTCTCATCAATTGTCATATTAAATTTTAGGGGAGTTCCAGTAATCCCAGTGAGCTTGTCAAAAATGAGGTAAGCAACAACCGCCCACCTCGAACAGCTTAAATCACACCCAGATAGTCTCCTGGCTGTCCACAGTCCCCTAGAACTGCTGTCTGCCGAAAACGGTACCCTACAGCAACACACATTGCACAGGGTGTAACTATATTATTCATAAAAATACAGCTTTTGCTGTTTTTCAAATAGCACGAAAAGAGAGGAGTTTTTCACCTCTGTATAGTGCTCATAAAAATCCAGAAAAATTATGGTTGCGTTCCTCGCGAAGAGTAGATCAAAATCGACTCTTTAAACGTCTCGATCTGATGCTCCTACGCCAAGATAAAAATCGGAGAAGTCGATGCTGTCTAGAAATTTCCACAGCAAAAAAGGGGGGTCAAAGAGACCTCGGGAATCGTGCCAAAAGTACGAAATTGAGCAAAGTGATCAACACGAAAATCAAAGCCTTACCTCTTAGGAACGCGCTGCCGTGAAAATCGTCCAAAATTCCTCCTGGTTAGCACACAGGGAATTTTCGACGGAACTGCAACGGGAAATGGGCCGAAAAAGAAAACCGTCGCAGTGCGCCGCGTCGCAGATAACTCACTAACTGTAACTCCAAAAATTCTAAAATCTGGAGGAGAGAGAGAGGAGAGAGAGAGGAATATTTTTCCTAAAGGGCCCAACCTCAGATTCTCTCTCTACGGCACGCAAACCGAGGTGGGAATGAGGAGGGGTGGGGGGCCCTATTTATAATGGGCTGGGGCTCCACACAGGATCGGATCCGAACAGGAAACACCGAAACGGGCCAACCAAAACACGCCACGTGTCCACATAACAGGAAACAGCCTGTGCAAGGGCCACTCAGAAGCTGCCACGTGTCCACGTGGTGCACGGGCCCGGTCCCCGCGCCGGGTCTTCCGGAAGATGTCAGCCAATAGGGGAGCGCCACGTGTCACCTTCCCACGTGCTTCTAGAAGCCGGCCGGCCAATGGGGAAGCGCCACGTGGCAAGGGGAGACTTCGGTGCACCCGGTGCACGCCATGCCGTGGACCGCGCACCAGCGCCCCCTGCCCGCGCCTGCCCACGCCTGCCCGCGCCGCGCGCCTCCGCACTCCGCCGCTGTGCCGCCGCTGCGCCGCTGCCCGCCGCCGTGCGCCGCCGCCCGCCGCCGCTCGCCGGTCGCCGGAACAGTAATTCCGGCGGCCGGAGTTACTGTTCCGGCGTGAACAGTAATTTTGCGCCGAAAAATTAAAGTAAATATACCGTTTCGATCGTTTTCGCGCGCTGAGTCCAAATACGACGTCCATTTCGCCAAATTCTCATCCGAAATTTTGCCGAAAGCCCCCGAAAAATCCCATTTGCTCCGATTTTCGCGCAGAGTCTATTTTAAATGTCCAATTTTGATTCTACAAGCTCTGTTTCACCGAATAAGCTCCCTACAGTCACTGTTTAATGTTGCACAGTTCCTGCGGGAGTCCGGATCATCACATCCTCCCCCACTAAAAGAGTTTCGTCCTCGAAACGAGACTAAACAATAATCCTCAGTCCGATGTCTCGAATAAGTAGGGGTGAGCATCCCTCATCTCCGACTCGAGCTCCCATGTAGCCTCGCGCTCATCATGATTGCCCCATTGGATTTTCACATAGGGAATGGCCCGATTGCGCAATTCTCTCACCTCTCGGTCCAGAATTCGCAGTGGGCGCTCCTCATACCTCAAATCTTCGCTAATCTCAAGCGGTGTGAAGTCGATGATGTGCGATGGGTCGAAGACATACTTCCTCAAGGTAGAGACATGAAATACATCATGGACACCAGCAAGCCTCGGAGGAAGTGCAAGTCGGTAGGCAACTGGCCCGATACGCTCCAATACCTCAAAGGGTCCAATGTATCGGGGGCTAAGCTTTCCACGAATGCCGAATCTCCTGATTCCTTTGGACGGCGAGACTTTCAGGAATACGTGCTCTCCAACTTGAAATTCTAAGTCTCGTCGCCGAATATCGGCATAACTCCTTTGTCGGCTTTGGGCGGTTTGAAGATGCCGTTGAATCACTCGGACCTTCTCCTCTGCCTCTAACAATATATCTGGTCCCAAGGTCCGCCTCTCGCCCACGTCACTCCAATAAAGCGGTGATCGACACTTGCGTCCATACAACGCTTCAAACGGAGCCATCTGAATGCTTGCTTGAAAGCTATTGTTGTACGCGAACTCAGCCAAGGATAAGTGTCGAATCCACCCTCCGCCGAAATCCAAGACACAAGCCCTCAGCATGTCCTCCAGGATTTGTATCGTCCGTTCTGACTGTCCATCCGTCTGCGGATGAAAAGCAGTACTGAACCTAAGCTGAGTTCCCAAGGTTGTCTGCAAACTCATCCAGAAACGCGAAACAAACCTCGGGTCTCTATCTGATACAATGGAGGCTGGTACTCCATGTAATCTAACTATCTCGTCTAGATAAAGCTGGGCTAGTCGCTCAAGTGGCCACGTAGTCTGCATGGGCAGAAAGTGCGCCGACTTGGTAAGTCGATCTACAACTACCCAGATCGCATCGGCTCCTCCTTGTGCCTTCGGTAGTCCGACCACAAAGTCCATCGTAATGTGGTCCCATTTCCACTCGGGAATTGGGAGACTCTGTAACTTGCCAGCTGGCACTCGATGCTCAGCTTTCACCTGCTGACAAGTTAAACACTGGGCCACAAATCTCCCAATATCCCTTTTCATGCCTTTCCACCAGAAGTGTGCCTTGAGGTCCTTATACATCTTAGTCCCCACCAGGATGTAGGGTATAAGGTGTATAATGGGCCTCTCGCAATATCTGTTCTCTAATCTCCACATCTATTGGCACACATGCTCGATTCCTGTACCTCAGTACTCCCGAGGCATCTACCGTAAAGTCCCCAGACTGATTACTCGGAATCTGATTTCTATTCCTGGTCAAGTGGGGGTCCTCACTCTGTTTCTCTCGGATCCTGTCCAGCAGAGTGGGCTGCAAGACTAAAGATGTCAGTCTAGCAGTGACCCCAGGGGACACAACCTCTATCTCGAGTCGTCTCATCTCCTCTAATAGCGGCGCTTGGTCTGTGATCAACATAGACAAACTTTGCACCGCTCTCCTACTCAAGGCGTCAGCGACCACATTAGCCTTACCTGGGTGGTAGAGAATATCTACATCATAATCCTTTAATAGCTCTAACCACCTACGTTGCCTCAAATTTAGCTCCTTCTGCGTGAACAGGTATTTTAGGCTATTGTGATCGGTGTAGATTTCACAGTATTCTCCATATAGATAATGACGCCAAAGCTTTAGTGCAAACACTACAGCAGCAAGCTCCAAGTCATGGGTAGGGTAATTTTTCTCATATCTTTGAGTTGTCTTGATGCATATGCAATTACCCTCCCTTCCTGCATCAACACACATCCGAGTCCACTGTGTGATGCATCGCTGTAGATCACATATCCTTTTCCCATAACAGGAAGGGAAAGGATAGGAGCGGTCATCAATCTATTCTTCAGCTCCTCAAAGCTCTTTTGACAGTCCTCACTCCAGATAAACTTCACTCCCCTTACGCGTCAAGTGAGTGAGGGGTGTGGAGAGCTTCGCAAAGCCTTCCACAAACCGACGGTAATACCCAGCTAAACCCATAAAGCTACGTACCTCAGAAACCGTCGTCGGTCGGGGCCAATCACGGACTGCCTCAATCTTCGCTGGGTCCACTGCCACACCCGCGGCAGAAATCACATGGCCCAAGAAGACTACCTTCCGAAGCCAAAACTCGCACTTTGCCAGTTTGGCAAACAACTTCTTCTCTCGTTGAAGTTGTAGCACAATCCTCAAGTGCTCCGCATCACTTCGGGAGTAGACCAAATATCATCAATGAACACTACCACGAATCGATCTAAGTACGGTCGGAAGATCCGGTTCATTAAATCCATGAATGCGGCAGGGGCATTAGTTAGCCCAAAAGGCATAACTGTAAATTCATAATGCCCATACCGTGATCTAAATGCCGTTTTCGGAATATCCTCGGCCTTCACCTTCAACTGGTGGTAACCGGACTGCAAATCTATCTTAGAGAAGACACAAGACCCTTGCAGCTGATCAAAAAGATCATCGATGCGCGGCAAAGGGTACTTGTTCTTGATGGTCACTTTATTTAATTCCCTATAGTCCACACACAATCGAAGTGACCCATCCTTCTTTTTCACGAATAGCACCGACGCTCCCCAAGGCGATACACTCGGCCTAATAAAACCCTTATCCATTAAATCCTGAAGTTGCGCCTTAAGCTCTCGCAACTCAGCCGGTGCCATCCGGTAAGGAGCCTTAGAGATTGGCGCAGTTCCTGGGACTACGTCAATCACAAACTCAATTTCCCTATCTGGCGGCATGCTAGTAAGCTCAGAGGGAAAAACATCCGGGAACTCGCGGGCAATAGGGATATCCCCGAGTCCCGGCGCCGCCGTAGGCCCCTCAACAACACTAGCCAAAAAGGCTACACATCCTCGACGGATCATCTGCTTTGCTCGGGAAGTCGAAACCATAGAGGCAAAGAAAGCACTCTGACATCCCCGATATACCAACATCTCCTGGCCTGGCTCTCTAAAAGTGACGGTCCTTGCGGCACAATCAATAGTCGCAAAATACCGAGCCAGCCAGTCCATCCCGAGGACCACATCGAAGTCCTTCAATTGTCTCAGGACCAACAGGTCTGCTGGCATAATCCAGGACTCGATTTGCATCGGGCAGGACCAACAACACTCCTCTACGTGCAAGGTGTGATCGGGAATCTGAACCTCTCGCGCATGTGGCAAAAGTCCTACCTCTAACCCATGTAATGATGCAAATGATTTACTAATAAAAGAATGTGATGCTCCCGTATCAAATAAAGTACGAGTCCTAAGGCCAGAAAGTAGGGTGATACCTGCCACCACGTAATCTGCTACCGAAGAGTCATCTACCTGCGCAGCATACACTCGCCCACTTTGAGCTGGAGGGCGATACTGTGACGCCCCCAATAGTCCCACATCGGATGTGGATGGATTTGTGATTGGGTTTATATGAGACTTGGACACTAGTAATAATAACTGGGCTTAAGCATTTTGGGCTGTGGTTTGGGCCCAACGAGTTATTATTGCTAGTGGGTCGGGTCGTTATATTTGGTATCGAGCCAATAACCAGCCGGAAGAACCTGACTTTTTAAAACTCGGGGCGTGACAGATACTCCGTGGGATGGGAAGAAGATGGCCTGCTTGCTGGAGCATATGGCCGCTGAGCCGTCGACCGCTGTTGAGATGAAGATGGAGCAGATGCTGAAGAAGGGGGTGGCGGGGGCCGAAAAGGGGCACGAAGCTTGAATGTGCCCGGGCTGTCCACATCTATAGCAGCGACCCCACCGCTGGTCGCAGGTGTTGGAAAAATGCTGACCTCCACAGAAAATACAACTGCCGGGAGCCCGTGGCTGTCGTGATTGCTGTTGCTGTTGAGACTGCCGTTGTCGCTGAGGCTGTCGTTGCGACCCACGCTGCGACGGCTGGGATCTCTGCTGTTGCTGCTGCCGCTGCTGGGGCCTCTGGGGTCCACCAGGCCCTCGCCGCTCAGACCGTCCTTGGCCGGGAAGACTGTGGCAGAGGCGGTCGTGGCGGCCTCCACGAACTAGCTTGTCCCCCAACCTCCGATGCCGGTCGCTTCGCCCCCGGGATCACCACGGGAGCTGGAGCTACCTCCTCCATCACTACCTCCCCGCACTCAACGTAGCGTGCCTGCTCCATTGAGGCCTCCAAGGTCTGCAACCTTCGCGGGCGAACAAGTTGAAAAAGGTCCCGGCGCAACCCTCGCTCGAACATGTAAATCCGGTGCGCCTCATCCCTGGCCACATTCGGTACACATGCCAACAACTGATTGAAATTGGCAATGTATTCGTGTACGGGCCGATTCCCCTGGCGAAGGTTTCTCATCTGCTCCTCCAATCTCTGTCGGACGCTTTCGGGAAGAAGCCCCGAGAACGAGACTGCGGAACTCCGCCCAGGTCAGGAGCTGAGCCCCAGGCGGACCACGCGGTCGAACACGCCGCCACCATGC
>CM055068.1:5807753-5964469 GCA_029204045.2 Tillandsia leiboldiana | reverse complement strand
TAGTAATCCCAGTGAGCTGGTCAAAAATGATGGAAGCAACAACCGCCCACCTCGAACAGCTTAAATCACACCCAGATAGTCTCCTGGCTGTCCACAGTCCCCTAGAACTGCTGTCTGCCGAAAACGGTACCCTACAGCAACACACATTGCACAGGGTGTAACTATATTATTCATAAAAATACAGCTTTTGCTGTTTTTCAAATAGCACGAAAAGAGAGGAGTTTTTCACCTCTGTATAGTGCTCATAAAAATCCAGAAAAATTATGGTTGCGTTCCTCGCGAAGAGTAGATCAAAATCGACTCTTTAAACGTCTCGATCTGATGCTCCTACGCCAAGATAAAAATCGGAGAAGTCGATGCTGTCTAGAAATTTCCACAGCAAAAAAGGGGGGTCAAAGAGACCTCGGGAATCGTGCCAAAAGTACGAAATTGAGCAAAGTGATCAACACGAAAATCAAAGCCTTACCTCTTAGGAACGCGCTGCCGTGAAAATCGTCCAAAAATTCCTCCTGGTTAGCACACAGGGAATTTTCGACGGAACTGCAACGGGAAATGGGCCGAAAAAGAAAACCGTCGCAGTGCGCCGCGTCGCAGATAACTCACTAACTGTAACTCCAAAAATTCTAAAATCTGGAGGAGAGAGAGAGGAGAGAGAGAGGAATATTTTTCCTAAAGGGCCCAACCTCAGATTCTCTCTCTACGGCACGCAAACCGAGGTGGGAATGAGGAGGGGTGGGGGGGCCCTATTTATAATGGGCTGGGGCTCCACACAGGATCGGATCCGAACAGGAAACACCGAAACGGGCCAACCAAAACACGCCACGTGTCCACATAACAGGAAACAGCCTGTGCAAGGGCCACTCAGAAGCTGCCACGTGTCCACGTGGTGCACGGGCCCGGTCCCCGCGCCGGGTCTTCCGGAAGATGTCAGCCAATAGGGGAGCGCCACGTGTCACCTTCCCACGTGCTTCTAGAAGCCGGCCGGCCAATGGGGAAGCGCCACGTGGCAAGGGGAGACTTCGGTGCACCCGGTGCACGCCATGCCGTGGACCGCGCACCAGCGCCCCCTGCCCGCGCCTGCCCACGCCTGCCCGCGCCGCGCGCCTCCGCACTCCGCCGCTGTGCCGCCGCTGCGCCGCTGCCCGCCGCCGTGCGCCGCCGCCCGCCGCCGCTCGCCGGTCGCCGGAACAGTAATTCCGGCGGCCGGAGTTACTGTTCCGGCGTGAACAGTAATTTTGCGCCGAAAAATTAAAGTAAATATACCGTTTCGATCGTTTCGCGCGCTGAGTCCAAATACGACGTCCATTTCGCCAAATTCTCATCCGAAATTTTGCCGAAAGCCCCCGAAAAATCCCATTTGCTCCGATTTTCGCGCAGAGTCTATTTTAAATGTCCAATTTTGATTCTACAAGCTCTGTTTCACCGAATAAGCTCCCTACAGTCACTGTTTAATGTTGCACAGTTCCTGCGGGAGTCCGGATCATCACATCCTCCCCCACTAAAAGAGTTTCGTCCTCGAAACGAGACTAAACAATAATCCTCAGTCCGATGTCTCGAATAAGTAGGGGTGAGCATCCCTCATCTCCGACTCGAGCTCCCATGTAGCCTCGCGCTCATCATGATTGCCCCATTGGATTTTCACATAGGGAATGGCCCGATTGCGCAATTCTCTCACCTCTCGGTCCAGAATTCGCAGTGGGCGCTCCTCATACCTCAAATCTTCGCTAATCTCAAGCGGTGTGAAGTCGATGATGTGCGATGGGTCGAAGACATACTTCCTCAAGGTAGAGACATGAAATACATCATGGACACCAGCAAGCCTCGGAGGAAGTGCAAGTCGGTAGGCAACTGGCCCGATACGCTCCAATACCTCAAAGGGTCCAATGTATCGGGGGCTAAGCTTTCCACGAATGCCGAATCTCCTGATTCCTTTGGACGGCGAGACTTTCAGGAATACGTGCTCTCCAACTTGAAATTCTAAGTCTCGTCGCCGAATATCGGCATAACTCCTTTGTCGGCTTTGGGCGGTTTGAAGATGCCGTTGAATCACTCGGACCTTCTCCTCTGCCTCTAACAATATATCTGGTCCCAAGGTCCGCCTCTCGCCCACGTCACTCCAATAAAGCGGTGATCGACACTTGCGTCCATACAACGCTTCAAACGGAGCCATCTGAATGCTTGCTTGAAAGCTATTGTTGTACGCGAACTCAGCCAAGGATAAGTGTCGAATCCACCCTCCGCCGAAATCCAAGACACAAGCCCTCAGCATGTCCTCCAGGATTTGTATCGTCCGTTCTGACTGTCCATCCGTCTGCGGATGAAAAGCAGTACTGAACCTAAGCTGAGTTCCCAAGGTTGTCTGCAAACTCATCCAGAAACGCGAAACAAACCTCGGGTCTCTATCTGATACAATGGAGGCTGGTACTCCATGTAATCTAACTATCTCGTCTAGATAAAGCTGGGCTAGTCGCTCAAGTGGCCACGTAGTCTGCATGGGCAGAAAGTGCGCCGACTTGGTAAGTCGATCTACAACTACCCAGATCGCATCGGCTCCTCCTTGTGCCTTCGGTAGTCCGACCACAAAGTCCATCGTAATGTGGTCCCATTTCCACTCGGGAATTGGGAGACTCTGTAACTTGCCAGCTGGCACTCGATGCTCAGCTTTCACCTGCTGACAAGTTAAACACTGGGCCACAAATCTCCCAATATCCCTTTTCATGCCTTTCCACCAGAAGTGTGCCTTGAGGTCCTTATACATCTTAGTCCCACCAGGATGTAGGGTATAAGGTGTATAATGGGCCTCTCGCAATATCTGTTCTCTAATCTCCACATCTATTGGCACACATGCTCGATTCCTGTACCTCAGTACTCCCGAGGCATCTACCGTAAAGTCCCCAGACTGATTACTCGGAATCTGATTTCTATTCCTGGTCAAGTGGGGGTCCTCACTCTGTTTCTCTCGGATCCTGTCCAGCAGAGTGGGCTGCAAGACTAAAGATGTCAGTCTAGCAGTGACCCCAGGGGACACAACCTCTATCTCGAGTCGTCTCATCTCCTCTAATAGCGGCGCTTGGTCTGTGATCAACATAGACAAACTTTGCACCGCTCTCCTACTCAAGGCGTCAGCGACCACATTAGCCTTACCTGGGTGGTAGAGAATATCTACATCATAATCCTTTAATAGCTCTAACCACCTACGTTGCCTCAAATTTAGCTCCTTCTGCGTGAACAGGTATTTTAGGCTATTGTGATCGGTGTAGATTTCACAGTATTCTCCATATAGATAATGACGCCAAAGCTTTAGTGCAAACACTACAGCAGCAAGCTCCAAGTCATGGGTAGGGTAATTTTTCTCATATTCTTTGAGTTGTCTTGATGCATATGCAATTACCCTCCCTTCCTGCATCAACACACATCCGAGTCCACTGTGTGATGCATCGCTGTAGATCACATATCCTTTTCCCATAACAGGAAGGGAAAGGATAGGAGCGGTCATCAATCTATTCTTCAGCTCCTCAAAGCTCTTTTGACAGTCCTCACTCCAGATAAACTTCACTCCCTTACGCGTCAAGTGAGTGAGGGGTGTGGAGAGCTTCGCAAAGCCTTCCACAAACCGACGGTAATACCCAGCTAAACCCATAAAGCTACGTACCTCAGAAACCGTCGTCGGTCGGGGCCAATCACGGACTGCCTCAATCTTCGCTGGGTCCACTGCCACACCCGCGGCAGAAATCACATGGCCCAAGAAGACTACCTTCCGAAGCCAAAACTCGCACTTTGCCAGTTTGGCAAACAACTTCTTCTCTCGTTGAAGTTGTAGCACAATCCTCAAGTGCTCCGCATCACTTCGGGAGTAGACCAAAATATCATCAATGAACACTACCACGAATCGATCTAAGTACGGTCGGAAGATCCGGTTCATTAAATCCATGAATGCGGCAGGGGCATTAGTTAGCCCAAAAGGCATAACTGTAAATTCATAATGCCCATACCGTGATCTAAATGCCGTTTTCGGAATATCCTCGGCCTTCACCTTCAACTGGTGGTAACCGGACTGCAAATCTATCTTAGAGAAGACACAAGACCCTTGCAGCTGATCAAAAAGATCATCGATGCGCGGCAAAGGGTACTTGTTCTTGATGGTCACTTTATTTAATTCCCTATAGTCCACACACAATCGAAGTGACCCATCCTTCTTTTCACGAATAGCACCGACGCTCCCCAAGGCGATACACTCGGCCTAATAAAACCCTTATCCATTAAATCCTGAAGTTGCGCCTTAAGCTCTCGCAACTCAGCCGGTGCCATCCGGTAAGGAGCCTTAGAGATTGGCGCAGTTCCTGGGACTACGTCAATCACAAACTCAATTTCCCTATCTGGCGGCATGCTAGTAAGCTCAGAGGGAAAAACATCCGGGAACTCGCGGGCAATAGGGATATCCCCGAGTCCCGGCGCCGCCGTAGGCCCCTCAACAACACTAGCCAAAAAGGCTACACATCCTCGACGGATCATCTGCTTTGCTCGGGAAGTCGAAACCATAGAGGCAAAGAAAGCACTCTGACATCCCCGATATACCAACATCTCCTGGCCTGGCTCTCTAAAAGTGACGGTCCTTGCGGCACAATCAATAGTCGCAAAATACCGAGCCAGCCAGTCCATCCCGAGGACCACATCGAAGTCCTTCAATTGTCTCAGGACCAACAGGTCTGCTGGCATAATCCAGGACTCGATTTGCATCGGGCAGGACCAACAACACTCCTCTACGTGCAAGGTGTGATCGGGAATCTGAACCTCTCGCGCATGTGGCAAAAGTCCTACCTCTAACCCATGTAATGATGCAAATGATTTACTAATAAAAGAATGTGATGCTCCCGTATCAAATAAAGTACGAGTCCTAAGGCCAGAAAGTAGGGTGATACCTGCCACCACGTAATCTGCTACCGAAGAGTCATCTACCTGCGCAGCATACACTCGCCCACTTTGAGCTGGAGGGCGATACTGTGACGCCCCCAATAGTCCCACATCGGATGTGGATGGATTTGTGATTGGGTTTATATGAGACTTGGACACTAGTAATAATAACTGGGCTTAAGCATTTTGGGCTGTGGTTTGGGCCCAACGAGTTATTATTGCTAGTGGGTCGGGTCGTTATATTTGGTATCGGAGCCAATAACCAGCCGGAAGAACCTGACTTTTAAAACTCGGGGCGTGACAGATACTCCGTGGGATGGGAAGAAGATGGCCTGCTTGCTGGAGCATATGGCCGCTGAGCCGTCGACCGCTGTTGAGATGAAGATGGAGCAGATGCTGAAGAAGGGGTGGCGGGGGCCGAAAAGGGGCACGAAGCTTGAATGTGCCCGGGCTGTCCACATCTATAGCAGCGACCCCACCGCTGGTCGCAGGTGTTGGAAAAATGCTGACCTCCACAGAAAATACAACTGCCGGGAGCCCGTGGCTGTCGTGATTGCTGTTGCTGTTGAGACTGCCGTTGTCGCTGAGGCTGTCGTTGCGACCCACGCTGCGACGGCTGGGATCTCTGCTGTTGCTGCTGCCGCTGCTGGGGCCTCTGGGGTCCACCAGGCCCTCGCCGCTCAGACCGTCCTTGGCCGGAAGACTGTGGCAGAGGCGGTCGTGGCGGCCTCCACGAACTAGCTTGTCCCCCAACCTCCGATGCCGGTCGCTTCGCCCCCGGGATCACCACGGGAGCTGGAGCTACCTCCTCCATCACTACCTCCCCGCACTCAACGTAGAGTGCCTGCTCCATTGAGGCCTCCAAGGTCTGCAACCTTCGCGGGCGAACAAGTTGAAAAAGGTCCCGGCGCAACCCTCGCTCGAACATGTAAATCCGGTGCGCCTCATCCCTGGCCACATTCGGTACACATGCCAACAACTGATTGAAATTGGCAATGTATTCGTGTACGGGCCGATTCCCCTGGCGAAGGTTTCTCATCTGCTCCTCCAATCTCTGTCGGACGCTTTCCGGGAAGAAAGCCCCGAGAACGAGACTGCGGAACTCCGCCCAGGTCAGGAGCTGAGCCCCAGGCGGACCAGCTGGTCGAACACGCCGCCACCATGCCTCGGCGTTGTGCTCCAAAAAGTTCGTCGCTAATACCACCTGATATCGCTCCTCGATAAACAACGTCTCAAAACGTCGCTCCATCGCCGTGATCCACGACTCTGTCTCCCACGGCTCTGCATTTTGCCCCGAAAAATAGGGTGGGTCAAACTGGCGGAACCTCATCAACAGGTCCACCACTCCCCGCTGTTCTGCCGGGGTCAGAGATCCTGTCAGCCCAGTCGGCTGTCCACCAGTACCCCGAGCAACAGGGGATGCCGGGGTCACCGGTACAGCTGGGGGATTCACAGCAGGGGAAGAAGGTACGGGAGAACTCTCCGAGGGTGCTACAACAGGCTGCGCCCTCTGCTCTAACATTTGCGTCAGCCGACCCATAGCCTCCTCCTGACGCCGAACAGCCTCGGACATCTGGGCCATCTGAGCTTGTAGCTCTGGCACATCACTCTGCTGGCCCTGCCCGGACTCCTCCTGGTCGGGCTCAGGGGAATCAGGCTGAGAACGCGTCAACATCCTACGTCGCGGAGGCATCCTACCGCAAGAAACCACACTCAGTATCATATCCCCACACGACCCAATCTAGCGAAAGTCAAAGACATCCCCATATTTCTGTGACTTTATGTTGTCTGCAGCCAACATAACGGTTCACCAGAAATTGGGCATGTCGATCCCTCTTCTTTCACTGGAAGAGCCAAACAATAAATCAACGACTTCCACAAATATCACGTCTCTCGTACCCTAGTATCCTAGGGTCTACCAAAAGCCTAGGGTTTCTTAAGTCCCAACTGACCTATCCCTAAGTTCTGATACCAACTTAATCTGTCACGCCCCGGAACCCGGGCTCGCCAACAGATCCGCCGTGCACACGGGATTTCCCGAGTACACGAAGCGCTGGTAACCTGCTCCGATATAATATGAACAATAAAAGAGCATAATACAGAGCTGAAGTAGAATAACTACATAGTATCTCAGACTGGAACTACAAATAAAGCAGTAATAAGTACAATAATCTCTCAGCTCACCAAATAGTACAACCTGCTGGCAGAAGCCAGACCCAAATAAAAGGAGAATACCACAGTCTGAGTGAAGGGTACAACGTCTATTTACAGCTCTCAATCTCACAGGAGATCTATCTATTCGGCGATCCCCTTACCTCGATCCGCTGCCGAAGGCCTAGCAGCTCCTGCAGATGACTCTGCAAAATAAAGAAGAGGAAAGAAATAGAAAATAACAATGGGGGGTGAGAACTACCAGATAAACCAGCAGCCTCCCCTAGTGGGTAAAACCTCAACTCTGACGCACCCACTAGGACTACTAGAGGCAAAAGGGAGAAGTGGTAAAATACATAAGATGTTGAAACAGGAAAACTACCACTACTATGCTGTCAAAACTGTATGCATGCATCAGAAATGGTATCTGTCCAAATAAATCCAATCTAGACACCAGTAACAACTGGTACTGCCTGCTCAGCGGAATCTGCACACACGGCTCGAAACCGCGGGATCGGCTCGCACGGTTCGCATCCCAACATAAGTATCAGACCGGCACACACGGCTGGGTCTGAAAAAGCCCACCTCCGGAGTGGCACTCGAGGGGAGCGACCCACACGAGTAAAGCATCTCTGTCATCAGTATCTCAAGTATCTTTGTAGCACATATCTCAATATAGCAGGACTGGATCATAACTATGATCAAAGTGGGAAACTCCATCCACTACAGAAACCCAATCCCCAGCTGATGCAATAAACCAGACTCAACCCCAATCTGATGCAAGGGTAAACATCTGGTCGACCGCCTACTGTCCGCGGTTACCGCAATACCCCACAAATCCACAATCTAATGCAATCTCGACTACACTATCCCAAACCCCTGCTCACACTTGAGCAACAAACCTCTGGATGCACAGGACAACAATGAAACATGTACAAATCCCAAGATGATAGTGTAGCAATAAATAGTGGCTAACTATATGAGCAAGAAAGCATGCCATTATTTAAAAGCTGTAGAAAAGTGTCAAATATTTATTTTAAAAAGATTGATTGTTATAAAAGTTATTGCATGCGAGATTATAGCCTTTGTCCCAATCACAGTGTCCCAATATAAGTCATCATATAATTTGTGGGGTTATATTAAATTTTAGGAGAGTTCGTCCCAGCGGTTCTCATCAATTGTCCTGTTAGTTGTCCTGTTAGTAGTCCTGTTAGTTGTCCTGTTAGTTGTCCCAATAGTTCTTATCAATTATCATATTAGTTTGTCCCAGTGGTTCTCATCAATTGTCATATTAAATTTTAGGGGAGTTCCAGTAATCCCAGTGAGCTTGTCAAAAATGAGGTAAGCAACAACCGCCCACCTCGAACAGCTCAAATCACACCCAGATAGTCTCCTGGCTGTCCACAGTCCCCTAGAACTGCTGTTTGCCGAAAACGGTACCCTACAGCAACACACATTGCACAGGGTGTAACTATATTATTCATAAAAATACAGCTTTTGCTGTTTTTCAAATAGCACGAAAAGAGAGGAGTTTTTCACCTCTGTATAGTGCTCATAAAAATCCAGAAAAATTACGGTTGCGTTCCTCGCGAAGAGCAGATCAAAATCGACTCTTTAAACGTCTCGATCTGATGCTCCTACGCCAAGATAAAAATCGGAGAAGTCGATGCTGTCCATAAATTTCCACAGCAAAAAAGGGGGGTCAAAGAGACCTCGGGAATCATGCCAAAAGTACGAAATGGAGCAAAGTGATCAACACAAAAATCAAAGCCTTACCTCTTAGGAACGCTCTGCCGCAAAAATCGTCCAAAAATTCCTCCTGGTTAGTACACAGGGAATTTTCGACGAAACTGCAACGGGAAATGGGCCGAAAAAGAAAACCGTCGCAGTGCGCCGCGTCGCAGATAACTCACTAACTGGAACTCCAAAAATTCTAAAATCTGGAGGAGAGAGAGAGGAGAGAGAGAGGAATATTTTTCCTAAAGGGCCCAACCTCAGATTCTCTCTCTACGGCACGCAAACTGAGGTAGGAATGAGGAGGAGTGGGGGGCCCTATTTATAATGGGCTGGGGCTCCACACAGGATCGGATCCGAACAGGAAACACCGAAACGGGCCAACCAAAACACGCCACGTGTCCACATAACAGGAAACAGCCTGTGCAAGGGCCACTCAGAAGCTGCCACGTGTCCACGTGGTGCACGGGCCCGGTCCCCGCGCCGGGTCTTCCGGAAGATGTCAGCCAATAGGGGAGCGCCACGTGTCACCTTCCCACGTGCTTCTAGAAGCCGGCCGGCCAATGGGGAAGCGCCACATGGCAAGGGGAGACTTCGGTGCACCTGGTGCACGCCATGCCGTGGACCGCGCACCAGCGCCCCCTGCCCGCGCTTGCCCGCGCCGCGCCCCTCCGCACTCCGCCGCTGTGCCGCCGCTGCGCCGCTGCCCGCCGCCGCCCGCCGCCGCTCGCCGGTTGCCGGAACAGTAATTCCGGCGGCCGGAGTTACTGTTCCGGCGTGAACAGTAATTTTGCGCCGAAAAATTAAAGTAAATATACCGTTTCGATCGTTTTCGCGCGCTGAGTCCAAACACGACGTCCATTTCGCCAAATTCTCATCCGAAATTTTGCCGAAAGCCCCCGGAAAATCCTATTTGCTCCGATTTTCGTGCAGAGTCTATTTTAAATGTCCAATTTTGATTCTACAAGCTCTGTTTCACCGAATAAGCTCCCTACAGTCACTGTTTAATGTTGCACAGTTCCTGCGGGAGTCCGGATCATCACATGTGGGCTGTACATAAAAATTCTTATGAAAAATCAAGGTACTGTGTATGGCCTTTTAATGCACAGACTCGCGACGGAGAATTCGATACTATGTGTGTGGCAGTTGATCAAGACTTGGTTCACTCCAATTCCTTCTGATGAAAATTGCTTACACTAAGTGAGGTTAAGTCTCTTAAAGACACATTACCTATTACATAGTATAAACACCCAATAATCTTATTTTATTTTATTTTAATTATTGAGTTTAATTCTTATTTCAAAATTTTAAATTTTGATGGGGATTGTTAGAATAATATTCAAAATTTCTAAAAGCCTCAATAATCACTTTTATTATTTTATTGTTAATTTTAATTTTATTGATTCTCATTTATTATCATTTAATTAAGTTTTAAATATTTTTTGCATTCATGGACTCTTAACTATTCTTTATGGGTGATGTGAATGTTGGGAATTCCAACTTTCACCTACACCTTACAACTATATATATAGTGTTGTATACATGTTTACAAACATATACACACACTCATACACATACACAAGCAAGAGAAATAAAAAGAAAAATTTTTAAAGATACTTGATTCTTATTTCGATTTCATTTTCTTATATTCTTTTACTATCGGGTGTTGAAAGAAACTTCGTCAAACCTTTTCCGCGGTCGTGCTCGTAGGAAGGGGAGTTCCGGTCGTACCTTGGGGTGGTATCTCCGATTAATCCGCACGAAGGACGGAAATACGCCTTAGGGCAGTGCCTCGCACGCTTCCGGATCAATTTTATTTCGGTTTATTTTTATCTACAATTTTTGAAATTTTCATAGCGATTAAAGGTAAGTTCTGTTATTCAAATTTAACCATAAACTAGTTAGATAATTTAATCACAAACAGATTTAGTGCGATTATTTTTCTAACAATATATATATATATATATATATATATATATATATATATATATATATATATATATATATATAGTCCGGCTACTATACTATTAATAGTATGAAATTATTGGTGCTATTAAGTTTTCTATCCTTAGATCAAGCCGTTAGATTTTACTATTTCCCAACCACCTATTAAACCCAAAGGGCCCACTATCATCTCAACCACACATCTTTTAATTCAAGGATTAAAAACTTAATAGTACCAATGACTTAATACTATTAATAGTATTCCAGCCTAACTCTCTCTCTCTCTCTCTCTCTCTCTCTCTCTCTCTCTATATATATATATATATATATATATATATATATATATATATATATATATATATGAATGAATCAAGATTTTTGGAGCGAAATATTTATAAACTAGAGAATTTTTAAAGAAATAAATCTGATCGCTTAAGTTTTGTAAAAATTTATCTATTATTTAAATGTTTATATAGAAACATGTATGATATATGATACTAATCCTTCTTTTAATTAGCTTATTATCTATAAAGATTTTTTTTTATTTTTTTTTATTTTTTTTTCGGTATATGAGTACTCCAACCAAAGCGGAATTCAGCACAACTTAAACCAAACGAAACTCAGTCAAGAACTATTATCAGTCAAAATTCAAATACTGCGATGGAACGGGTGATCTTCTATATGCAAGCATCTGCATATCTATATTTGCACGAGTATACTACAAGAAAAGGCGCATGTAGAGGCGGTTTTCAGGCAATGTAGAGGCGGTTTAAACCACCTCTACAAATTGTAGAGGCGGTTCCAACAACCGCCTCTAAACCGCCGGCGTAGACACCGCCTCTACAACGTAGAGGCGGTTTTAGCAACCGCCGGGGGAGCGTAGAGGCGTTATGTAGAGGCGGTTATGACCGTCCCCACATTTTTATTTATTTATTTTTTATTTATTTTCAGTTAATAAATTTTAACATATAGAGGCGGTTTAAACCGCCTCTACAGATTATTTTTGTAGAGGCGGTTTAAACCGCCTCTACAAAAATTAGTCTGTAGAGGCGGTTTAAACCGCCTCTACATATTGCCTTATCCATATTAATCTGTAGAGGCGGTTGAAACCGCCTCTACATATTAATATGGATAAGGCAATATGTAGAGGCGGTTTAAACCGCCTCTACAAGCCAAATCAGAATAAAATATAATATTAATAATATATATTAAAAAAAAATTACATTTCTCATCAAACAACAATAAACATAATTAACACAAGTCTCAACAACAACAGAAAAGATATATCATCAACCATATAAACATTAACACAAGTCTTCACAATAAATTAACATTCCGATTTTCGATCAAAATATCCAAAACACAATCTCATTCAATGTTTATCCAATAGTATATAGCAAGATACTAAATAACAAAAAGTGTAAATAGTTTTAAGAGTAGTCAACATTCGAGTTTTCTACATTACAAAAATTTAAATTGTTCGACGGTTTCCTTCACTTGTAGGTTCATGACTTGCATTCGATGATTGATGATGATTAGGAGAAAATGCATCAATCGGATTGATATTGCCACCCGCATCCTATCCAACAATGTAAAATATATATGTCAATGATATGAAAATACAAAAATATTTAACTATACTACTAATAATGACTTGTGATCAAATTAATATACCTGAGTATTTGATAGTAGTGACGTCCTTAAATGATCCATTTCCCGTCGCATTTCCTCTCGCATCTCTCTAACAGCATCATCGAATTTGTTATTCATACGTTCCAATTCCCCTTTTAGCCTTTCTACCTCCTGTGATTGGCTCCCGCTTGATCCCGTCGTTGCAAGCGAATCAATTTGTTTCAAGCCATAATATGTTCTTAGTGTAGGTCCCATGCCTAAACCTTTCACACGCCCATTATGTTCGGGACCCATAGCGCTAAGAAAAGCCTGATCTATTAACTTGCTTTCATCAGATTCAGAATTTTGCGATAATTCATCAAATTTTTGACGCGCTGCTTCCTATTAATCATTTGAAGAAATAAAATAGTAATCAATCCACAAATAATATGAATATTAACACATAGTGATGCGAAAGAAAGTTATATTTACCATACTATCCTCCGCATCCTTATTTACAAAATTTCCATCCTTTTTCTTATGGGTCACTTCCCAAAAAGCTAGTCGATCAGGTTCTTTGCCAAGAGCGATTTCCTATAATTATAAAAAATAAATTGTAACAATAGAAAGAGATAAAATATCATTTGCAATCAAATAAATTTTAATGTTAAGTCGTTACCAATTCCTTTCGCTTTCTAGCATAACTTTTTCGGCCCGATGTGTGGGCTATCTTCACTTTCTTTGCAGATATAGAATTTACTTCACAAAGTTTCTATGAATAAGAAAATAAATAGAATACATTAAAACTGAACATACTAATATAATTAGAATAGTTGGCATAAAAAATTTTTATACCTTACTCTCGTCGGTGCACCAACGTGCCACTAGGCTAGTCCATTGATCCCGAATTACACCGAGCGGTACATTGTTGATTAACTCTTGAATTGGTTTGTCTTCTGAGAAATATTCGCACCTTAGTTCACTCTTATAGTCTCTCCACTTTTTGTTTAAAGACGCCAATACCCAATGTCTTGTTGCCTCCGGATATCTAAACTTTGCCTATTATTCATAAAATAAAAAGTGTAATACAAAAAATTAAGTATAATGTAAAATATAAAACAATAGAAAAAACAGAATGTAAAAATATAAAACAAGCGCATGTAAACAAACCTCAATAAGTTTTAACATATTTTCCTTGAATGGATTAAAAGCTTGGTTATCCC
Source organism: Tillandsia leiboldiana (assembly GCA_029204045.2). Classification (NCBI taxonomy): domain Eukaryota; kingdom Viridiplantae; phylum Streptophyta; class Magnoliopsida; order Poales; family Bromeliaceae; genus Tillandsia; species Tillandsia leiboldiana. Next base: position 5,950,895 of record CM055068.1, on the reverse strand, counting down.
ATCGCGGAATGTTTAAAGGAGCAAATGATCCATTTTTTGCGACGACTCCTAAAAATGATCCAAGGATAGATCCAGCATAGGTACAAGGAACCCCATATTTATCTACTTCAACTTCAATTCTCTCTCTTTCATATAGGTTCCATACATCGGGTAATGTTGTACGTCCTCGCTTCTTACGTCGACTATTATCACCACCTAAAAATAAGCTTAAATATATTAATTTAAATAAAAAATTAAATTTATATGCAATATAATTAGCATATTATATTGCTAACCAATGATCCAAAGAAATAAGAAGTGTCATATAGTATTGCTAACCAATGATCCAAAGAAATAATTCGTCCTGATTATTATTTTCAAACTCAGTATTATTTAATTCTGAAGGAGGTTGCGAGGAAGATGGCGACTGCTCCTCTCTTGCTTGTTCTTGAATTTGAGAATCATTTTGAGAGGTAGAATCAATTATGTTGCAATTGCGTAATCTTCTTGATCTCGACGTCATTTCTTAATTCTCCTGCAAATAAAAATAAATTAGTAAAAAAGGATAAAATTATACTTTTAAGATGAATAATAGAAATCAGGTATAAGAGTGCATATTGATCTAGTTAAACTTGAAAATAAAATATATCATATGCATGAAAGGTATTATTTCAATAGTACTTCATTTACATTTACGTATTGAACATGTGAGGGCAATGTAGAATTGCTTTCCATCGAATCTTCGCCCATATCGAATAAGTCCCTCGGCTTGGTTCTCACAACTGAAGACCAATTCTCATCTCCCGACAATTGCACATAAAAAACTTGTTCGACTTGATATGTTAGATAAGCCAGAAGTGTTTTCTTCATTGTTTGAAATATATTCCTTTTCCATATTATTTCCTTTCCAACGAGAAGATCCACAAACATCGCACACTTCTTGATTTAGTTTGTCCCCCCGAAACAACATACAATCATTTGGACAACAATGAATTTTCTCATAATTTAGCCCTAAGGCCTTAATAATTTTTTTCGCTTCATATGATGAACGAGGTAATGAAGTACCTTCAGGAAATGCATCAGCTAGCAATTCAAGTAACATACTAAACGACTCTCCTGACCATCCATTTAGACACTTTAAGTGGAACAAATGGAGTATAAATGATAGTTTTGAAAATGTCTTGCATCCGGGATATAATTCTTCATTTGCATCCTTTAACAACTTATGAAATTCATGATTATGACAATTAGCTTCTTGACTAGGCTGATTTGCATGAGGTTCTACTGTCGCTTGTTGTGGGTCTACCATTTCATCAAGTTCATTCATAGGTATTTCTGCTTCATTAGTTGTCGCACTGTTAAGACCAACAGTATCACGTAAAAGTCCATATACATCATCCAACCTTTCAAAATTTTGGGTGATAGGATTATACTCTTGCACATGTGAAACTTCTTGCATAGGTTGAGAAGTTGAAGTACTATCAACGGTATTAACTGAGGAAGTAAAAGATAAAGGTTCCTCTCCGTGGCAAACCCACCTAGTATATCCTCTTAGAAACCCATCACATATCAAGTGTATTTTGGCATCCTCATAAGTTTGTAATAAACAATTAACACAACGTATGCAAGGGCACAATATCTTTCCACTATGGGATGCATTACAAAATGCAAATTCAAGAAATTGTGAGACTCCATTTTTATAATCATCACTATTTCTGTGTTTTGTCATCCAACTCCTATCCATTATAGAAAAAGTTCTGAAAAAAATAAAAACTTTGTTTACTACCAATGCATAGTACTGAAGCTAATGACTAACTTAGCGATAATAATTAACTTAATAATAAAAAAATTAAAATATTAATAAAAATTAGAAATAAAAAATGGGATATGGTATAACTTACCTAATCTTCAAACAGAAGAAATGTAGAAGATGACCTCAACCGCGACAGTCCCACAAATGACTTCTTCTCTCACTTTTTCTTTCTAGTTAAAAAAAAAAAAATTGTCTCGAATCAGTCAAAGATATCCATTCACTATTTCCATCACTTAAAAAAAAAAAACTACTAATATATTTTGGGTTATATATATATATATATATATATATATATATATATATATATATATATATATATATATATATATATATATATATATATATATATATATATATATATATATATATAGTCAAGCAAAGCCACTTAAGTATATAGTTTGCTGAAAATAAACAATAGCATAATCAAGTAAAAAAGAAAGAAAAAAAAGAAAGAAAGAAAGGTAAAGTAAGTATACCTTCAAGTGCCTTCAACATGCAGAACCTGAGGGTTTCTATCTAAAAAAAAGCACAAGCAAAAATGATGCCAAATGTGCAATGTAGAATTTTACCTTTCAGGAAGAAGCTGTGTTCGGAGAAGGTGTTGTTCGAGCAAGCATCACCATAAACAGAGCCCAAAACAGTGATATTGGAGATGGGCCTGCGAAGTGCTTCAGCTGAGAAAAAGTTTGTGGTGCAGAGTGAGAGAAATGCAACAATGAGAGCTGTTGAATCTATGAAATAGTCGACTTAAAAATAGTCGACTTAAAATTTTGAAAGTTAAAATAGTCGACTTAAAAATAGCTTATAGTTCAGATAAGTTATACACATTTTTACCATCTTCCTGTTAAAAGGGTAGTGTAGTGGAGAGACAAATGCTGTTACATATCTATGTTTTTGGCTAGACAAATTATGGTGTATTCGAAGCATCGTCTCTCCAAATAAAAAGTGGAAAACTAACAGTCGTACTCTTTTTCTGCAATAAGGCACTATTCATTTCACAACACATGAATAGAAGGACAGATAATTCTTTATTTGAATAGAGCACATATGGTTAACTTCTAATATAAATTAAGCAATAGAGGAGAATAAAACCACACAATGATAAACATCCATTTTTATGGAAGAAAGTTAGACATCAAGAGGGGAACCTAGCAATTTGTTCACATAGAAGCATAGAACGAAATAGTCCTGATTCAAAAAGCATTGGAAAGCAAACAGTTTTCAGCTGAGCACATCCAATGAGGACATGTTTGTTTGCACTGAAGTCGGATGCTCGAAGCGGCTGTCGGGCGGAACTCACAAGTTCCTTATTTGGACGTCATGGAACTTGCAGGATCCGGCCAAAGTGGGCCTTAGTTCCATACTTTTGACTTTGTCTGATATTAGTGTGAAGTCACAAGTTCAAGCAAACTCCTAATGAGCATGGAGGCAGCAACTTCACATTTCTCCACTTTATTATCTCCAAACACCCGCTAAGTCAACATACTCCATTATATACAGAATGCAGACTTATTTACCAACGAAAGTTTTGAACTGAGCTCAAGCAATAAGTAGACATTGTCACTATATATTACATAAACAGTGCATATTTATTTTTACCAAGGAATCATAGTGAAAGCAAACAATAGAAAAGCAAAGGAAAACTGTCAATGAGTTCACATTATACCTTCAGATAGCACTCTGACAAGGCCCAGCTCAAAATATCAAATACAACATGAAAAATGAATCAATTTAGCATGATTATATGGCTCGATAACTTTGATTTCGCTCCGGTCCAATTTCTTACAGTAAACCAGAGAAGAGTGCTTAATTCAAAGCATAATTAAAATAGATGCATAGTAAACTATCAAAAAGACTGTTTTTCCAATATTCCACAGCTCAAAACATCAAATACTACAAAAAAAAAAAAAAAAATGAATCAAGAGGGGAACTTTCTTCCATAAAAATGGATGTTTATCATTGTGTGGTTTTATTCTCCTCTATTGCTTAATTTATAATTCTCGTCATTCGAATATTGGAACTTGAAGCCAAAGAGGAGCTAATCTACAAGAAAGAACAAACCCTTTTAGTCTTCTGGCCAACTGAAAAGGTGCAATGAAGGAATTGCCTACGCTCCTTCAATTTTCTCCTGCGTGAAAGAAATGCACAGTAAGATCATTGCACGAAAGTAAATTTGCTAAACAGAGCTCACTAGCGGAGCTTTTCTCATCCAGTAAAACAATAGCACAACTAGAAATTAATATTTAAAAACGAAAAGGCTGCGGGGGGTCGCGCGTGGGCTGCGGGGAGGTCGCACAGGCGGGGTCACACGGGGGGATTCGGGCGGCTGCAGCGGGGTGGGCTGCGGGGGCTGCGGGGGGGTCGCGCGAGGGCTGCGAGGGAGTCGCGCGGGGGGGGTCGCGCGGGGGGCCTGCAGCGGGGTGGGCTGCGGGGGCTGCGGGGGGGTCGCATGGGGGCTGGGGGGGGGGGGGGGGGGGGGGGGGGGGGGGGGTTCGCGCGGAGGGGTCGGGGCTGCGGGGTAGTCGCGCAGGGGGGTCGCTCGGGGGGGGTCGCGCGGGGGGCTGCGGCCAGCTGCAGGGGGGTGGGCTGCGGGGTCTGCGTGGGGGTCGCGCGGGGGCTGCGGGGGAGTCGCGCGGAGGGGGCGGGCTGCTGGGGAGTCGCGCGGGGGGGGTCGCGCGGAGGGGGCGGGGCGGGCAGCTGCAGTGGGGTGGGCTGGGGGGAGGGGGGGCGGCCATACCTTAGCCGCCGATGGAAGAGGGGCCACACGCCGGCCGGTGATGCCGCTGACGGGAGAGGGAAGATTGGGTGGCTGTGGGAGGAGGAGATGGTTTTTTGGGGGGAAATGTTGGGGGGAAAAAATTAGGGCTTCTTAGGAGAAAAGAAAAAAAAAAGGGGGGAAAAAAATTATAATTTTTTTGTTTTCATGTAGAGGCGGTTGTGCCAAACCGCCTCTAAGACGTCTCTATGGTAAAACATAGAGGCGGTTGCAACAACCGCCTCTACGCAACCGCCTCTACATGCCCTTTTTCTTGTAGTGGTAATGCTATGCATACAAGCATTTTATAAACAATTTACGAACTCATAATTTTAAATATTTGAATTTACACTTTTCTTTTTTCAATTCGTAAATTTTTATTAATGAACTATTGCCATCCAAACATGTTCTTATAAGAAATTTGTAAAAATGTTTGTAAGTTCAACGCTTACATTTGCACCTTAATTTTAAATTTTATTCTAGCAAAATCCACGAATACAAAGAAGAGCTTTTGCTACGAATTATTGCCAAACAAGGTCTAGTTAGCTATGAATCTTAAAAGCTTATACGGATGTCGGGATAAGTTATTTAAGAATAATGTGTTTGATTTTTTTTTTTTTTTTTTGTGTGATTAAAAGTTAGAAATTAAATTTTTACTCCTCAAAAATACTATAACAAAATTAGGTTATAGAGACATATTTTTGTGACACTTTTGTACAAGTGTCCTATCTATATTTCATCTATATTCAAAATTAGGTTATAGGGACATATTTTTGAGACACATTACAATAATGTGTCGCTATATACCCTAGCGACTGCACATATAGCAATACTAATAATAAGTGTCGATTTTTTTGTCAGAGATATTTTTTTTTCAAATTTTAGAAATCTTAAAAGTATCGTTATGCTATAATTTTTTTGTAGTGCAAAATCGCAATATATATAATTTGATAGGATAACATATTTTATTTACAAAATAATTTATCTTTTTTTATAAAATGACCTGAAGGCTTAGCATAATGTCTATATTGTAGGCATATTACCACACTTCTCATCCAGCAAATACTCAATATTTCTTAAATAAATTAAAAAACAATTAATGCTAAATAAGTTGTTCATATATTCAAACAAGGTCCAAGGTGTTGTTGGATGTCTAAATAAGTTATATAATGATAACTTATGAAATTTTTTTTTTTTTTTTTGTGTAATTAAAAAATAGTTAGGAGTTTAACTTTTGCTTTTTGAAAAGCTTTGTCATCCATAATTTAGTCAAATAACATATTTCACTTATGAGATGATTTATCTATTCTGAATAAATGACTTAAAGGCTAAATCTACTATTCCCTTAATTCTCGATATTTGATTATACTCCGAACTCCCAACCATAATAAAAAAAATCTAATGCTGAATAGAATATCAATGGATAACTTATTTCAACATCTAGATCTGTAGGCCTAAAGGTGATTAATCTGTCATCAATTCTTAAATAAAAAAAATTAGGTAAACTTCAATTTGCCCCTCCTGTGATTTACTGTAATTTTTAATTTTTGCCGCTCTTTGATTTAGAAGGTGACGCTTAGTTGTGGTTTTATCTTTGTTTGACCATAAGATTATATTGTTAAACTAGATATGAAGCGATGAGTTTTAGGTAAAAACATACAAAATTTACCTAAATTATGTTAGAAAAATTAATCATACTAAATCTGATTGTGATTAAATTATCTAACTATTTTATGTTTAAATTTGAATAACAGAACTTATCTTTAATCACTATGAAAATTTCAGAAATTGTAGACCAAAATAAATCGATCTGGATGCGTACGAGACACTGCCCTAAGACGTATTTCCGTCCTTCGTGCGGATTAATCAGAGATACCACCCCAAGGTACGATCGGAACTCCCCTTCCTACGAGCACGATCGCGGAAAAGGTTGACGAAGTTTCTTTCAACACCCGATAGTAAAACAATATAAGAAAATAAAATCGAAATAAAAATTAATTGCTTGTGTATGTGTATGAGTGTGTGTATATTAGCATATACACAATAGTACTTATAGGTGTAAGGTGTAGGTGAAAGTTGGAATTTCCAACATTTACATCACCCATAAAAAATAGTTAAGAGTCCATGAATATTGCAAAAAACGTTTAAAACTTAATTAAGAATTTAATAATAATTAAATGATAATAAATGAGAATCAATAAAATTAAAATTAATAATAAAATAATAAAAATGATTATTGAGGGTTTTAGAAATTTTGAATATTATTCTAACAAATTATGGATCATTTTGAGTTAACTACCCAACTTTTCAAAATTTTGATTTTTCATCAAACCTTTCGATTTATTTGATTTGATTCTGTCAACGGCACTTTGACTTTAAAATTTGAACACGTTATTTATTTTTACATATTTAATTAGTATACTTCATGCAATTCTCCCAACTATAACTTTATTAAATTAAATAACTAACTTAAATTTAGAAGTCAACGTGTTATTGATAAACACAAATTAAACAAATTAAATGATTCGATAACTGGCCCAAAATGATCTATAGTTCAGATAAATTCGTACGTTTTTACTAAAATTTTATTAGCCATAGAGTACAAAACACTAGCATTTTATCAGCTTCAATTTATTACTTTACAACCCTATTTACAGTAAAATAAAAATAAAATTTTAAGGCAGATAAATAAAAATTTTGAAATCATAAAATGATGAAAAAACAATTGTGCTAAATTGTGTGGAGGTAAATTGAATTTTACCCAAAAAAAAAAATTGTACAAAACTATAAAGAGGTGTATGATGAACACTCCACATATTTAATAGATGGAGTGTTCTCACTAATCACATCAACTTTCCATCCAATGACTGAAATGTCGGATCGTTGATACTAATCATTAATCCCAAAAACTTGAGCGGTTAGAAATACATAATCAATTCACTTAAACTATAGCGTCCACGGATTTCGACTGGACTCAACTTACTTGGACCGAGCCCGTGCCACTGACTGATATTTGTCGGATCGTTGGCGCAAGCCATTAATCCCAAAAACTCGAATTATTAAAAATATGTAATCAATTCACTTAAAGCGTACAGGCATATCGCCCGAGAGTCTCGTATCTTGTCATTAGGTTTATTGTGGACAGCAGTCCCACTAAATTTATTGGGCTTATCCAACTTAACTTATTAGTCTTCTAGAAATATTATTATGTGTTAAAAAATTGAATTTATTTTATGAAAGTTATCTGATATGGTTAATAAAAATACTTTATTCTTTGAATAGATGTGATTCAAAATGGATTTTGGTGAACCCTTGACCTAACTAATTATTTGTTGGCTGTTACTGGCGTTAGTCTGCCATCATGATCAATTCTGTGCTCTGCTTGGGAAAAACCCGCCACTCCAGCCAGCAGCTAATGATGAATCAGTAATCACAGGTATCATCATTAACTCATAATTGGTCTCCACCAACAACCAACCACAAACTGACACGTGACACACGCCGGCTCACACGCCTGATCACGGTACGCGTGTGTTTGTCTCTCCCCGGTACGACCCACGTGCTCTAGCTGCAGTGTGCTTCGCGTATCTCGTCAAATTATTAATGGGTGTATTCATGGACACGGGGACACTTTACTTTTTTAATTTGGAATTATATTTTATATATCCTAGAGAGGCTCATGGATATGAGCAATGTTATCTCTATATTTATTTTTAAATGTAAAGGTTACATCTCATTCATCTAAGGATTATTTTAAAGTGATGGATAAAATTTATTCCATCCTAAAATTAGTGGGGTGTATAATATACATCATTTTTGGGTGTACATCAACCATTTTCCTATGAGTATATTGGAAGAGAGATGCTAGGTGTACACTTATTTAGGGGTGTACATCCTACACCCCGACCCCATCTCAAGGTGGGTATTATTTTACTCATCATATCGAGTGACGAGTGGAAAAAAAGTGTATACTTATATATACCTTATGAAATTTCCAATATATCCAGCATTTTAAATATCAACTTTAATTAATTTCAGTTTCTTTAATTTTTACACACTCCTATTTTGACGCTTCTTACAAAAAAATAAATTTTATAAAAAATATATTTGGGACGATAACATTGTGATAAATAGATATTAATTAAAGTGAATTTGTACTCGGGAGTATATAAGTAATTATTTTTTAAAATTTTAACCCCCGAATGAAAGGAGATGCTTTTTTTATGTAGCATTGTCATTGTATTAGTGTGTCCCATAGTCAATCAATATTTTTTTTTTTTTTTTTTTTTTTTTTTTTTTTTTTTTTTTTTTTTTGATTGGGGATATAGATGATGTAATGTTACTGTAATATTTTAGAATTTTTCAAATTAGGAGTGATTTTTACTTGTTAGATTAGAATATAAAGAAAAAAATTGATGGTTTAAGACTCTTTTGATATTTTTTTTAAGAAAAAAAAAATTGTTAAGTTGCTATAAGAAATAAGTGTTGGCATACCTTTTTTAATTTTTTTAATATAAAATAAAAATAAGACTAATGTAAAAATTTTGGTCCTAAATGGGTAAGAACTAAGATGTACATCATTTTATGGGTTTTCATATATAGGACTAGTATAGGTACCCGCACGGTGGGTAAAAAAATTTTAGTACAAATTTTCAGTTTAAATAAACAAATATAATGTAAAGAAGAATTAAAAATTAAAATAAACAAATCATATTTGACTAGATTAATATGAAAAATATATTAAAAATTAAATAAAATTACAACTCAATGGAAAACAAAAAAAAAATTGGTAAAAAAGAAAGAATTATAGGAGAAGAAAAATTATTACATAAATATTATAAAAAAAATATTTGAAATATTATGAAAAAAAAATAACACATAATAAAAAGCACACTGAATAGCCTCAAATTCACATACCAAAAATTAAAGTGAAGATAAATTGTGACTATCGTAGGTGGATGCATCAAACCGAAATAAGATATAAGATTGACATCTTGATAGACTGATTTAGTTTCTCTAGTTTTTCTTATTCACAAAACTGAAACTTTTTTAAAATATGGCATCTCGTATTGATTTGTGTGATTTTTTTAAAAATGTTTAGACAAATCATTGAGGAAGTTTCATTACATACATAGTGTTTAAGTTTTAAATAGAGAAAGTAATAACTGAAGGAAGAGTGAGAGGCCAAAAAATATAACAACCCAAGGAAGAGGAAGAGGTGGTGGTTCGATTCAAACAAAGAAAGAAAAACGAAGAGGCGGTAATTCGGTTCAAGCAAAAAAAGAAAGATGAAGAGGTGGTGGTTCGGTTTAAGTAAAGAAAGATGAAAACATATGGAACAATTGGATCAATTCGGCCCAACGCAGCAGGTGTGACCCGGTTCAGTTCAAATAAAGAAATATGGAAACATGATTCATACATATAACCCGGTTCGGTTCAAGTAAGAAAGAAGGATACAATAGATATGATCCAATTCAATACAAGTAAAGAAAAAAAAAAAATACGCGAAAGACTTGAGCTGGTTCGACGTGTAATCCGAATAGATTCAAGTAAAGAAAAATAAAATATGTGTAGAACTTGAGTCGGTTTGGTGTGTAACCTAATTCGGTTGAGTCAAATAAGGAGGGAAACATACGGTAGGTGATTTCGCTCAAGAAAAGAAAACGAGGTACATGTGGAGGACTTGAGCTGATTTAATGAAGAAAGAGGGAAACATGTGAAGAATTTGAGTCGATTTATTATAAATAAAGAAAATGCTGACACGTGGCAAAAATTAGGAAAAATAATATATACGTATATAGATAGATTATTATTATTACTACTACTTTTATAGAATTATAGCATTATTGTTTTTTTATTTTTTAAAAAATATTAACTATATATAATTTAATGTGTCGACAAAAGTTTTTTTTTTTTTTCTTTCTCAACATGTTATGGATAGTCCATGTGGAATTATATGAAACAACATTACCAAAAGCTTAAGCTAATCATATTTGAACTTGAGATTTTTTAATAGACCCATAATGTGGACTTGAATTAGATTTTATGAAATAATCGTTATACTTTAAAAGTTAAAAATGTTAGAGAATGATATTTATATATTTTATAGTCAACACTTCCTCCTTACATCTAGACTCGGCTTAATTAAATGAGAGAAAATTAAATAACGCTAAGAGTCTGACATTACGGGATTCAAACTCTGAATTTTCTGGTCGACTTAATTAAATAGGATCGGAGAAAATTAAATAACGCTAGAAGTCTAATGAAATTTGAACTTAGAATCTCATACTCTAATACCATGTGAAATTATATAAAACAAATTTTATACTCTAAAAGTTTAAATTAGTAAAAAATGGTGTTTCTGTATTTTTTATATTTAACAGTCCACTAGCAAATACACTCCAATGTAGAGATGATGACATTTGTTTTATAGTTGTTTTTGGGATAGTTCTTTATTATTATTGTAAATCTCAAGTTGAGCACTTATTAAAACAAAAAATAATTTGAAGCTTTTCCTCTAGGTGTAGGTAAAAGGTATAAGATTTTGAGAAGCTTCATTTGGGCATTTTTAATTTTGCTATTGTTGGGCCGAAATGTGGTATTCACCGTTGACCAAATTCGATCAGCGATCGGCCTTCGGGTTGATCCTCGAAATATGTTGTGCCGCTTGCCAAAGGGATCAAGCGATCAGGCTGAGGAGTGATCTGCTCGGCTGAATTCTTCTCAATCAAACTCTTGAGAGAGTTCGACTTTGATTAGCCGAACTGGGGTTTAGAAACAGCGGATTAGACACGCCCGAATAGCAGATTTGAAAATTGTATTGCTCGAAGGGGGTAACAAGAATTGATTACAAGTACGACTACTCCTAAGAAATGCTATAATGCTGGTATGAATATGCTATCTAGAAAAGCGGTAAGGAAAGTGGTAAACTTAGCTTAGAAAAACGGTAAATATAGGTATTGAAAGGTAAGAAAAAATAGGGGTGGTCACTGGTTTACAAGGTTGCAGGACCTCTTTTTTTTCGATGGTTTGGTTATTTATACATTTACGAACCATGTGTATAATTGCCGGTTTTAGTAAATTGGCATGATCTAAGGAGAATCATTGCATATCTCTCATTTATTTCCTTTTGAGTTGATTCTTCTTAATAGGATAGTAGCTGTTTTTTCGTCCATATTCATCTCCTAATCGGCGCGCTGAAACGTGATCTTCGGCACTTTCCAATGCTGAAAGTCGCTTATCTTTCCGGAGTTCCTTACGAGATTCGTGCCCATATCTCGTACCCTTTCCTTTCAGAGTCTTTCCTTTTGCGATGTAAGCAGCCGAAAGTTGATCATGGCCTCGTCTTCTTTGTCATTCGACTGAGGTGGTCTAATATTTGCCTTCGACCGAGGTTCGCCTTGGATGAGATGATAACCTTTTTTGTTTGCCGCTTCTCCTATCGGCTGATGCCTTTATCCGATGGTTACACATCACGTGTCACTTTCTTAGGTGGTGAGAATTTTGACCTCAACACCTATATATAGTATATTATATATTATGTTATTGGCAAATTTATGTAATATTTTTTTTACAACTCTGTTCAGTTCGTAACACAGTAGTTATTTTCTTAATCACCCCAGTAACCTAATGTTAAGATATTTAAATGCATGCTTAAATTAGAGGAAAGTCATATTAACATATTCAAGTTACAAGAATAAATTTAATTTATTAGATATGATGTTTAAAACTTACCTCAACGATCACCTATCACCTGTTTTGATTTGATTGGCTAATTTTCAATTTATTTTTCTACCTAACATTTGAATTTATTTGATTTGAGTCATTTCAATTTTAAAATTTGAATGTATAGTTGATTTTTACATACTTAATTAGTATATATTTTATATAATTTATTGAAGTAAATAATTAGCTTAATTTTTTTTTATCGAAATAGTCATCTAAGCTAAATCAAACAAATTAAAAAATTAAGTGCTTAAATTAAAATTTTGAAGATTGAATAATCCAATCTAAACACTACAACAAAATTAGGTTATAGGGACACATGTTTGTGACACTTTTGTATAAGTGTCCTATCTATATTCCATCTATATTCAAAATTAGATTATAGAGACATATTTTTAAGACACATTACAAAAATGTGTCGCTATACACCCTAGCGACGGCACATATAGCAACACTAATAATAAGTGTTGATATTTTTATCAGTGATAATTTTTTTAGAGTTTAGAAATACTTAAAAGTGTTGCTATAATATAATTTTGTTGTAGTGAAATAATTTATAGTTAACATATAGAACTTACATGAATTATGAATTATTTTGAATTTCTGCCCAACCTTTTAAAATTTTAATTTCATCGCATGATCAACCTTTCAATTTATTTGTTTTGAGCCAATCAGTATAATATTTTGATCTCAAAATTTAAACTGCTTTCTAATTACTTCAATAAATTTATAATTATGAGAATTACATTAATTATACTAATTAGATCTATAAAAATAAACGAGATATTCAAATTATTTTAAATAATTTAAAATTTTTAAAAATTAGGATAAGTAACTCAAAATAATTTAATATTTTAAATAACTACTGTTCCTTCTTCTTTTTTCTTTTTTTTTTCTTTTTTTTTTTTTTTTACCAAAATTTTATAAATTTTTACCGAAAATTCACTATCACTTTTAGATGTGCAAATATCTCACCTTAAATTAAGTCACAGGAGGAGCCGTACGATCCGAACTTAACTTCGGCCACGTGAACGTCCCAGCGACGTTAAGATGGGGATCAAATCAGGGCCGTCCAATTTCCAACGCGCGCGAAATCCGAGGTGCATCAGAGGGTGGTTGGCTCTCGGGCATCGGGCTCGCCCGAAGCGTCTCCATCGCCGAGTTTAATGCCCTCCCCCTTTTACCCCGTCCTCGTTTTTGAATTCGGCGTCGAGTTTCTCTATCCCCTCCTGTTTCGCCGACACAGACACACCGTGTCTCACAACCCCGCCGAGGCCGCGATCGGACCGTTGGTTGCGGGCGATTGGACGGCGGAGATGCGACGTTGCCGTGGTCGCCCCGAGTGGTCTCCGTCGTGTTTTGCGGGAACACCTGAAGGAGCAGGAGAACACAGATCAAGTAGTGCCCAAATAAGAACAATTCAACCACTACATACATATTTATTTTTTCTCTCTTTTTCTCCTTTTTTTTTTTTCTCATTTTTTATAATAATTTTTATTTTGAGTAATGCTAATCATACACTCGATGTGAGATATATATCTCATTCATTTAAGAATGAAAATATTTTTTATCGATCATTTCGAAGTGACGAATAAAATCAGCTCCGCTCTCTATTCTAAAATAAATAAGATATACACTATACACCCTCAAATGAGATAAGATGTATAAAAAATAATTCTCTTTTATTTTCTACCCATCCTCTCTCTTAATCTGTCAAATTATTTTTATAAATATATTTTTTAAAAAGTACAATTTAGTAAAAAACTATTTTATTTTTTTATAGTATATATATATATATATATATATATATATATATATATATATATATATATATATATATCTTATAGGACCTATCAATCTATTACATACCGTAACTAATAACTTTCACTCCCACAAATAACAATCATATTAAATATTTATACAACTAAATAATTCATAAAATATAATGACTTAAATTCGACTTTTGTTTCGAAAAATTCTTCTGTGAGTATAATGACTTAAATTTCAAGTAACTTTTGTGTACATGTGACTTACATGTATATTAAACAAAAAATTAGCATGACAAAATATTTTAAATTTTAATGTATCAATAAATTTATTTAATATATATTTTGCTGAAATTTAATATATATTAAAAAAATTAATATATAGTGCTTTTAAAATTTATGAGCCACATTAGATAATGATCTTAAGTTGATTTTTTAGTAATTAATTAATAGTGACCGATACTTTAATTAATGATGATATTACATGCGAAAATGATCTTGAATACTCATTTAAAATGTGAAAAAAACCATATTGTTTCAAATACGAAGATCATTAAAAATAACTATACCTTTTTTAAGTACCAGTGCCAGAAAAGCTGGTCAATTCAAAATCTGGTCAAACCCAGGTTTTTTTTTGGATTGAATAATTGGTCAAAATGTGTACATATATTGGTCAAAGGGCATATGTTTATTTTTATTTATTTTTCAGCTATGTAGTTGGTATTCCCGGTGCACTTAGTCCGTACGGGAGTAGGTGAACACTAGCATGCGTGCCAGTGCATGTTGTGGCACGTGCGAAGTGGGGAATTTTTAAATAATAAATTAATAAATCATGCATACAATTATGGGCTCATTATATACGGGGTGATTAAACCCTTGTGGTTGACTTGGAACACTACCATGCACCAAATTAACTTAAAAAATTTAAAAATATTTTGTCAAGTTTTTTTTTTTTTTTTTTTTTTTTTTTTTTTTTTTTTTAAATGTAATTTCATTAATGATAAAAAGTTGGAATACAAATTTGAAAAAAGAAAAAATTCAAAACAATATCTCACAACAAATATATTAAAAATAGAAATTTGTTTAACCTAATAAAAAATTAACTATAAGACGGTCATAAATACATGGAAAATGCTACCCGTACATCCCATTCGGGGTGTATATCACACACCCCACCTATTCAATGGGTGGAGTGTGATGATGGGTCAATCGATGTGACCCGTAAAAGATATCGCCATCATTAAAATGGTGGAGGTGTATGATATACACCCCTTCAGGGTGTACATGTAGCATTGCTCTAAATACATGTATCTTATTCGATTGGATTTAGTATAAAATATTATAATTATAAATAATTTATTAAGTGGGATACAATTGGAAATTGTATTTATAAATACTTTCATTTTAAATGGGGTGTGAGATTATTCCTAATGCAGATAAAAAAATTTTATTTAAAAGATATTTAAACATATAAATTTAAAATTTTTATTTAAAATGACTCTTTTTTATTATTGCTGTAGAAATTGTAACTAATTTGAATATAGTTCAAACCGCTGCAATTGAGTTTCATTATATAGTTTCAAGTATAACAAATGAATTCAAGTATATCAATCGATCTGACCACCATATTAGAGAATGTTAATAAAGTAACTACAATAAATAAATTGGTAAATATATTAGACTTTTGCTCCTCAAACCAAACCAGGAGACGCGTGACATTTTGATCTTCAAATTTTAATTTATAATAATTTTTGACTTAAATTTTTTAAATTAATATAATGATGTGAAAATAATATAATATAGTAATTATTGCTGCATCATCAATTATAACATCAGCTAAATTAGTTGCAGTACTTGAGTTATTTAATTAGCAAATTCAAAACTAGAAATTACTAAAGAGTAAAATTTGATGACTAAAATGGGCTACTAGAAAACTCTGAGTAATTTACTCGATCTCACTACAATAAAATTAGGTTATACGAACACATATTTGTGATATTTTTTTGCAAGTGTCCCATTTATTTTTCATCTATATTCAAAATTAGATTATAGAGACACATTTTTGAGACACATTATAATAATGTGTCACTATACACCCTAGCGACGGTACATCTAGCGACACTAATGATAAGTGTCGGTATTTTTTCTAGCAGCATTTTTTTAAAATTTTTAGTAATATTTAAAAGTGTCACTATAATATAGTTTTGTTGTAGTGTCTAAAGAGTACACCTTATAGTTTAAGGACCAAAAGTGTAATTTACTCTAAGTAAATTTAAAACCTAGCTAATAAATGGGCTACCAGGAAACTGAGTTGGTGCCAAATAGTTCTGTTAATAATAAATACCAAATAGTGAAGAGTATATATTCACACCTTTTACTCTTCAAATACTCCCTCTCCCCATTCCCCTCCCAGTACTCTTTGTATTCCTGAAACACCTCTCTCTCTCTCTCTCTCTCTCTCTCTCTCTCTCTCTCTCTCTCTCTCTCTCCTTATTTGCTCATGAAGCATTTGCATCACCTTCTAACTATTACATCTCCAAGCAAACTATATATTAGTTAGGAGAGAATAGAGCTAATTACTAACCACTCAAACACCACTCTATATACATGCATGCTACCGATTCTTTTTTCTTTTTTTTCGTATGTTAAGGTTTGGTTAAGGGGATGGACGCTTGGTTCGAGATCTCTCGAGAGCGAGCCCTCTCTCTGACTCTGACTCTCTCTCTCTCTCTCTCTCTCTCTCTCTCTCTCTCTCTCTCTCTCTCTCTCTCTCTCTCTCTCTCTCTCTCTCTCTCTCTCAAGAGCGCATTCGGGAGATCTCGGACCAGGCTTCCATCCCTTTAACCAGCATTTGCATCGGCCTCGATCAGCGAAATTTCCTCAGATCATACATCGTAAGTGATCAGCTACGTGCATGTTATGGGTGGTAGGTGGTAATTTTCATGCATACTCATGATCAGTGTTCACTTTCTACTATCTATATACAGTGTTCTTATCTACTCTTCAGTCCTTTTATTATATATATATATATATATATATATATATATATATATATATATATATATATATATATATATATATATATATATATATATATATATATATATATGAGTGTTCATCATCATCCTTTTACTTGCTTTAACAATTGCTGCGCATGTAACAACATTTGCAACTTGGCGTTACATGCAATAGCCTCATGTTCTTAAAGTCCCAGTTGTTATCTTCATTTTATTATATTTATTTTTCGTTTTTGCTGCTGGAACAATCATATTGGTACATGCTTTATCACTACTAATTAATCAAGTTGATATGCTGCATATGTATGTTGTGGGATTATTTTGTACACAATGCTCGATCATTAAATGAGTAGATATATTATTTCATCGCTTCATGGTGCATAGAGGATAATTAATTAAGCGAATTAAAAAAAGAAGCAAAAGGTGGGATTAATTGAAAACAATTTTAGCTGTAGCTACACCATGCATGTAATTAGTCGATCATTAATAATCATGTTGAATCATATTATTCTTTATTATTTAAAGTACACATTTTAAGTTAAGTTATGATGCAATATTTATGGAGGCATTTGGGGTTATCACAAAAGGAGGAAAACGTACCTATCAAGGATTAAATTACTTAGCATTTTGGTGGGATGTGAATGTGATAAGAAAGGGTTACAGTAAAAGCATGGCTACAGTAAATGTGTTGTAATGAGAATCTTGACGCAACGTTCCTGCAGGGGTGAAGTGAACGAAGATGCCATAGATGGATTTTAAATAGGTTTTTCCAAGCTTCGGTCGTTAAAAACACTCATATTTATTTTTTTTGTAACCCAAAAGCCCAAAACCTTTGAAAGCAAGCGCCTTTCTATTTTATTTTATTTTATTTTATTTTTTCTCTAGTACGCTGGCTATATATGTACCATAATTTTATAGTGTGGAGAGAGGAAAAATTGAAAATGCTTTGAGAGTTTTTTTTTATGTTCCCAAGTATAAAAGTAGGTGTTTATAACTCAAGACTATATATATATATATATATATATGGAAAATGCTACATGTACACTCCCTAAGGGGTGTATATCTCACACCCCCACCCTTAGATGGGTGGGGGTGTATGATGTACACCCCCAAGGGGTGTACATGTAGCATTGATATATATATATATATATATATATATATATATATATATATATATATATAGGCTACTATATTATTAATAGCATCAATTATTGGTACTATTAAGTTTTTAATTCTTGAATTAAAAATTATATGGTTGGAATGATAGTGGGCCTATTGGGTTTAATGGGTGGTCAGAGAAATAATAAGATCTAATTGATGGAAATGATAAAAAAGATTGATCTAACGATAGAAACATGATAGCACCAAATGCTTGATGCTATCGATTGGATAGTAGCCAAACTCTCTCTCTCTCTCTCTCTCTCTCTCTCTCTCTCTCTCTATATATATATATATATAATATATATATATATATATATATATATATATATACTCCGGTATTTATTTTTATAAATAAAAAAAAAATTCTTAACCGTTGATTGACAAACGATAAAAGTATAATTTTATATATTAATAGATTAAAACATAACTTTATAAAGAGAATATTTTCGTAATTAAATATTGCAAAAGTTTTAAAAAAAATAATTAAAATACTTTTCATAAATTTTGCCATTAATTTTGCACTAATTTAAGGAGTTTAATTTAAAAATAAAAATTGAATTACAATTTACGCATTAATTTTAAAAAAAATTAGAATTAGAATTTAGGCATTAATTTAAAGAGTTTAATTTATAAAGTTTTAAAATTATAATTTAGGCATTAATTTAAAGAGTTTTAGAATTACAATTTAAATATTAATTTAAGAAATTTCAGAATTATAATTTAAGCATTAATTTAAAAAGTTTTAGAATTACAATTTAAACATTAATTTAAAAAATTTTAGAATTATAATTTAGTCATTAATTTATATCAATATTTTACTGAAGTTAAAAGTAGGTTAATATTCAAATTCAACCTATTTAATATGTTTAAAATTTTTTATAATATCTCTAATTTAGCCATTAATTTTGTACTAATTTAAACATTACATTAAAAAATTTTAAAATTACAATTTATGCATTAATTTAAAGAGTTTTAAAATTAGAATTTTGACATTAATATTAAAAGTTTTATTTAAAAAGTTTTAGAATTAGAATTTAGGTATTAATTTAAAGAGTTTTAGAATTACAATTTAAACATTAATTTAAGGATTTTTGAATTATAATTTAGTCATTAATTTATATTAATATTTTTTTAAAAAATTGAACATTGGTTAATATTCAAATTCAACATATTTAATATATTTAAATAATTCTAGAATTTCTTTAATTTAGATATTAATTTTCTATCACTAGTTTAAAAAATTTGAAAGTGGATAATTTTTAATTTCAAAATATAATGAAAGTTTTGATTTATACACTTTTCACAAATTTAGATATTAATCTTGCACAAATTCAAGCATTAATTTTAAAAGCTTTTGAATTTAGGCATTAATTTAAAGATTTTTAGAATTATAATTTAGGCATTAATTTATAGAGTTTTGGAATTATAATTTAGGCATTAATTTAAAGAGTTTTAAAATTAGAATTTAGACATTAATTTAAGGAGTTTAATTTAAAATGTTTTAGAATTACAATATAGATATTAATTCAGAGAGTTTTAGAATTACAATTTAAACATTAATTTAAGGAGTAT
Source organism: Tillandsia leiboldiana (assembly GCA_029204045.2). Taxonomy (NCBI): domain Eukaryota; kingdom Viridiplantae; phylum Streptophyta; class Magnoliopsida; order Poales; family Bromeliaceae; genus Tillandsia; species Tillandsia leiboldiana. The sequence goes on along the minus strand of CM055068.1, from coordinate 5,931,107 downwards.
TAGAATTATAATTTAGTCATTAATTTATATCAATATTTTAAAAAAAATTGAACGTACATTAATAATCAAATTCAACATATTTAATATGTGTAAAGAATTTTAGAATTCCTCTAATTTAGAAACTAATTTTGTATCACTATTCTAAAAAATTTGAAAGTGGATAAATTTTAAAATTCAACAAATAATGAATGTTTTGATTCATATACTTTTCACAAATTTATATATTAATTTTGCACTAATTTAGGCATTAATTTTAAAAATTTTTGAATTATAATTTATGTATTAATTTAAATAATTTTTGAATTACAATTTAGTTATTAATTTAAAGAGTTTTAGAATTACAATTTAGGTATTAGTTTAAAGAGTTTAATTTAAAAAAATTTAGAATTACAATTTAGGCATTAATTTAAAACATTTTAAAATTACAATTTAAACAATTGAATTAAAAAATTACCATTTAGGACTATAACTAAATTGGAATATTTAAAATTTATAATCTTTTCAAAAATAAAAACTTAATAAATTTAAATCTTTAAAATTTATAATATTTACAAAAATAAAACTCTCAACATAAGGATAAAATTACTTATTTACCCTTGAATCAGAGGACCAAAAATACCATTTTTTGGTATACTTTGTAACCGGTATCTCTCTCAAAGCGAAGAATAGTGCTCCGAAAACTGTGCAATTTGCACACCGGTATACAGCCACTTAGGTTTAATTTTGCATTTTCTCACACACATTCACATTTGAATCTCCTCAAATTCAAATTTGATTTTCTTGTGTACTACGTTACCCCCTCCTTATTAGTAGTTTTGTCCCCGAAACTTAACTATAGTAGGACATCAAACAGTCCACTAACACAGGATGTCTGACTAACATGTACACTGTGACAATCAGTCGCGGGACATCTATAATGTCCAACACAACCTTAGTGACAATCAGTCACTGTACACCATCCCTGGATGGTAACAACCCAACAAACTCATACATAGCGACAATTAGTCGTAAGCCACAAGCACGGCGTGATAACACCCAGAACTAAAACATACCCGCTAGGTCCTCTGCTGGTGGATCATCCAGAGTAGTCAGTGCATACACTTGCCCTCCAGAACTCTTATGTGGCCCATCAGACAACGTACTCGGTGTAGGACTCTGTCGTCGGGCAGTAACGACTGGTGCGGTAACGGTGGACTGAGCTGATGCAGGTCCCTGAGGGCAAATAGCTATGACATGCCCGGCCCGGCCACACCTGAAACAACGGCCATGGCGCTGCTCACATGTAATACCCCGATGAGGTCCACGACAGAAGACACATGGTCGCGGAGTCCGCTGCTGACTGCCAACAGAAGTGCTCGTAGCCCGATCCTGGGTTCGAGGGTGTCTAATCAGTTTCCCCTTGTTTGAGGATTTACCTTTCTTCCTAGAACGTGTTCGCTTTCTCTTCAGGTGCAACATAGCCATCACCACAAGTGGCGCGAGAACAGCGGGAGGACGTACATCTCCTCCCAGAACATGGGCAGGTGGAATCAGTGGCGGAACAGATGGGGCAGGTGCAGTAGAAGCAGCAGTCTGCTGCTGTATAAGCTGCTGAACCACAACAGTCAATGCAGTGATCTGATCCTGCAACTGCTGGAATCTATTGGAGCCCTCTGGCTCCCTCGGTACTCTGGGAGTTTAGCGGACACCTCGGCCACTGCCAGCACCTCGCCCATCACCACCATGACTCCCAGATCGAGCCATATCTGCATAACGACCAAATAGGTTAGGATAAACTCATATAGTGACTACACACTTGAGTTCATAACCCCTGAACCAATAAACCCCACACACTCGCGTCAGACTCAAGCCATCCTAGGGCTCAATTCTAGCCAAATACTTAGGTTTCTTAAACCTATGCTCTGATACCATCTAATCTGTCACGCCCCGAGTTTCAAAACAGCGGTAAATTTTTTTTTTTTTTTTTTTAAACATCAGAGTACACATTGAAACCCGTGACGTGGACAGACCGCCACATGCACAGGAAACCCTCTGTCCACTTGGACAGAGTCTTTCCTATATATGCTCGGCTATACAAATACAATACTGAATCAGAGGCGACGTAAACAATAATGAACATAAACTACTACTACTGAACATTATCACGATATACAACACAATATCCACAATAACTCCAAAATACACTGGAAATATAAAAGGCTGGAAAACTGTGATCGATATCAGGGTCGACTCTACCGTGACGGCTCACTGGATCGTCCCAATCTCTCAGCACCCGACTGACTTGAAAAATGGTCACCTAGGGGGTGTGAGATACACTGTACATATATCCCAGTGGGCGCGACGGGCTGAAAAATAGCAAGTCGTACCTACTAGATACTGTAATAAGCGGATAGCAAAATAGGCTATAATCTAAAAGATAGATACTGATCATACTGAAATGAAAGTAGGTACTCCTGAAGGAAGCTAACATGCTATAACTAACCATCAGATAAATCAGGACAATATCAATGAATAATGCTGTAGATCAGCCAGATATGATAATGCATAACTGTCAAAACTGTAATCTAGAGTACCAGCAAGCATGTGCTAATCAAGTAAGCAGAGTACTCACATATGAAGCTGAACAAGCTATAATTGGCAATCAGGTAAACCTGGTCAATCTCAATGCATATAGATCAAGATCAAGCTATAAACAGAGCAGGTATAACAAGATATAACAAAATAATGCATCAAAGCTGTCACCACAAATATACCCAATCTCATGCCACTGTTGGTCACAAGGACCTCAGGCTAAGCTGCCAAAGAGCAGGAACTCAGGCAATTGCCACTGTTGGTCACTGGGGCCTCAGGCTAATGCCACTTTTGGACACCCGACATGCTATCATAACCCTAACGGGCTCACGAATCGATGTGACAACCTCTCTACCGGTAAAGAACACCCTGACGGTGGCCAAACCGTCGGTGAACGTGACTGAAAGCTGGCTCAATATGCGATCATAATGTTGATGCTCAAGCTCGCGGTCAAAAGACCGAACAATCGGCAACAAGCCGGAAAAATCCCACTCGGGATGCTGAAAGCTGTAATATCAATTGATGCTGTATAACTGAAACTGTATAGCAGAAACTGTAAAATAGAAGCTGTATACTGAAACTAAACTCCTATTCTAACATGCAGTATAGAACAGGAATGCTGAATAAACGGAACTGATAACCAATTAGGCATGTTATATGTCCAGTTATATCAATCAATACTGGAAATAATAAGCATAATGAAAAGCTCATCTGTGGGATCAAAGCTACCAACAAAACAGGAGTCCGTCCTACCACGGTACTCGTAGGGCCGAACTGATAAAGCGCGGAACGAAGATAAACCCACCTCAACACAAGCGATCCTGAAATCCACTGGGAGGTTCACTGGCTGGCGGCTGACTGCTGGGACCTGGATCATACTCGCAGGTCAGTAAAAGACTTTCACATACCCATCCCACAAACTCACCGCGTGTAGACAAGCTATACGGGGAACTTCGTTCAAGTCCCGGAATCCAATTCCCACCCAACGAGAGTCGTCGGATCTCCAACAAAGGGTTTAGAGATCATAGGCACATAGCCCAAAACAGCCAAGCAAGTCACAATTGCTCCGCCGCCGGGCCCTGGAGCCGCTTTTCGCGACTGGCTCGGTGCGTCTTTCATTTATTTCGAGGTAGTCCGTTTAGTGTCACTAATATTTTCTTCGGGGGACTTTTTAGGTTCGGGAGGCACACAGAGACGCGGACGAGCCGAGTGCCCGGTCGTCGCACGCAAAGGTGGGTACTTTTTCCGATCTTTTGGATTTCAGAATTATGGGAAATGTGTAGGAGTAAAGTATTTGCATGATTTAATACTGTTAACCCCTGTTAATATTTATTCTATAATACCATCGATATTATGGCGACTAAGTGCCGCGGTGCCCTTTGTTATATCTTGCACTTGGTTACGATGTTCGAGGTTGCTGCACGCACACCAGCGGTTTGGCCACCGCGAGGGTGTGTTTTTCCGAAAAAGTGGTACGTTGACCCGTGTACCCTACAAGGTGACATAGTGGGGGCCCCCGTAGGTGGGGGGTTAGAGGCGCCAAGGTGAGAGCGGTGTGGTTTGCCGAGGCAGGTGCTCGGTGTGGTTTGCCGAGGTAGGTGCTCGGTGAGGTTTGCCGAGGCAGGTGCTCGGTGTGGTTTGCCGAGGCAGGTGCTCGGTTTGAGTTATAAAGGGGGGATTACCGTTGATTGCACGATGAGGAGGGCGGATGCTCTGGTTTTCTTGCGGTTTGCTTTATTTATAGCCTTTCATGCATTTCATACTTTATACCATGTGTCACTGACTTCCCACCTTGTGACAGGTTCAGTCAAGGGTGAGAGCTAGGGCGACGGTGAGGCCGGGACGAGAGGACTGCTGGCCCTTCGAGGCTACAGACTGTTTTTACTCTCCTTATGCTCATTTCATTTTCTGTTAGTAGCTATGTGAGTTTGACACACTTGTGGGGTTGACGTGGATGTTGGGATGATTCCATACTTCTGTGGATGAACGTTTACCTTATTATCTGTTAGTTGGCCGTTTTCAAACTACCGAAAAAGCATTGCGAAAATAAATTTGAAAACATAGGTGTCGGATGGGCACCTTTTTTAAAACTCTGTGGATTTATGGATTTCGAAACGGTTTTGAAAAACATAGGTGTCGGGTGGGCACCGTTTTTAAAACTCTGTGGATTTATGGATTTCGAAAACGGTTTTGAAAAACATAGGTGTCGTGTGGGCACCGTTTTTAAAACCCTGTGAATTTATCCTCTCAAAAGATCAATCGACCTCGTTAAATTCCTGATGCAAGAAAATCTCGTGTACCTATGCTTGTAGACTGCTGTGGTTAAAATGACTGTTGTAATCGTGACGCCATGCATATACAGAGGAGACTCCGCCCGTTTGCGGGGTGAATCAGTATATGCGGCGGCGGGTCTGGGCTCGCACCGGGGGAAAGGACTTCAAATATATATATATATATATATATATATATATATATATATATATATATATATATATATATATATATATATATATATATATATATACAAAAACAATAAGATCTTTTCGGTGGTTGTCTTCCGCTTGTTTAAACCCCCGGGGCGTGACAGATTAAGATGATATCAGAGAAAAACAACTTTAACCACGGTAGTCGGTGTCCAACATCCACGGAGTATATCACCCTAGCTACTAACCAATAAGATGAGGGAGTGCTACCCAGATTTATTCGTTGCGAACCAGGGTTAGGTTTCGAGGACGAAACTTCTTTTAAGAGGTGAGTGATGTAATACCTCGACCTTCCCGCTTTCTGTTTTGGTTCTAATTTAATTATTTCAGTTGTTATGGGGTTGAAAGTTTGAGAATTTCTGGGCTGATCATCGGGATTTGCGAGTAATTTTAGGTGCTAGAGCTCGCAAAACGGTGAACGGTGACGCGATCGGATTCGAATTCCGACTCTGGGATCTCCCAGAAAATATTTTTGAATGGCTTTTCGAGGTAATCTGGACCCCTCGTTCAATTTTTCGAATGGCTAAGAATTTAACTGGTTTTAATTTTATTATTTTTCGTTTAGCGTTTAAGTCCGATCGTGGTGCGTACGGGAAAAACCCCAAACCATCTTTTCCCTCTTTTCAAGAAAACGGCATAGAGAACCCGAGACTGAGAGACGGGAAGGAGGAATTGCTTCCTTTCTGCAGGTTTGATCGAGCGAGGAGCGGACGATCCTCTTTCTTCCTCCTCCTCCAGGGAAATCAAGGTGAGCGGTTCGAGTTTTTCCAGTTTCCGTTGTTGGGTTTTCTTGCCGTTGTTGCGTCGGGGTCGGGGGCAAGTTTCCCTTGCGTGTGCCGCCGCCCTCGCCGCCGCCGCCGCGATGTACCGGCCGCGAAGAGGCACCCGCGCGGGGCCGTCTGCAAGCGGGGCGCCCGCGCGGGCTGGGGCCGTGCAGGGCCGCCCACGCCCGCGGGCAGCGCGCCCGCGCGAGCTGGTACCGCGCGGGGCCGCCCGCAGGTGGGGCGCCGCGCGGGCTGGTGCCGCGCGGGGCTGCCCGCATGTGGGGCTCGCAGGCGGGGCCCCCGCGCGGGCTGGTGCCGCGCGGGGCCGCCCGTAGGTAGCGCGCCCGGCGGGGCTGCCGCAGTCAGCACCTGCCCGCGCGGGCTGGTGCCGCGCGGGACGACCGCACACAGCGCGGAGTTGCTCCGCCGCCGGGCCCTTGTGATGACCTGGATCTCCGCAGAGCTGTTGTAGAGTCATTGGTGACATCTGGGGAGCCTATACTGTGTGTTGGAGGTGTTTGTGCGCCAATTGGACACAAGTGGCGGACTTCGGGCTTATATTGGACCACGTGAGTGATCGGAGGACCCTGTGGAGGGTTTAGAAGTGGTTTCGCGCAAAACGGAATTTAAAATTAGGCTCGGCACAAAATTTGGGCTAAGAACACATTTCCGGGTGCCTTCGGCAATTTTTAGGGTTGGAATTTGGCAAAATGGACGTCAAATTCGGATTCAGCGCGCGAAAACGGTTAAAATGGACTACCTACTTGATGTTTTGGACAACCGGTCACTGTTCATGCCAGAACAGTGTTTCCGGCACCGGCGGGAGGAAGCGGCGGCGGCGCGGCCGCGGGCAGCGCGGCGGGCTGAGGCGCGGGCCGCCCGGTGCACGGGCCGGGCGTGCACCTGGGCGGGGTGGGGCACGTGGAGCCTTCCGGTTGGACGACGCTGGGGGCGCGGTCCACGGGGGGGCTCGGCTGGGTGCGTGGACCGAGGCGCGCCACGTGGCGACCCCGGGTTGGATGGTGCAGGTGCGCGCGGTGCACCCACGGGTGCGCGACTGCGGCCGTACGCGCACGCGGGCGCAGACGCGCGGGCGGTGCGCTGACCGTGCCGGCGGGCGTGTCGGGTGGGACGGCGCCGCTCCACGTGGCACTGCGCTAGTGGTTGGCGCCACCCACCGCGCTGACCAGGCAGAGGGACCTGTGGCGCTTCCCCGCGGGGCCTGCACGGCTGCCGCCTGTGCGGTGGACACGTGGCAGGCCCCGAGGCGGGTCGGACGGTGGCGAGGCGGGTCGGACGGATCCCGTGCGCGGGTGGGCTGGGCCGGGCCGCACTGTGCGCGCCCGAAACTTGGCGGGCCGGGCCGCACTGTGCGCGCCCGAATTCGGGCGGACCGGACCGGGCGCCCGAATGTTGGGACAAGCTCGGAATTTTTGGAATTGTTTTCCTCAGCCTATAAATAGCAGCCCGAGCTGCCTTTTTGGAGGTTTTTCTCCCCTTTTCGAGCCTCCTCTGCCCGAGCTCCCTTAAGGTGATTTGTTCATCTTTGAGTGCTTGATCTTCCTACAGAGTTTTGGGGTTTTTAGGAGCACACATCCCGAGGTTCCAGATTTTACGGCGCGGTGCGACGTTTCTTTCCCTGTGTTCTTCATCGCCGCAGTACAGTGTGAGGGCTCCCCTGGGCTACCCCGACCTTTGTTTTAGCGATTCTTGCGCTGGCTTACTCCTGAGAGGTAGGACTTCATCTTTTGTATTGATCGCGCATTTCATTTTTGAGTCTGTGGCACGGATCTCGAGGTTCTTTCTTGACCCTTTTTCTGTGTGGAATTGTGGGACAGCATCGAGGTGTTTTGGCCATATCTTTGCGCACGAGCGTCAGACGGAAACGAGCTTATACAACTTTTTCATCTTCAGATCGCAAGGAACGCGCTCGTATTTTTCTTGGATTTTTCCGAGATTTCATCAGAGGTGAAAATCACTGTTTCTCTGTGTACAGTGCTACAGTCTTTTTGTGCTGAAATCTTTTGAGTGTACCACATTGTCGAATTTATATCTTGACTTACCGAACTCTGATTTGGGCGTGCAAGTAGCCGTTTCGAAGGTATCGACGCGAGGATCGCTGTGATATTTTTCTGGGAATTTTCTGGGCATTTTCAGCAGGTGAAAATTAAGCATCTTTGGGACTGAAATTGTATGTGGTTGTAAGAGCAGTCTTGGGAACTTATGTGTAATTGTGGACTTTGTATTGTGCCCAGGAGAGTTGCGGGTGTTGCTGACTCATTGGAGTAGGAGATTTGGATTTATCTGGTATTTTCAGCTGTTGGGATTTGGACAGTTAGCACTTTAGGTGGGTGGTTGTTGCTTACCTCTATTTTGACATGCTCACTAGGAATATTAGAGTGACCCCCTTTACTTGGACATCTTGATTAATCATGATCGGGGTTGGGTTTATGCATGCCCGTGTGGGGATTGGGTTGCTTTGATAGCGTTTAACCTTGCATGTGGAATGGAATATTTATGTTGGACTATATGATTATCCTGTTAGTGGTTCTACTTGAGGGTAGGTGACATGCATAGGTGGATACTGTTAATGATCAATGACTTAAATTATATTTCCTTGAGAACACTTGCATGCTAGTATGGACATCTAGATAGGCCATCTTTTATCGCTACACTATTATATTGGAATTTGACTTAGGAGAAACCATGATTATTTTCTTTCTCCTTCTCATTTTGACTTTTGAGTCTTGTTGCTCGGGTTTGAGCAGTGGTACGGGATAGTGTAGCCGGGACCTTGGGGTCGGGGACAGGTGGTATTTTGATTATGGGTTGTGGGGTATTGCGGCTACCGCGGATAGTAGGCGGTTGACCGGATGTCGGATGTGGGACATGATTGTGATTGTGGGTTATTTTCGGTGATCGCGGATATTGGGCGGTTAACCAGGTGTCGGTTGTTGGGCTTGATTGTTGACAGTGGGTATTGCGGTGACCGCGGATATTGGGCGGTTGACCGTATGTGTCTTATGCATCAGATTGGGGATCGGGTTTCTTTAGTGGAGGGTTTTGTTCCACTTGAGGGTAGTTGTGATTCAATCCTGCTTTTGTTATTTATTACACCGGCGCGGTTATTGCCCGGTGATGCTTTCCTCGGGTGGGTCGCTCCCCTCGAGATCCCCTCCGGAGGCCGGGGCCAGACAGTTATGGACAGTTTTGCTATCACATCGGCGCGGCTTATTTGCCCGATGATGAGGGCGGCAGCAGGAATTTTGCTATCACATCGGCGCGGCTTACTTGCCCGATGATGAGGGTGGTACAGATTGGGTTCATCTGGGACGGCTGGTTATTGTTGCATACGGTTATTCCAGTCTAGGACTGTATTTTAGAGGCATAGTAGTGGTAGATTTCTCTTTTTCAGCAGTTTCATTTCTTACCACTCTTATTTCCTTTTTGCCTCTGGTAGACCTGGTGGGTGTGTCAGAGTTTGAGGTTTTACCCACTAGGGGAGGCTACTGGTTTACTAGTAGTTCTCACCCCCATTCTTCTTTCCTTTTTTTCTTCTCCCTTGTTTTGCAGTGTCTTCTGCGGGTGCTGCTGGGCTTTCAGCGGCGGGTCGAGGAGAGAGGACGGTTGAGTAGATAGATCTCGAGGCAGGATGAGCGGGTTAGCTGGACTGTTGATGTACCCATGTTTCCTCAGACGGTTGTACTTTTACATTTGGGACTGGCTTTTGCCAGCAGGTTGTATTTATTTTTGGTGAGCTGGGAGAGACAGATGTATCATTTATACAGATGTATTGTATTTCATTTCCAGCTTCAGTTTGAGATGTATTAGTTTTAGTTCAGCTCTGTTTTTATTGCTCTTTTATTATTATCTCTTATATCTGAGCAGGTTTGGCGCTTCGTGCACGCGGGAAATACCGTGTGCACGGCGGATCTGTAGACGGGCCCGGGTTCTGGTTTACACTCGGGGCGTGACAACCCTGGAGCCGCTTTTCGCGACTGGCTCGGTGCGTCTTTCATTTATTTCGAGGTAGTCCGTTTAGTGTCACTGATGTTTTCTTCGGGGGACTTTTTAGGTTCGGAAGGCACACAGAGACGCGGACGAGCCGAGTGCCCGGTCGTCGCACGCAAAGGTGGGTACTTTTTTCGATGTTTTGGATTTCGGAATTATGCGAAATGTGTAGGAGTAAAGTATTTGCATGATTTAATACTGTTAACCTGTGATGACCCGGATCTCCACAGAGCTACTACAGTGTGCTGGGGTGGCTACTGGAGGCTTACATGGTGTGTTGGAGGTGTTTGGGGCATAATTGGGCATAAGTGTTGGACTTCGGGCTTAATTGGATCATGCGAGTGATCGGAGGACCCCGTGGAGGGTTTAGAAATGGTTTCGAGCGGAACGGATATTAAAATAGGGCTCAGCGCGAAATTTGGGCTAAGAACACATTTCCGGGTGCCTTCGGCAATTTTTAGAGTTGGAATTTGGCAAATCGGACGTCAAATTCGGATTCAGCGCTCGAAAACGGTCAAAATGGACTACCCACTTGTCATTTTTGAGCTAAGGTTACTGTTCACGGCCGGAACAGTGTTTCCAGAGATCGCCGGCGGCAGCGGCGGCGGCGGGTAGCGGCGGAGTGCGGCGGCGCGGCCTTGGGCAGGCGGACAGCGGCGGCGGGCAGGGCGCGCGGGTGCGCGGTCCACGCGGCCGGCGTGCACCAGAGCGGGGTGCCACGTGGCGTCTTCCCAGTGGGTGGTTCACAGGTCGCGGTCTACGGAGCAGCGCGGTGTTTGGTGGACTGGGCGGGAAGACACGTGGCAGCATGTCATTGGTGCGGTGTTTGGGGTGTCGTGCACCGGGTGCAGCGAGTGTGTGGCCTGGACACGTGGCGTGCGAGGATTGGACGCGTCACTGTGCGCGTACGGGCGGCAGGCGGCGGGGCAGGCGTGCAGGCGGCAGGCGGCGTGGCAGCGGTGCCAGCGGGCGTGGCGGCCACGGCGCCGACGTGGCGCACACGTGCGCCACATGGCGGCCGCCTATTGGCCAGCGCCAACTGCCCCGTTGACCAGTGGTGCGCCACGCGGCGCGAGGTGATCGGTCGGATCGGCTGTCCCGTGTTCAGGGACACGTGTCGGCGCGAGGAGCGGGTCGGACGGGTAAGCGGTCCGGCCGGATCGGGTGTGCGGCGTGGGCCAAGTTGGGCCGGGCCACTGTGTGCGCCCGGTTTCGGGGCCCGAAAGTTTCGGGCGCCCGAAACCGGGGACACAGTGGGCATTTCTTGATTTCTTTTGGTGGGCCTATAAATACCCCCTTTCCCTCTCTCTTCTTCCCCTTTTTTCGAAGCTTAGAGAGGGAATGGGAGGGAGTGCCCTCAATGAAAGTTGTTCCTCTTGATGTTCTTGAGCTCGTGGTGGATCCCCGGAATTTCTGGAAGCTCGGCAACGGCGATATCATTTTTACTGTTCGCCTCGGTTTTCTCCCCATTTCGGCCCATTACCGTCGCAGATCAGTCAGAAATTCATTGTGAGCAAACCAGGAGGAGTTTTTGGATGATTTCTTCGACAGCATGTTCCTAAGAGGTAAGGCTTCGATTTTCGTGTTGATCGCTTCGCTCCGTTTAGCACTTTTGGCACGTTTCCCGAGGCATCTTTGACCCCTATTTTTCTGTGATGGATTTTGGACAGCATCGGCTTGTCGATTTTATATCTCAGCCTAGGAACATCGGATCAAGGCGTTTCAGGACTCGATTTTGATCTACTCGTCGCGAGGAACACGGTGGTGATTTTTCTGAGATTTATGGAAATTGTTTCGAAGGTGATAATTAAGCTTTTCTTGGACAGATTGCTACAGGAATTTTGATTTGGAAGGTTTTAAGGTGCAACGGTGTTTTATTTTTATCTTGGTCTACAGGTATCATATCTGGGCGTTTTAACAGTCGTTTTGGGGCTACTTTCGCGAGGAACGCGACCGTGAATTTTCTGGATTTTCTTGTGGACTGGACAGAGGTGATATTTAGCCTTTTTGGGGGCTGATTTTGGATAGTGTAAATTGTACAGTTTTGGGTTTAATTGTGCGCAATGTTCTGTGCAGTGGGACATAGTTTTTGGTGGATTGCTGTGTTAGAGGACAGCGGGCAGCGAGACGCTTCTTTTGGTGCTGTGCGCGCTTTTCGAGGTGGGTGGTTGTTGCTTGCCTCTATATCTGACTTACTCACTAAGTTTATTAGAAAACCCCACTATTGAGCATATGGATTGAGTATCATGCATGATTGACTGATATACATGTGAGCCTATCATCTGAGATTATTTTTGTTATATATAGCATGTTGGGGATATTATTGGGATAATATTTCTGTTGGAACATGATCATTGGAATAATTTATTGGTGATAATTAACATGCTACAGTAGCACCTAGATTTTATGAAAGTGGATTAAATGATTAATTATTGGGACATAATGACACATCAATGTGCGGGTTTCACTCTGGGGATTTATTATGGAACAGGGATCATATACATGTGTAGTTGACTGATGATTTTAGCATAATTGTTATATTTACGTGGATATTATTAAATATTACACATGCAGAACTGTTATCTGACATTCCCTCTCTTTCAGATTGCTGAGGACTTTTGCATGCTTATTTGGACATCTAGATAGGCCACTATTTTATTGCTACACTATCATATTGGGATTTGACTTAGGAGAAACCATGATTGCTTTCTTTCTCCTTTTCGTTTAGACTTTTGAGTCATGTTGCTCGAGTTCGAGTAGAGGTTTGGGATAGTGTAGCCGGGACCTGAGGGTCAGTAACAGGGTGTACTTGATGTTGGATTGTGGGTTATTGCGGCAACCGCGGACAGTAGGCGGTTGACCGGATCTTGATTATTTTACCCAATTGCGGGTTGTGGGTTATTGCGGTGACCGCGGACTTTGGGCGGTTGACCGGATGTTTACTATTGCATCAGATTGGGTATCAGTTTTCTCTAGTGGATGGTGTTTCCCACTTTTGAGTACTATTGCATTTGACTGGGGATTGAGGTTTCATTAGTGGACGGAGTTTCCCACTTTGATCATAGTCATGATCCAGTCCTGCTATTATGAGACAGTGGTTACAGAGATGCTTGATACAGTGATACTTTACTCGTGTGGGTCGCTCCCCTCGAGTGCCACTCCGGAGTAGGCTTTACACGGTGCCGAGCGCCGGGCACCAGGCTGAGTTCTTGAGTTCGACAGCAGAGCAGGCAGTACCAGTTTTTACTGGTGGCACTAGATTGGGTCTATTTGGTCAGATACTGTTTTCTGATGCATTCATACCGTCATTTCCTTCGGTATTGCATTTAGAGGCATACTTGTTGTGGTTTCCCCTTTTATTCAGTAGTTCTGTTTACAGTTTTACCACTTGCCCTTTTCTTGCATCTAGTAGACTTAGTGGGTACGTCGGAGCTTGAGGCTTTACCCACAAGGGGAGGCTACTGGTTTACTAGTGGTTCTCACCCCCATTGTTGTTTCCCATTTTTCTCCCCCCTGTTTTGCAGAGTCCTCTTCAGGAGTTGCTGATCTTCGATCGTTGTTCGAGGCGAGGGAGTCACGAGCTAGATCTTTATCACCCGAGGAGTGTAGCTGTATCCCCTGGTTGGAGATTCCTGGTAGCTGTTGGCTGGTTTTACTGTTTTATTTGGAGGGAGATCTTTTGTATTTGGAGAGACTGATGTACTATAGTTTTAGTTTATCTCCTTTTATAGTTGAGAGATGCTGTACTGAGGACATTGTATGATGATTATCTGTATTTGAGGAAATGGATATTGTACTTTATTTCATGTTGATTCAGTGATTGGATTCTATTTTACAGCATTTCATTTCAGCTCTGATATTTGTGTAGCTGTAGTACTATCTTTTGCAGGTTAGACGCTTCGCCTATGCGGGTTTTAGCATAGGTGGCGGATCTGTTGGCGAGCCGGATCGCAGTTTCGACCCCGGGGCGTGACAGATTAGGTTGGTATCAGAGCTTAGGGATAGGTCAGTTGGGACTGTAGAAACCCTAGGCTTTTGGTTGGACCCTAGGATGACTTCGTGAGAGTCGTGATTTTGCGAGAGTCCTGAATGAGTTTTATGCCTCTCCCGAGTGATGGGATGGGTGATTGGCATGTTTATTCTCCTAAGCAATTATGTTGGCTGCAGACAACATAATGCGGCGGAACGGTTGACATGCTCTAGACTCTCGCCGGATTGGGTCGAGTTTTGTTTTGTGCTGTGGTGCAGTTGGTCGTGGTGAGCGGTGTCTCCCCGACGCGTTGTGTGGATTGGTGTGCACTCGTCGCAGCGGTGGAGCTTGAGCAGATTATTTTGGGGCCGGATATCCGGATTGAGGTTAGAGAGCTTCAGGCCCCGATGGCAGGATTGTCAGAGGTATACCAGCGACAGAGTGAGCCGCTGGTCTGGGTGACACAGTTGTCGGAGCAGTGGGCAGCCCGACAGTGTCTTTCTTCTGAGACCACCTGGTTACGGTATTCTCAGCGGCAGTGATTTCTGAGGCGCCGATGGAGCGAGTGGCCCCTCCGTGCTAATGTTTTGTGTTGCAGCACCGAGGCGGGGTGGATTACTGATAGTGGATGAGTTGTGGGACATCATTGATGGATGGAGCCGGTTTTGGCAGATGAACCACCCCGATTTATGGATTTGAGTGGAGCCTTTGGAGGCAGAATCGTGGTTGGTGGTGATGGAGTTATCCATTGAGAGTCTCCCTGTGCTAGAGAGTTTATGCAGTTGTTGAACTGCGCGCTCCAAGTTTTGAGGGACGAAGCGCATAGGATGTGTGCGACTGGCAGTGGATTGCGCTAGGGTACCCTTTTGTTTATCTGATCCCCCTGTTTTGGATTGTGGATTTTGGATGCCTCGATGGAGTAGGCATTGTGTATGGAGCGTACTATTGCAGTTCCTTTGGATAGAGATCTGCCGCCAGAGGCGAGTTCTGGATAGAGGCGCCTGGCGCTAAGTGTTGGGGGACAGATCGGCTGGCAGAGGCACTTTCGTTTCCTTTCCTAGATGGTGGATATCCTTGTGGACGGATTATGTAAAGCTTACCCAAAGGAAGGTTACCCTTTGTGATTGATAACATTCGTGTTTGGGGTACAGTAGATGTGCTTGAGGGGTGAGCTGAGTAAGGATAATTGTATGAGGAATTGCAGGAATTAATTGCGTTTTGTCATATGACGATTGCAATAATGGATTTTCTGAGATGTCGGAGGTCAGGTGGACCCCAGTGGCAGCATCAGCATCGTTACCAGAGTGGCGCAGCGGTAGCGTGGATTTATTATATGCGGAAGACCGTATTCATCGCCTCAGTGTGAGCAAAGGCGGAGAATTGTGCTCCTTTTGTGGATAGTCTTGATTTTCAGGCAGACTGAGCGACGACCACTTGCGTCAAGCGGATGATTCTGTACCGCCAGGTCGGAGGGCACCAAGGCAGTGGATCGGGTCGTCGCAGGTGTGATTTCATCACAGCGGTCGAAGTTAGAGCATGGTGCATTCCTGCATGGACTAAAGGTACAGGTTCCTGTTGGGGTGGTGCATGTGGAGGAGGCTTGTGGATCATGTCCAGTGCAGTAGAGGCCGTGTGTTAGGCTGGTAGACTTATTGGTAGTTGTACCTGGTCAGTGTTTGACCCAGTGCGTGGGATTGGTTGGCACAGTGCCACATGGTGTTTGACTGCGGAGAGAGAAGGTTATGATCTTCTGCAAGCAGACATTAGAGACTTGGTCATTGAGACAGTCAGAGCACACAGGTTACAGTAACGATGCGCGAGGTGCTTACGGCGGCACCGGGACGCAAGGATATCCCTGTTATCGTGAGATCCCGGGTGTGATTCCACCGGAGCTGATGATAATGCCGCCGGTTAGGAAGATTGAGATTGCGATTGACGTGGTTCAGGGAACCACGCCAACCCCGATAGCACCTCATTGGATATCACCTGTAGAGCTGAGAGAGCTGATGGAGCAGTCGCAGGATCTGATTGATCGAGGGTCTGTTCGATCTAGTACCACATCGTTGGCACACGACAGTGAGGGTCCTTGTGTGGGGTGACCGCAGGCGGGTTTGGATATTATTTAGGGCCATTTGTTGGAAATATACTCCGGCAGTTGTTGCTATTGATGCATGTATCTTTTTGGAATCATACAGTTGAGTATTTCGCCAAGATGGTGTTCAAAGCATGGTAAGGGGCATTATGGGTACTGTGAGGACAAATGGAATGACTATGGCCCTATCGTCTTAGGATTTGAGGAATTGTGTGTTCCAGCTGCACTTGGAAGAATTATTGGGGGTATTCTTCTGGGATATTTTGATTTTACCCCATCTCTGTATGGTTTAGAGCCGGTGGAGCACTTGTAGATGGTGTGGCAAGGTCTGTGAAAATGAAGCTGTATGCCAAGCTGTTGTGGTACGAGTTTTACCTCCGAGAGCATATCTTTCTTGGATCACTTAGTCTAGCCGTAAGAGGCGGTGATGGAAATCCGGTCAAAATGGATGCTATGCGAGATGGGCCAAGACCGGCAGTTATTTGTTGAGGTGAGGAGCTTGTGAGCCGGATAGTGCCAGTAGAGCTTGACGAGCGGATGATGGGATTGGTATCAGCGCCGATTTAACCTAGTCGATGGTGGGAGATGGATTTGCGAGTTATTGTGATACCTCCCATAGTGGCTGTAGAGCTACCATCGGATTTTGATGAGCACCCAGAATCACCCCGTTAGGGCCACTGTAGTGGCGGATACCTGGAGCAGGAAAGCTGTCAGAGGTCGAGTTTGTTGATGCCACAGCTGGCGCTGAGTGGACTGTCGAGGCGAATGTGGCATATGGTGGTGTCACTGAGGACTCTTTGGATGTTAGACCGCGGCTGAATGGTTCGCTCGGATGGTCAAGATTCGGGAGCGACCGGGCGAGGACCCCCTCCTGGTCAGGGCTCTTTTCCTTTCGGAGTTGCCCTGCATGTTACTGGTTTGGGAGTTGAGGACACAACTCCCGGAATTTGATGAAGTGATCGTCTGGAGCAGGTACCCTTTTTGAGCCTGGAGGATTGGATTTACCAACTGCAAGGGTACGGGATCTTCTCGAAGATCGAATTGTGATCTGGTTCCCTCGACTGCTTATTGTTGTGTGCTGATGCCGAAGAGTTGGGGAGGTGTTTCTCCACCCTGATGGTTTTTGGGTTAGAGATCAGAGTTTACGTGATCAGTTGGAGGACTTATCGAATGCCTCGGGAATACAGAGATTTTCGGGTCGAGCTTGTGTACCGATGCAGATTACTTTGTAGCTCGAGCTGTTAGCCAGCCGTACTTGGTTGAGTTGGTACGGTTTTTCTGGAGTGCCCGCCTTTATTTTATTCTAGTTAGAGACCCGAGGACCGCATCGCGTCTCTGGAGGAGGTATTTGTCAGCCTTGAGAGCTTGAGTGGTGGATGATTGGATATTTACCCCCCTTTATTTGGTTGAGATTCCGTGTTGAGGAACGACTTTAGTTTCGAGGACGAAACTTTCTTTTAGTGGGGGAGGATGTGATGACCCGGATCTCCGCAGAGCTGCTGCAGTGCGCTGGGGTGGCTACTGGAGGCTTACATGGTGTGTTGGAGGTGTTTGGGGCATAATTAGGCATAAGTGTTGGACTTCGGGCTTAATTGGATCATGCGAGTGATCGGAGGACCCCGTGGAGGGTTTAGAAGTGGTTTCGAGCGGAACGGATATTAAAATTGGGCTCCGCGCGAAATTTAGGCTAAGAACACATTTCCGGGTGCCTTTGGTAATTTTTAGAGTTGGAATTTGGCAAATCGGACGTCAAATTCGGATTCAGCGCGCGAAAACGGTCAAAATGGACTACCCACTTGTCATTTTTGAGCTCAGGTTACTGTTCACGGCCGGAACAGTGTTTCCGGCGATCGCCGGCGGCAGCGGCGGCGGCGGGCAGCGGCGGAGTGCGGCGGCGCGGCCCCGGGCAGGCGGACAGCGGCGGCGGGCAGGGCGCGTGGGCGCGGGCAGGGCGCGCGGGTGCGCGGTCCACGCGGCCGGCGTGCACCAGAGCGGGGTGCCACGTGGCGTCTTCCCAGTGGGTGGTTCATAGGTGGCGGTCTACGGAGCAGCGCGGTGTTTGGTGGACTGGGCGGGAAGACACGTGGCAGCATGTCATTGGTGCGGTGTTTGGGGTGTCGTGCACCGGGTGCAGCGAGTGTGTGGCCTGGACACGTGGCGTGCGAGGATTGGACGCGTCACTGTGCGCGTACGGGCGGCAGGCGGCGGGGCAGGCGTGCAGGCGGCAGGCGGCGTGGCAGCGGTGCCGGCGGGCGTGGCGGCCACGGCGCCGACGTGGCGCACGCGTGCGCCACGTGGCGGCCGCCTATTGGCCAGCGCCAACTGCCCCGTTGACCAGTGGTGCGCCACGCGGCGCGAGGTGATCGGTCGGATCGGCTGTCCCGTGTTCGGGGACACGTGTCGGCGCAAGGAGCGGGTCGGACGGGTAAGCGGTCCGGCCGGATCGGGTGTGCGGCGTGGGCCGAGTTGGGCCGGGCCACTGTGTGCGCCCGGTTTCGGGGCCCGAAAGTTTCGGGCGCCCGAAACCGGGGACAAAGTGGGCATTTCTTGATTTCTTTTGGTGGGCCTATAAATACCCCCTTTCCCCCTCTCTTCTTCCCCTTTTTCCGAAGCTTAGAGAGGGAATGGGAGGGAGTGCCCTCAATGAAAGTTGTTCCTCTTGATATTCTAGAGCTCGTGGTGGATCCCCGGAATTTCTGGAAGCTCGGCAACGACGATATCATTTTTACTGTTCGCCTTGGTTTTCTCCCCATTTCGGCCCATTACCGTCGCAGATCAGTCAGAAATTCATTGTGAGCAAACCAGGAGGAGTTTTAGGATGATTTCTTCGACAGCATGTTCCTAAGAGGTAAGGCTTCGATTTTCATGTTGATCGCTTCGCTCCGTTTCGCACTTTTGGCACGTTTCCCGAGGCATCTTTGACCCCCATTTTTCTGTGATGGATTTTGGACAGCATCGGCTTGTCGATTTTATATCTCAGCCTAGGAACATCGGATCAAGGCGTTTCAGGACTCAATTTTGATCTACTCGTCGCGAGGAACACAGTGGTGATTTTTCTGAGATTTATGGAAATTGTTTCGAATGTGATAATTAAGCTTTTCTTGGACAGATTGCTACAGGAATTTTGATTTGGAAGGTTTTAAGGTGCAACGGTGTTTTATTTTTATCTTGGTCTACAGGTATCATATCTGGGCGTTTTAACAGTCGTTTTGGGGCTAATTTTTGCGAGGTACGCGACCGTGAATTTTCTGGATTTTCTTGTGGGCTGGACAGAGGTTATATTTAGCCTTTTTGGGGGCTGATTTTGGACAGTGTAAATTGTACAGTTTTGGGTTTAATTGTGCGCAATGTTCTGTGCAGTGGGACATAGTTTTTGGTGGATTGCTGTGTTAGAGGACAGCGGGCAGCGAGACGCTTCTTTTGGTGTTGTGCGCGCTTTTCGAGGTGGGTGGTTGTTGCTTGCCTCTATATCTGACTTACTCACTAAGTTTATTAGAAAACCCCACTATTGAGCATATGAATTGAGTATCATGCATGATCGACTGATATACATGTGAGCCTATCATCTGAGATTATTTTTGTTATATATAGCATGTTGGGGATATTATTGGGATAATATTTCTGTTGGAACATGATCATTGGAATAATTTATTGGTGATAATTAACATGCTACAGTAGCACCTAGATTTTATGAAAGTGGATTAAATGATTAATTGTTGGGACATAATGACACATCAATGTGCGGGTTTCACTCTGGGGATTTATTATGGAACAGGGATCATATACATGTGTAGTTGACTGATGATTTTAGCATAATTGTTATATTTACGTGGATATTATTAAATATTACACATGCAGAACTGTTATCTGACATTCCCTCTCTTTTACATTGCTGAGGACTTTTGCATGCTTATTTGGACATCTAGAAAGGCCACTATTTTATTGCTACACTATCATATTGGGATTTGACTTAGGAGAAACCATGATTGCTTTCTTTCTCCTTTTCGTTTAGACTTTTGAGTCATGTTGCTCGAGTTCGAGTAGAGGTTTGGGATAGTGTAGCCGGGACCTGAGGGTCAGTAACAGGGTGTACTTGATGTTGGATTGTGGGTTATTGCGGCAACCGCGGACAGTAGGCGGTTGACCGGATCTTGATTATTTTACCCAATTGCGGGTTGTGGGTTATTGCGGTGACCGCGGACTTTGGGCGGTTGACCGGATGTTTACTATTGCATCAGATTGGGTATCAGTTTTCTCTAGTGGATGGTGTTTCCCACTTTTGAGTACTATTGCATTTGACTGGGGATTGAGGTTTCATTAGTGGACGGAGTTTCCCACTTTGATCATAGTCATGATCCAGTCCTGCTATTATGAGACAGTGGTTACAGAGATGCTTGATACAGTGATACTTTACTCGTGTGGGTCGCTCCCCTCGAGTGCCACTCCGGAGTAGGCTTTACACGGTGCCGAGCGCCGGGCACCAGGCTGAGTTCTTGAGTTCGACAGCAGAGCAGGCAGTACCAGTTTTTACTGGTGGCACTAGATTGGGTCTATTTGGTCAGATACTGTTTTCTGATGCATTCATACCGTCATTTCCTTCGGTATTGCATTTAGAGGCATACTTATTGTGGTTTCCCCTTTTATTCAGTAGTTCTGTTTACAGCTTTACCACTTGCCCTTTTCTTGCATCTAGTAGACTTAGTGGGTACGCCGGAGCTTGAGGCTTTACCCACAGGGGGAGGCTACTGGTTTACTAGTGGTTCTCACCCCCATTGTTGTTTCCCCTTTTTCTCCCCCCTGTTTTGCAGAGTCCTCTTCGGGAGTTGCTGATCTTCGATCGTTGTTCGAGGCGAGGGAGTCACGAGCTAGATCTTTATCACCCGAGGAGTGTAGCTGTATCCCCTGGTTGGAGATTCCTGGTAGCTGTTGGCTGGTTTTTCTGTTTTATTTGGAGGGAGATCTTTTGTATTTGGAGAGACTGATGTACTATAGTTTTAGTTTATCTCCTTTTATAGTTGAGAGATGTTGTACTGAGGACATTGTATGATGATTATCTTTATTTGAGGAAATGGATATTGTACTTTATTTCATGTTGATTCAGTGATTGGATTCTATTTTACAACATTTCATTTCAGCTCTGATATTTGTGTAGCTGTAGTACTATCTTTTGCAGGTTAGACGCTTTGCCTATGCGGGTTTTAGCATAGGTGGCGGATCTGTTGGCGAGCCGGGTCGCAGTTTCGACCCCGGGGCGTGACATAACCCCTGTTAATATTTATTCTATAATACCATCGATATTATGGCGACCAAGTGTCGCGGTGCCCTTTGTTATATCTTGCACTTGGTTACGATGCTCGAGGTTGCTGCACGCACACCAGCGGTTTGGCCACCGCGAGGATGTGCTTTTCCGGAAAAGTAGTACGTTGACCCGTGTACCCCACAAGGTGACGTAGTGGGGGCCCCCGTAGGTGGGGCGTTAGAGGCGCCAAGGTGAGAGCGGTGTGGTTTGCCGAGGCAGGTGCTCGGTGTGGTTTGTCGAGGTAGGTGCTTGGTGAGGTTTGCCGAGGCAGGTGCTCGGTGTGGTTTGCCGAGGCAGGTGCTCAGTTTGGGTTATACAGGGGGGGATTACCGTTGATTGCACGATGAGGAGGGCGGATGCTCTGGTTTTATTCCTGATGCAAGAAAATCTCGTGTACCTATGCTTGTAGACTGCTGTGGTTAAAATGACTGTTGTAATCGTGACGCCATGCGTATACAGAGAAGACTCCGCCCGTTTGCGGGGTGAATCGGTATATGCGGCGGGTCTGGGCTCGCACCGAGGGAAAGGACTTCAAAAAAAAAAAAAGAATACAAAAACAATAAGATCTTTTCGGTGGTTGTCTTCTGCTTGTTTAAACCCCCGGGGCGTGACAGAAGAAGATGGTATCAGAGAAAAACAACTTTAACCACGGTAGTCGGTGTCCAAAATCCACGGAGTACATCACCCTAGCTACTAACCAATAAGATGAGGGAGTGCTACCCAGATTTATTCGTTGCGGACCAGGGTTAGGTTTCGAGGACGAAACTTCTTTTAAGAGGTGAGTGATGTAATACCTCGACCTTCCCGCTTTCTGTTTTGGTTCTAATTTAATTATTTCAGTTGTTAGGGGGTTGAAAGTTCGAGAATTTTTAGGCTGATCGTCGGGATTTGCGAGTAATTTTAGGTGCTAGAGCTCGCAAAACGGTGAACGGTGGCGCGATCGGATTCGAATTCCGACTCCGGGATCTCCCAGAAAATATTTTTGAAGTTCTCTATCAGCTTGGGCGCATCGGAATCCGTGCTGACGATCGGCACGCTTTTCGAGGTAATCTGGGCCCCTCGTTCAATTTTCGAATGGCTAAGAATTTAACTTGTTTTAATTTTATTATTTTTTGTTTAGCGTTTAAGTCCGATCGGGGTGCGTACGGGGAAAACTCCAAACCATCTTTTCCCTCTTTTAAAAAAAACGGTGTAGAGAACCCGAGACTGAGAGACGGGAAGGAGGAATTGCTTCCTTTCTGCGGGTTTGATCGAGCGAGGAGCGGACGATCCTCTTTCTTCCTCCTCCTCCAGCGAAATCAAGGTGAGCGGTTCGAGTTTTTTCGGTTTCCGTTGTTGGGTTTACTTGCCGTTGTTGCGTCGGGGTCGGGGGCAAGTTTCCCTTGCGTGTGCCGCCGCCCTCGCCGCCGCCGCCGCGATGTACCGGCCGCGAAGGGGCACCCGCGCGGGCTGGTGCCGCGCGGGGCCGTCCGCAAGCGGGGCGCCCGCGCGGGCTAGTGCCGCGCGGGGCCGCCAGCTCCCGCGGGCAGCGCGCCCGCGCGGGGCTGCCCGCAGGTGCGGCGCCGCTCGGGCTGGTGCCGCGCGGGGCCGCCCGCAGGTGGGGCGCCGCTCGAGCTGGTGCCGCGCGGGGCCGCTCGCAGGCGGGGCGCCCGCGCGGGCTGGTGCCTCGCGGGGCCGCCCGCAGGTAGCGCGCCCGCGCGAGCTCGTGCCGCGCGGGGCTGCCACAGTCAGCACGTGCCCGCGTGGGCAGGTGCCGCGCGGAACGACCGCACACAGTGCGTAGTTGCTCCGCCGTCGGGCCCTGGTGTGACACCCCCGGAATGTGTATTAGTCCTATATATAAATGATATAATCGGACTAAATCTCTTAACCCGGCTATAGCATTTTGGATGGTAGCAAGATCCAAGAGGAACATGAGAGTTAAGCGTGCTAGAGCTAGAGTAGTTCTAGGATGGGTGACCCCTGGGAAGTGGGGCGTCACAATTGGTATCAGAGCCATTCACCAGCCGGAAATGTGAGATGAGTCTCGGCTGAGCCAGGGTTATATAGCGGGTAGAGCGAGGCTCCCCGGCTAATGACCGTTGTGAGTGGAGTGCAGCTCCTTACAAGGTCGGCTAAGGCTAGCGAGACGAGTCTCACATCGCCTGGTGCTTGTGAGTGTGCTTGAGCCTGACGTGGACGTCAGGGCTTAAAGGGGGGAAGAATGTGACACCCCCGGAATGTGTATTAGTCCTATATATA
Source organism: Tillandsia leiboldiana (assembly GCA_029204045.2). Lineage (NCBI taxonomy): Eukaryota > Viridiplantae > Streptophyta > Magnoliopsida > Poales > Bromeliaceae > Tillandsia > Tillandsia leiboldiana. The sequence goes on along the minus strand of CM055068.1, from coordinate 5,907,676 downwards.
AATGATATAATAGGACTAAATCTCTTAACCCGGCTATAGCATTTTGGATGGTAGCAAGATCCAAGAGGAACATGAGAGTTAAGCGTGCTAGAGCTAGAGTAGTTCTAGGATGGGTGACCCCCTGGGAAGCGTCACACCTGGAGCCGCTTTTCGCGACTGGCTCGGTGCGTCTTTCATTTATTTCAAGGTAGTTCGTTTAGTGTCACTGATGTTTTCTTCGGGGGACATTTTAGGTTCGAGAGGCACACAGAGACGTGGACGAGCCGAGTGCCCGGTTGTCGCACGCAAAGGTGGGTACTTTTTTCGATGTTTTGGATTTCGAAATTATGGGAAATGTGTAGGAGTAAAGTATTTGCATGATTTAATACTGTTAACCCCTGTTAATATTTATTATATAATACCATCGATATTATGGCGACCAAGTGTCGCGGTGCCCTTTGTTATATCTTGCACTTGGTTACGATGCTCGAGGTTGCTGCACACACACCAGCGGTTTGGCCACCGCGAGGGTGTGCTTTTCCGAAAAAGTGGTACGTTGACCCGTGTACCCCACAAGGTGACGTAGTGGGGGCCCCCGTAGGTGGGGGGTTAGAGGCGTCAAGGTGAGAGCGGTGTGGTTTGCCGAGGCAGGTCCTCGGTGTGGTTTGCCGAGATAGGTGCTCTGTGAGGTTTGCCGAGGCAGGTGCTCGGTGTGGTTTGCTGAGGCAGGTGCTCGGTTTGGGTTATACAGGGGGGGGATTACCGTTGATTGCACAATGAGGAGGGCGGATGCTCTGGTTTTCTTGCGGTTTGCTTTATTTATAGCCTTTCATGCATTTCATACTTTATACCATGTGCCACTGACTTCCCACCTTGTGACAGGTTCAGTCAGGGTTGAGAGCTAGGGCGACGGTGAGGCCGTGACGAGAGGACTGCTGGCCCTTCGAGGCTACAGACTGTTTTTACTCTCCTTATGCTCATTTCATTTTCTGTTAGTAGCTATGTGAGTTTGATACACTTGTGGGGTTGACGTGGATGTTGGGATGATTTCATACTTCTGTGGATGAATGTTTACCTTATTATCTGTTAGTTGGCCGTTTTCAAACTACGGAAAAAGCATTGCGAAAATAATTTTGAAAACATAGGTGTCGGATGGGCACCGTTTTTAAAACTCTGTGGATTTATGGATTTCGAAACGGTTTTGAAAAACATAGGTGTCGGGTGGGCACCGTTTTTAAAACTTTGTGGATTTATGAATTTCGAAAACGGTTTTGAAAAACATAGGTGTCGTGTGGGCACCGTTTTTAAAACCCTGTAAATTTATCCTTTCAAAAGATCAATCGGCCTCGTTAAATTCCTGGTGCAAGAAAATCTCGTGTACCTATGCTTGTAGACTGCTGTGGTTAAAATGACTGTTGTAATCGTGACGCCGTGCATATACAGAGGAGACTCCACCCGTTTGCGGGGTGAATCGGTATATGCGGCGGGTCTAGGCTCGCACCGGGGGAAAGGACTTCAAAAAAAATATATATATACAAAAACAATAAGATCTTTCCGGTGGTTGTCTTCCGCTTGTTTAAACCCCCGGGGCGTGACAGAGAGTCACTGGGTCCGTGAGGTGAGTTCGGGGATTGGGTTCTTTGCCTATTTCCCAGACAGTGAAAGAAAAAAGTCCAGAAAATTGAAGCGAGAAATCGCTCGGCACAAGAGTACGAGCAAGAGTATTGGTTGTGATGTCTTGGGCGAACATTAAAAACTCTGCTCATTCTGCAGATCTGTACGCGCGCCCAAATAGGCGGGTCTCCGGGCCGTGATAGTTAGAGGGAGAGATATGAGGTTTGAGAGTAAAGGAAAACAATACTGATTAACCGACGGGTGGGGCGGAAGAAAGATAGTGGGTTAGATTAAAAATTTTATGATTATTCTAATCCATTAATGTGAGAATATCCACCATCTTTCAAAAAAATGATATTGGTATTTTGGGATGAAACTCATTTCCAAATGCATATAATATTTTTGATTAAATTATTTAGAATATTTAGTCAAACACCGTCATATTTTTCTATTCTTATTGATTTATCAGGAATCTTAAAAGAATAGCGCAACGCACCCTAAATGGATGAAGTGAAAATTGAACTCATAATCTCTTATAACAAAAGAAGCTTAGGAGAATCACTAAGTAGAATCATATTATTCAAAAAATTATTGCGAGACGCAAAAACTCAAAAATAATCTTAACAATACTAATCCCTCAGTAGAATCATCGATAATGAGTATTAAGAGAATCACCCACAAAGATCGAAGTAGGAGTGGATGGTAAGTAGATCACCGAGCAATTCACAATCTTTTTACAGTTGAAAATCCTAATTTTTTTTTTCATATTGTGAGTGAAAATTAATTTTGAGAAAAAGATAGCATACTATGTACCCACTTCGTTAATATTTTTTTAGAAAAAATAGTAGCTGAAAATGTGAAGCAATTAGATTTCGAATATGAAACTTTGAATACCAATCATCAAGTCCTTGTGCTAGGGCCGTGTAATAATTAATAAGAGATAAAATATGCAAAAAAAATTTGAATTGGCTATTCAAAATTTCAAAATTTTAATTTTATTGTCCAAGCTTTTAATTTATTTAATTTGAATCAGTCAACGATATTTTAACTTTAAAATTTAATCTAATTACTTACTTAATGTGTTTATAGTTGCGAGAATTATAAAAAGTATATTAACTAAATTTATAAAGATAAATAATTTATTTAAATTTTGAAGTCAAAATATCGTTGACCGGCTAAAATCAAAAAATTAAAAGATTAAATAATAAAATTAAAGTTTTAAAAATCAAATTATCAAATAAAATTTTTTTATGATTGAGATAAGTTGAGTAGGTTTTTTTTTTAGCTTCATAATTTTTAAAATTTTTATTTTTATTTTTTTAAAAAATAGTACACTAATCGTTTTATTTATTTTTTAAAAATAAATAAATTTAATTAAAAATATAAAATAAGTAAATTTCGAATTCGGAAGTTTAAATATCAACCATCAATATATATATATATATATATATATATATATATATATATATATATATATATATATATATATATATTTTCATGGTTTATATTGGTGCTTCATAGGATGAATTGAGTGCGCAACATAGTGGAGTAAGCTGAAGCGAAGAATCCATGCATGAGCAGTGCCCGCGTTGGGCGCTGACCAGTCGGCCTGATTTGACACCGATTGCATTTGACGAGGCTGTCTGCTGCTGCTGCTGCTCCTCCTCCTCTGCCGGGCTACTTCTTTCTCGTGCACTTTGACTCGTACGATTTCTTTTCCACTCCTTTTCAACAATATTTGACCTTTTAATTACGCCCGTACTTTTGTGTTTCCCATATATTAAATTGTCTTTGGATTTCCATGCGATTTGATATCTTAAGTCGATAGAACAGAAAACAAGAAAAGAAATACAAAAAGAAAACAGTGATTCAAAATATTTTGCCCTTTTAGTGGTTTAATTTTTATTTTATTAAAAAATTTTATATGAAAAAAAAGTAGCACGATAAACATTCTTAAAAAAAAAAAGGATGCTAAAATAAAAAATACGCTAAATTACACAAGTCGTATAATTTTTTTTTGAAATATAGGATGACAAAAGGATAAAAATTTAAAGTTTATTCTAAATAAATTATTTTTATAATTTTGAGCTAACATAGAGGCAAAGCAGCTATACAAAAAGATATAAGACTTGTGTTTAATATAGGTTCTATCTGAACAGTTTATTGAATTTAGTAATTAATTATTATTTATGTGAATTCCAATTGATTTATGCATAGTAAATATTCTTGTAATTTTTTAAATTTAAAATATTTGATTGATAACTAAAATATTTAATTTAAAATTTAATTTAAATATAATATAGCCCATGTATTATCTATCGGGTAAAAGAGTAACATATACTGCGTGGGATCGCGTATTTCGCTTTAACGGAACATCGTACAACGGTCCTCTGCACCTTCATTTTATTATAAAAAAAGAAATAAAAGATATATATATCTACATAATATTGAGGATTCTAACTATCATACCTTCGAGATGTTGTATCAATAGAGCAACTATGCGGGAGACTCGCACGTAGAGGGGTTAAAATTACTTTAGTACAGTGGCATTGCACGCTTCACCAGACTATTTTTCGAAATCCTTGTCCTTCGATTTAGTTTTATTTTTAATTTAATATTTGTTTGTTAATTAGCTAGTAGATTTAATCAAATATTGAGAAATCAAAATAAATTTCAGAATTTATTCCAACATATATAATATTTTTGTTATGATAAAAGTAAAAAAATATCTAGTTCATTCCATATAAAAGTATCAAAAGAAAATCAAGAAATAGAAAATAAAAATAAAGTGTATAAATATTTATGTAGTTCGATTACTGGTCTATGTCCATGGGTACGTAATCAAAATGGAGTACAAAAAATACATTTTTTATTAAAACTTTAGCTTCCGAAATACACTCATATTTCCTATTATCTGCCATACTATATCAATTAAATAAAAAGTATATTTATATTAGTGACTAAAATCTAATAAAATTAGATATAATCCTAAGTTACTTAAATGGATTGGCCGAAATAGATTAGGGTTAGAAAACTAGGTAATTCTAGAATTTGAGACATATCCAATATCTTTGAAGTGTTATTACTGTTTAAATTGGGTCATGCATGGCTAATCACTTCAAATTCACATGATCCACTTAATTATATGAGTAGTTTGGATTCATGCATGATAAAGAGTGTCATACCTCAAAACGCACCCATGAGCCAATGGAAGCTCACCGAACTCGGCTTTAATTAATGTAATCAGAAATCGATTGCACCGTGGAACCACTTCCCTCTCCGAGTGCTTCTATCGAACAGCGTATTATCAAACCATGCAAAAAAAAAAAAAAAAAAAAAAAAAAAAAAAGATTTACCAATAGAAAAAACATAATAATATGAATAAAAAGTAGTTTTTTTTTAAAAAAAAAAAACTAAAATGTGTTATAAAATCGTAGGGAGAATGACGACACGTGGTTCGAGAAATTACGATGGAAGAAATGGCATAGAGAAGAAAAAGAGATTAAGAAAACAATATGCCACGCTCTGCCCTGAAGCGGAAACTCTCGGGCGTGCTAACAACCCATAAGTGTATGAGGACGCACTCCACACGCGAAACATCCAAAAAATAAACTACAAGAGAGCTAAAAGTCTACAAATAATATGTATCAAAGTATAAGAAAAACTAATTATCAATTACCACTATACAAAAATCATACAAGATTATTTTTCAAATTATAATAACAAATAAAAGGCCTTGACCTAGTCAGTTCCAAAGTATAGTATAACCTCCAACAACAAAACTGGTGGTCTCCCTCTGAAATAACAAAACTCGGAAGAAAATGTTATCTACGATGTGAGCCTCTTATTTCGATCCGGAGCTGGCTCGGAAGATCTTAAAGAGTAGTCCACAAAAGAGTATAAAAACTATAAAACAGTAGTTTCCAATAAATACGGTCGGCGACAACCATGGCATATGTAATAGGATTAGTCTATTTTGTATTTGACTTTTACTCTAGATATATGTATTAGAGTAAAAGATTATGATATGTGATGAACTTGGATTCAGATCACGAACTTGGCCCATGGTTATGTAGAGCTCATAATAGAATTCCATATTTGGTTTATTTTGGTTCATCGTTTAAGTTGAGATTGGTTTGGTCCATGAACTTGGTGTATGGTTCATGTTGGTCCATGAATTTGGCGTATGGCTCATGATAGTTCATGAGAGTTGGGATCTCATGGTGATGAAAGTTCATTTTTCATTTGTGAGATTAGTTCATGGTCGAAGCCTATGTTTGGGTTTGGGATTTATTGTGGACTAGATTGGATTAAGTTTTATTTGTGGATAGATTGGACTGGACTATTTATGAACTAAAATAGATTTTGGGTTTTATTTATGAACTGAAATAGGTTATAGGTTTTATTTGTTGACTAAAATGGATTATGGACTGGATTTTATTTGTATGGTCTGAATTGGGTTATGAATTTTATTTGGGGATTAAATGGGTTATGGCTTTTATTAGTTTTGGACCCGAATTTGGTTTGAAATATTATTTACATGTAGAGTGGGTTTAGTGTTTTATTTATGTGGATTGGATTTTATGTTCGAACCTGGTTATGGACTAAATTTATGAACTAGATTGAGAGTCCGCATTTGCTTGTAAACTAGATTCAGGACCGTATGTGAACTGTGCCTTATTTTCCTATGTACTGGATTCGAAGCTTGCATGTAGATTGAGCCTTATTTTCTTAGGACTGAATTTGGACTCTGTATGTAGACTTGACCTAATTTTCTTATGGAATGGATTTAGGACTCTTTGTGGATTGAGTCTTATCTTTAATTTGCATGTGGATTGGATTCGGGGGACGTATGTAGACTAGGCCTTGTTTTTTTATGAATTGAATTTGTAGTCCGTATGTAGATTGGGTTTTATTTTCTTATTGATTAGATTTGGAGCCCATAAGTAGATTATGAACTGACTGGATTTGGAGCTTGTAATTAGACCGGGCCTTATTTTCTTATGGACTGGATTTGGAGCTTGTATGTAGACTTGGCCTTATTTTTTTTGTGGACTGAATTTAAAGCCCGTAAGTAGACTGGACATTATTTTCTTATGGACTGAATTTGTAGCCAATAAGTTAACTAGCCATTATTTTCTTATGAACTAGATTTGAAGGTTGTATGCAGACCGGACCTCATGCGGACTGGATCCACTTATGATTAGGCCTCTTTCATTTTGTTTGATATTGAGATCCAAATAGATTAGGAACCGTTTGAATTTATTTTATTTGGAGTGGGAAGAATTCTTTTTTTTATTTAACTTGATTTGGGATTCGAAGAAGGTTTTTTTTTTAATTTTAATCCCCAAAAAATCTCTTCTTATTTTGATCTGGGTCTGATTTTCTTTTTTTTATTTTTTTTCTTTTTTTTTTTTTTTTTTTGATCTAGGGTCCAAAGAATTTAAAGAAGTTCCCTTTTTATTTTGATTTGGGTCCGGAATTTTTTTTTTTTTTTTTGATTTGATTTAGGGTCCCAACAAATTTTTTTTTTATTTATCTTAATTTCAAGTTTGAAAAAAAAATCTTTTTATTTAACTTAATTTGGAGTTCGAATAAATCTCCTTTAAATTTATCTTAATTTGGTGTTCAAAGATATTTTATTTTAAATTTAAAATGAAATTGGGGTTCGAAGAAATTTTCTTTGAATTTGAAACTAAATTTAGATGACTGAGAAAATTACTTGAATCGGTTTAGATCAAAACGAAGGAGTCTTCTGAATTTTTATGGTCTTCTCTCTTTTTATATTTTTTATACTTTTCTTTCTTTTTTATTTTTTATTTTTTATGTTTTTTGCTATTACGGTAATTAATAATTTTGAATTATCGATCAACCTTTATTAAAGATTAGTGACGGTGTAGATAGAGACGACGGCAAGGTAATTGCGACGACAACTTCGAATTGGATGGAAAGGTCCGAGAAAACAGAAAATCATCTATTCTCTGCCCTTTGAACCCTTGACGACGTAGATGGAGACGACGATAGAGCAATCTAAGGCGTCAGTGACGACACAAGATGGAGACGACGGTAGAGCAATGTTCCATTAATTAACGATTTTGAATCGTATTGAGAGATCTGAAAAAAAGAAAGATCATTCCTCTGCTCTCTCCGATCGAAGATATTAATATGAAATTTGAGATTTGACGATAATGGCGTGGATAACAGTGACAGCGGGACAAGAGAAAGAAAAAAAGAACAATTTTTTTTTTTTTTTTTTTTTTGAAAGAGGAAAAAGGAAGAAGGAAGAAGGAAGGGAGACCTCCCTCTCTCCCTTCTAGAGATATGGCTAAGGTGAGAGGGAGAGAGATTTTTATTTATTATTATTATTATTTATTTATTTATTTATTTTTATTATTTGATCAAATCTCCAAGCTTGATAAGGAATACCTAATTGCTTTAAGTTTGGAGATGTAATATGCCGAAATAGATAGAAAGATCATTCTCTCTTTTTTTGTGGCATAGAGGGAAGATCTCTCTTATGATGTCAGTATAATTTGTTAAGGGATCGGAGGAATATAATAATAATTTAAAAAATTTATTGAGGGAGAGATCGATGGAACGAAACAAAAGTAAAGAAAGTTTAAAATTATAATGTGGAGTTGGGTATGGTTGATTGAGAAATAAATGATAGTTCGTTTAGAAATATAATTGAGAGTTGATCGGGAGTCGTTGTGATTCAAAATTTAAAATTAAATTTTGAATGAATAGGATATGGGTGAGGTTGTTACAGAAAAGGAGAAAGTTGGTTGAGATTGGAAATTCAAAATTAAATTTGAACATAATATTTTAAAATTTAAATTTAAATTTTGGAATGCGAAGTGGGCTATATTCATGTTATCCTGTTGGTCGGGTCCAAACCAAAATTGGCCTTTTTTAATGAGGTCCGTTGGGCACAAGAGGTTGGGCTTAAATGAGCATGAATTAATTAATAGATTTAAGCTTTCAGTAGGCTTCTATAAGGCCTACAGACTTTCACGTGTGGACTATTAAAAAAACTTAAATCAATGATAAAATTTCTTTATTGTTCTAAAAGATTCTAGGCTCACACGAGACCTATTAAAATTAGAATTGTATAGGCCTAAATCTAATTGATTTTCATTTTGCTTAAGATAAAGTTGAATCTCTTAAGTTTAATCTATCATGTTCAGTATTTTGTTCTCGAACAATCTTAAAATCAGTACAATCAAACAATCCACAAAAATGTTTTACAAATAAAATAGGATTAATTGCATACATGTCCCTGCAAATATATTGAATTGCAAATATATTCCTGCAAAATTCAACTTTTTATATTTATCCCTTCAAAAATCCAAAGTTCTTCAAATATGCCCCTCTGGTTAATCCCCGTTTGGAATCTGTTTATTTTTTAACAGATTCGATGTGAAATGACTTTTTTGCCCCCTTACAAATATATCCCTCCAAAAGCAATACCATTATACTTGTTACAAAAATGCTCATCTCCAAAAATCATAAAATTCTATCATCAAAATAATTCTTTTTTTCCTTTTTTTTTTTTTTTTTGAGGTATAATATGGAAAGGGTAAATATGTAAATTCAATTTTTAATCTAACCAAGATTAAGCATTTAACCTAGGGTTAAATCAACTTTTTTTAACAGAGATGGACGGTAGGGGCATATTTGAATAACGGTTGATTTTTGAAGGGATAAATATGAAAAGTTGAATTTTGTAGGGATATATTTGCAATTCGACATATTTGCAGGAACATGTATACAATTAACCCAATAAAATAATAATATATTATATCCCCGATCTATACGGTCCAAATATTATAAAATATCACTCCAAATATTCACATGCATTCTCTTACTATTATCAATCAATCTATAGCAATCAAGTAGACATAAAAGGTAATATGGAATCTATTTGGATCGCTACTCTAGGTGATACACGGATGGTGGGATGCTAACGCGGCTCTGCAATGACCTCTACACGCGTACAACACTAACCCACAATTCGACAGAACGACAACTCAATCACGCGACATTGAAAATCCCACTCATCAAAGTTGATGCGTCAAAAAAGGTTACACGTGCGCGTTCGTGCTCGATTCCTTGGATTGATCCGTTCGCTCAACGACACTCCCTTATGATCTCCCTCACGCCTACGCTTACCCTCACTCTTTTCTTCTCCCTCTAAAACCCCACAAACAAGAGCAAGAAGAAAGAGAAAAAAAAAAGAGTGGGCCCCCACATATTTATAGCCAAAGTAGGGGATTCGAAGGCTCGAAACCGACTTCCGGGCACCCGAAAACCGCCCAATCGGCGGCACAAGGAAAACAAGGCTGCTCAAAACTTTCGGGCCGCAACAGTGCAACTTTCGGGCACCAGAAAGTGCACTCGAAATGTTGCGGTGCCAACACGTGTCCACCCGCTTCCTGACAGCACACGCCGCTGAACGTCATATTGCATCGACTGACGTTAGCATGCGTCTTATCTGCCCACAGTACCCGCATTTGGGCGCACGCCCGGCGCTCAAAACCGCGCCTGAATCGCTGTGGCACTGTTGCGTGTCACTTACGCCAACCATCCCATGTGCGTCGTGCCGCGCCACGTCCCATCAACCAATGCCGCGACGCCGCATGTTCACCTGCCCCTTAACAAGGCGTCGCGCCGTGTTGTGTCATGCCTATCCACCATTCGGGCGGCTACAGGGCTAGGTTCGGGCGCCCAAAACCCCGTGGATTCGATGCATCTAGGATTGGGTGCCTACGGGGGGATCCGAAGGCACACCTCACACACAACCGAGCACTCGAATTCACTTAAGCTACACATCCAGGCACCCGAAACATCTCTCGTCTTTATCTCTCAGTTCCGTTTTCGTGTCAAATTTGACTGACCAACTATATTGCAACTTATTTGCGAAGGCCTAGTATCATACACAATATAACTCCATAATATGACTCTTTGATCTTTTTTTATATGTACAAGGATGATTAAAATAAAATGAAATTTGAATTAATATTCCCAATCAGTATAAAAAAGTGTACAATTAATTAGTGAAAACCTTCCATATCTTAATTTCTCGATTTATTGTTATCCCTAATCCTTATCAAATTTATAAATTCTCTAATATTTATCTTTGTTAGGAAAAGAAAAAATAATTTAATTATCTGGTATTGTCGTGCCCAAAATAACAAATTTTATTTAACTTGCTAATGTCATAATCCTAATCATTTTCTATATAATTGTTTTAGAAAATTTTGCATATTTTGTGGTACTTGGAATATGTCAAAATATTGCTCGCAATTCTTGATCCAACTTTTGGGATCATCTCCACTAAAGTTTGAAAAATCCAACTTAGGAAAATGTATGTTTTGATAACGACTATTCTTCGCAAATCCCTTATTACCCTTTTCCTCGGGTTCGCACTCCCCATCCAGATCAGGGTTGGGCAGTATTCCCCTTCTCTTGCTACTCTGGCTCTTACCTCCAGCAAAGGAACTAAATTTGGGTATCACAGTTTTTGATGAATAGGGTTGGTTGGTGAGTAGTCTAAGTAACTCCTCGTGACGACTAGAGCTATCTCTAATTATTAGCTCAGGTCTCTTAGTTGCCTCAGCCTGAAGAACCTCATAATATGTTATCCGTAGTGAACCTCTGCATTTTCCTTTCTAAAACAACAATGTGCTTGTTCAGATCCTTCAGTCTAGTTCCTTCTGCTATATTATTACTGTTGGGTGTAAATCTGAATCTGTTTGATCATTCTTTCCAATTTTAATTACTACTAATATACTTCTGGGTCTCAATACTCTAATTTCGAGTAAAACTCTGGAATCTAAGACTTACTCAACATTCTTGGGAGCAATAACATCTCATAGTACCCCAATATGAACTCAGTGGTATCTAGATTAAAACACAGATGGATTGCGAGTTCACAGAGTTACCTCTTAAGATCAAGGAATGCTTCTACTTGTTGCTAATCCTTTGTTTGAGCCTCTAGGATCCCGATCTGAAGTATGCAGTGGCGTTCTCGATTTCCCTCTCCTCAGATCTTCCTCGATGATGAATTCTACACCTCCCTGTAACCGGAACTGCTTTGATACCACCTGTAACACTCTCGAATCAGGATGCAACCAGCGCAGTGATTATCACACTGTGCTCAATATGGTATCTATGGTGTTTCTGGGACCTATTGATTGGAGACGCAACGACAACGATAAGAGATTGGTAACTCGATGGCGTCGATGAAGATCCAATGCTCAACACATCACCACACTTGCTGTAGCGTGATTGATCAAGTAGCAATCTGAGAGAAATCTGAGGAGAAAAAGGGAATAGAGAGAGAACAGATAAACTAAAATTCTGTTATGTTCCTCAAATCGGTTACAACCAACTCTATTTATAACTACATTTTGAAATGAAATACAAATAGTAAAACTATAAGGTTCTAATCTGAATTAAGCTATTCCAATGTTTGGGTGTATATGGGCTTAACCATCCCTCCCTGATCGTAAGGGATCAAATGTATCTCCCTGGTGAATATCCACCTAGCCCGCCCTATCTCCCTGGTGGATATCCACCTGGCCCGCTCTATCCACCCGACCCGATAGCCATATATACCTATCCCCGAAGGCTTTGGAAGGATCCCTAGTCTTCTACTCTCGTCTCCTTAGTGTTAAGCCTAGAAATAAAGTGTAGTTAGGAGTAGAAAAGAGTAGGAGTAGTTATATTACACAAATAGAAGGAACATGAGGACAGCAGTAAGGAGAGGCGTCTCGAGGGAGGGGAGTTGGAGTTGCGGAGCTTCCCTGAGCAAGGTGAATGAGGCAACCAGATCGGAGACGAAGAGGAAGATAGGTAGGTCTGGAGACTTAGGTGGAGGCTGAACTGAAGTGTTGGCAGATCTGGCGAAGAGGGGAGTTTAGATCCGCAAGGTGGAGCGGGTGGAGCTAGCGGATCGGGTTATTGGAGCCACCCGGAACCTCATCCACTAAGGAGGTGCGCACGGGCCGCAAAGCCCAGGAACAGCCCGGCTAACCAGGGAAATAGGCCCAGAGGGAGCCCAGTGCACTTATAACTCTTAATTACAGTTTAATCCAACTAAGGATGTAATATTGCATTTTACTACAGTCAATAGGTAGTATAGATATAGACAATGTAACAGGGAAAAGGGCATGAATAAAATTATTACACTTTCTTCCCAAATCTCCTGCTTCTTCTTCTTCTTCTTCTTCTTCTTCTTCTTCTTCTTCTTCTTCTTCTCTTCATTCTCTCATTCTTCTCCTCCCCTTAAACTTCCCCTTTTTATCTCTTCCCTCTCCAAATTCCCGACTCAACCCACCATTATCGCGCTATCAAGGACCCCCATCATCCTTCCCGCCATCCGAACCTCAGAGCAGTCTCATCATAGGCGGGTGCGGGTTGTCCGGATCCTTACACTTAGTTTTCTTTTCCACCTTCTTCTAGAGACTATTGCCCTAGCTCAGCTCCTGCACTCCTCCAACTGGCGAAAGGCGACCACGAAGCTGTCCCTCCGATCTCATTTCCAACCAGATAAGCTATGTATTCCTCCTATCGCCCATTGTACTCTTGCTTAAGGGTCAAGTTCCTTTACATTCTATTTTATTGCCTTGCTTATGATTCTTTCCCTCTTTTTTTTTTTATTTTCTTTTTACTACAGGTGTTATATATATATATATATATATATATATGAATATAATTTGGTTCCAATAGGAGGATATCTTCTTATATTTTGATGTTAGATAGGAGTGTGCTGATTTTAATTGACTATCTAGTTTATCTAGTTGTATGTTATTGTTTTTGGGTTAATAATCTAGATTTTATTTAGCTAATGAATAAATTTATTTTATATGAATAATAATTACAACTTTTGATACTATAAAACTCGAGATTGAATTTAATGTTGATGATGCTTCTGAGGTAAATCAATTTTTTTGATGTGATCAAACTCCAGTCTTGATTCTTGAACTTATAAATATAGATATTTTATTTTTATTTTATATAATAAATATATATCTGTATTATGTGACAAATACGTAAAGTGGGCCTCGACAAAGCCAGATGGGTAATAGGCATTGGGCTTGGACCTGAGCCGGGCCTTAATTTTTTAAAAATTGGCTAGAAGTCCAACCCAAAGCTTGATAATTTTTTTGGGCCGGGTTTGGGCATTGTATGACCCGACCCAACCCCGGCCAATTCCACCCCTAACAACAAGATAAGACGAACATCATTGCTATTGCTACCCGAGAAGTATGTAACCATATATGTTTTTTTGATGATAATTCTTAATATAATTTTATATGATAAGTAAGGAAGGATTGAAAGTGTTTTTAAAATTTTATATCTTTTAAAATATAAAAATGATGGTTTTAACAATCGTACTATTAAACTAGGCTTAGGAGAGAGTATTCGACAATCAGTTTTGAGGGGAATGGTGGGCTGAACTTAAATTTTAATTTTATTATTTTCTAAGCCGAACCGATCGAACTCTTATCCCAGATTGGAAATCAATATAACCAACAAATGAGATTCACTGATTTAATTAATATTAAAAGAATTAAAAAAATAATAACAAAACATAGTTCGTCTAATTTAAAAAATTTTATGAGGAATGCTACTTGTACACTCATTTATGGATGTATATTTTACACCCCAAGGGCGGGGGTTTCTTCACCCATCATACCAAGTGATGGATGAAATTTGGGCGGGGGTTTCTTCACCCATCATACCAAGTGATGGATGAAATTTATCTCATCCTTAAATGAATGGAGTGTAAGATATACACCCCTTTTGGGGTGTATACTTAGTTTTTTTTTTCAAATTTTATTTTACTTTTGAATATATTTTATTTTCAAAAATAATATAAAGCTTAATTTTTAGTCTAAAAGAATGAGTTATCTCATTTAATTGATTAGTTTGGTCTGCTCAAGCTTTAAGTTAGACATCAGAACTGATCCAATTGAACTGGATAAATTAAAAATTCAATTAAACCGAATCTTTTTGATCGAAATATATCGGTTCGGTTTGGTAATTCAGTTTTAATCGAATAGTGATCAATCTTTAACTAGGTCTTATCATGAAAAGATGTGACTTAGTTGGGCGTGACCCTAAATGAAATTCGAAAATTCAAAAAATAAACGGAAAATAATCAAGGTTTTTATTTATTTACTTTTGATTTTTTTGTTTTGTTTTTTTTTTTTAAATTTTTTTTTTTTGAGAAATTGGGTATCTCAAATTATAGATGGCTTGTGCTATTCCTTCTCTCCACCGACAGAGGAGCGACCAAAAGCTCCCAGAAAGAATGTAAATGTAGAATATAAAATTATAAAGATTTGTGAATAATCTCACTTTGTTAGCGCAACATCATATGGAATGTTGCATTTGCTACATTAGTTCGTATTTATTAAAAAATTTATTCTGAAATAGATCCTTCAAGTTTTATAATTTTAATCAACATACTCTCAACTCCTAATTTTTTTAAATTAAATAATTTTAATTTTTAAATTTAAAAATTTAAAAATTTAATTTGATCCTAAGAATAAAAAAAAAAAGTTTCTAACATTAATATTTCAAGAATTACTGGTCACGTCCCCTGCATCATTGCTGCAAGAGTGCAGCGGCATTTTATACTCCACAGGCAAGCGAAATTATATCTTGCACCACGTACGCAGCATCATCCTGTGAGCCACCACTTTGAGCAGTTGGATCTCACGCTATCTCCAATCAACTACTAGGAGTACGCGGTTCATAGAACGAAATGGTGCAACAGATTCAGTCAACAATTCATCCTCTTTTCGACCGTTGGAACCTGAAACACTCTCCTTAACTCTCTCCCTCCTTTTTTTCTTTTTTTCTTTTTTTTTTTTTGTTTCAACACCCGGAAGGGTACAACTGCAAAGAGCAAAGCAAGAACAAAAGCAACTCCTTCCCCTTTCCTCCCCTCCAAATTGAAACTCTAACCCTAAATCCGCCATTAATGGCGACTCCTCCTCACTTTTCCTTCGCCCTCCTCCTCCTCCTACTCCTCCTCTCCCTCCCCATCCTCTCCCTCTCCAAATCCACGATCGAGCCCTGCTCCGGCTCCGACGCGTGCCCCGCGCTCCTCGGCTACACGCTCTACGCCGACCTGAAGGTCTCCGAGGTCGCGGCGCTCTTCCGCGCCGACCCCTTCGCCCTCCTCGCCGCCAACGCCCTCGACTTCGGCTCGGTGCCCGACGTGCCCGACCGCATCCTCCCCGGCGGCCTCTTCCTCCGCGTCCCCACCCTCTGCTCCTGCGCCGACGGCATCCGCAAGTCGCTCTCCACCCGCTACAGGACCCGCCCGGCCGACACTCTCGCCTCGATCGCCGCCGCCGTCTTCGGCGGCCTCGCCTCCGCCGACCAGATCCGCGAGGCCAACGGCATCCAGGACCCCTCCGCGGTCGACGTCGGCCGCACCCTCGTCGTCCCCCTCCCCTGCGCCTGCTTCAACTCCTCCGACAACTTCCTCCCCGCCGTCTACCTGTCGTACCTCGTCCGCGGCGGCGACACCGTCCCCGCCATCGCCGCGCATTACTCCACCACCGTCTCCGACATCGTCAACGCCAACGCCATGGGAAGCGCCGCCGTCGGCCCCGGCGACATCCTTGCGATCCCTTTGCCTGGTACTCGCATTCTCATTTTTTGCAGCTTTCGATTCGATTCATTGAGTTCTCCCAACATCAAAATTTGATCACAAATCAGCTGCATTTTTCTAGTGAACAACAATTATAATCAGTGTCTCTAGGTTAGAAAATTTTATAGTTTTAAAATTTGAGACATATCTAACACTAAAATTGTCATTACTATTTAGCTTCAGTTTAGGTCCAATTATTTTGGTATCTTACTACTAGTTTGTAAACTAATGCCATATCTGTTCCCTCGTAATTTTCATTTATCAGTTGACAACATCGATGCTTTTGCATGTTTCGTTGAATTAGCATGTCCATCAATGTTCGCGAGGTACGCGTCCGATTACGGAATGCTTGTGGCAAATGGAACTTATGCAATTACTGCTGATCACTGCGTTCAATGCAGCTGTGGTCCAGGAAATCTCAAGTAAACATCACTTTGCCTGATCATATGCTTCTAACATTTTATCTTCAGTTTCAGTAACTTTAATCCCCCCCACCACTTTTTTTTTTTTTTTTTTTTCTCTCTTTTCAGTCTGTACTGCACACCAGCTTCATTAGCAGTGTCATGCCCCAGCATGCAATGCAGAAACAGCAAACTGATGCTTGGAAATGAAACCATTCAACACACCAGTGCTGGTTGCAATGTCACTTCTTGCGGCTATGGTGGATTCGTAAATGGAACTGTAATCACCAAGTAAGCAGTGTCTAACTGAGGAATTTTCTCTCTGTTTTTGATCCAATTAAGAACAATTTTGCTTATTCTTGACCTACCTTATTATAGGTTAACCACCACTCTCCGACCAAAATGCCCAGGTAATATTTCTCTCATTCTTCTATTTAATTTTGCTTCAATTTCAACTTAGTAATGCCTAATAGCCCCGCGACCTTTATCTGCATGAATCCTACATTTGTTAGTCCTTTGACATGCACAATTGTCTGTTTACATGTGTATATTCTCCCAAAAATTGCAGTTTGTTTTGTATTTGAAAATGCGCAGAGGTTTTATACATATGTGAGCATCTCTTTTGTTATATATTTTTAGATATTTCACATGCTGAGTATCTTTTATTCTTTCAGCGCCGCACCAACTTCCTCCGGTTTTTGAGCCGCCAACTTCCGTGATCCATGAATCATACTTGGCTCCAACACCATCACCAATACCGGAGGCTCAACCGGGCGGTCCTGTGCCATCGCAAAAGCCATCGTCGATAGCAGGAGCTTTTACTCTCCCTGGTGTTTCTCCTTCGGTTGGTCCGGGGGGGAGTACTTCTGCGGGTACTTCGGTGGATCAAATGAGTTACATTCCGAATCTGCTTCTCTTTCTTCTGCTTCTCATCTTCTCGCGGTAAATAGTCATGCGACTTTTTCGTTCAAATTTTCACTTGAGTTTCTCATATTTTCATATTGTGAGCTTTTCTAATGTTATAATTGCAAAATTTCCATATACCTGGTTTGCTTTTG
This sequence comes from Tillandsia leiboldiana, assembly GCA_029204045.2. Taxonomy (NCBI): domain Eukaryota; kingdom Viridiplantae; phylum Streptophyta; class Magnoliopsida; order Poales; family Bromeliaceae; genus Tillandsia; species Tillandsia leiboldiana. Next base: position 5,889,950 of record CM055068.1, on the reverse strand, counting down.
GATTCATGCTTATGATTGTACATGGTATCGGACCATCGGTCGCTTTATCTCATAGTAATTGGAAGTTATCTGATCCCTTTTGACGATCATGACAACAAAATACTTATATTAACTGCATATATAACAACTGTTATGATCACTGCTAATGTATACTTTTACTACTCGATCAAAAGTATACATAAATTTTGTCTCCTGCGGAGTTCAGTGTAGACACATGGAGATTTTAACTCGACACACTAAAATACTATTCCATATAGCAGTAGTTGTTTTGCTGTTCGGGATATTGCTATGAACTTATGGTCATTATCATGAAATTCATGTAATGGTTACTTTGTAGTAGTACTGTAAACTGATAATCCCTCTACATCCTACAATGATACAGTATCAAACATAACATCTTTTGTACTTTAAATGGTACAGTGTGATTGGAGCAATCAAAATCAGATCAAGATTAAATGACAATGTAAATTAATGGAACATAACCCATCTATAATTCACTTTTAGCGTAGAGTGGTTGTTTTCTTAATTATCTAGGTCAAATAGGCTTATACGTTAGGGGCAAACACATGGATCAAATGAAAAATTAGTAAGCCCAAAAAGAAAGAAAAAAAAAAAAAAACTGAAAAGAAAAGGCTTTAGCAATATTAGTGAAAGAAAAGGCTTTGTTGGGAACTCGTTCCGATATCAGATTCGGTGAATATGTAATCCGCTCCGGTATCGATTGTTGGGATTCCGTAACGAAAACGTCAAATCAAATTTTTACTATAAATCCATACTTTCGACAAAATTGGAATTAATATATATAACCGCATAGAGAAGAAAAATCAAAATAGAAAATATGCAGGTGAAATAAAATTTATTAATTAAGAAAAAAATTATATCGACTCCTCTTCTGTAATAGAATAGTTTCAATCCGATCTCTCCTTCTGAATCTCTCTATTTATCCGACATATCAAGTCATTAATCAAACTCGAGCTGAAATATGTGTGAAATTCCTCAAATGGAAGAATATCCATTAGAGTCATCAAATGGGTGTGGTGTTACCATGAATGTGGTTAAACTCTAACACCACCCTTGTATCATATGGGTGTGATCACAACCAAAATAATAATATATATACTATATTTATAGCTTACATTAAAAGATATACAAATTCTAGTCTAATTTTTTTTCAATTCTAATTAATATTTAATTCTTAATAAATTTATCTTCAACAAATTTAAATATTAATCTTAATCTAACTATAATTCAACTACAAATCTAATCAAATTCTAACAGGTTTATTTACACTTTAGTATACTATATATACTTCAGGACTTTTTTCATTTGCTTCACTATATTCCGCGCCCTTCGATAATCTCTATATTACTGCTATTAATAATAATTAATAAGTCTACATAAGCTAGTAATTTTATTAAAATGTGCTTGTTTTGAAGCAGCAGATACTGTTTTTTTACCAATTTTGATAGAAGGAATTTTCTTTTTATAAATGGCGGGAAAAAATGACAAAAAAATAATAGTTTAGTGGTATCTTTGAAAAAAAGATGAAGGATAAATTAACTATAAAACGCGCCCAAGCTTGCACTTTAGCCTGTGTCTTAATTACCTCCCCAAATTAAAATGTATATCAATTACTAATTAATTTTTCAAAGCAGCTATAAAACTTTAATAAAATAACTATACAGATAAAGTTACTTATAAGTAATGCAGTTGAATTATATAAATTGAGTAAAACTGCGCTTAATAAATTATCAATTTTGATAGTTTTAGCAAAATAGGAGATCCTTTTATCTAAATATTTTTTTATCAATTTTTGGATTGCAAGTTGAAACGTGAACAATGCGAAATATGCTAACTCGGTTTAGTGGATGGTGGAGCCAAGCGATTTGATAATTTTTCAACATTTTGGATATATATATATATATGAGATGTGACAGAGTTTCTAGTGGTAATTGGCACAATTTTATTAATATAGGAGAGGTAATTAAGACATGAGCTAAAGGCCCGGTTTGGAAGCGGGATGGAACCGAAAATAAGAGGTTTATCCTTCTTATTCTACCAAACGTATCTGAAATCAACCGGTATTGCTTATTCCAGTACAATTAGAATAACCTGGAACAACAGTTCTTCTCTATTATTTTATAATTTTTTTTTTTACCAAACTACCTCTCATCCCCTCCTTTATCTCTTCCCAATACACTCTCATCATCACAAATCCTTCTCTCTCCTCTTTTTTTTTTTCCTTATTCCCAATACATTCTCATCATCACAAATCCTTCTTTCTCCTCTCTCTCTCTTTTTAATTTAATTGGATGTTAAATTAAATATTATTTTCAAAATTTTAAAAATTTTATTTTGATTTTGATTTTATCATAATTTTTATAAGGCTTTAAATTTTAAAATTTTATATTCGAAATTTTAACTTTAATTTAAACAAATAAAAGATTAAATTAAATATTATTTTCATAAAATATAATTTGAAATTTGATTTCGATTTTGATTTTGATTTTGATTTTGATTTTGATTTTATCTTAATTTTTGTAAGGTTTTAATCTATTAATTAAAACGAAGAAAGTAAAAGTTATTATTTGAAAATTAAAAAATTTTATATTTAAAATTTATAATTTAAAATTAATATTATAAAATTTTAAATTTTAAAATTTAAATGTTGAAATTTTGTATTTAAAATTTTAAATTTAATTTGAGAAAATAAAATATTAAATTAAATATTATTTTTAAAAAATATAATTTGATTATAATTTTGATTTTATCTTAATTTTTTTAAATATTGCAACATCGTTCCCGTTTATGGTGCAATGTCTTATTGCTATGGCTTGCTGCGTCATACATAATTTTATTCGTAGAAATCAGGGTAGTGATCGATATTTCAACGATTCAGTTGACCAACCTGCTACCGTTGCGGAAGAGGATGACGAAGGTGTATTCAATTTCCTGGTGCTTCATTGCCCGGTGCATCAGACTCACGGCGGGGCGACGCCATTCGAACGGATCTTACAGATCAATTGTGGAATAATAGAAGTTAGTCCGGCGATAATTACGTAGATAAAAAAATTATTGTTATAAACAGATGTGTGTTTATGACTGATGTATAAACATGTAAGTCTGTTAAATTCGGTACTGAAATTAAATATAAATTGTATATATTAATTAGTAGGGAAGTAATACGGAATTTATAGCGAACAAATAGCATATGCTTTTTTCCATTAAATAAAATATTTTTCGAAAAATATAATGAAAAAATTTTTTTAATAAAAAAATTAGAGCAAATGAAATTTTAAATTAAATATTATTTTTATAAAATTTAATTTAATTTTTTTTAATTTATCACATAATAAAGCTCGAGTGCAAAAATTTATAAATATTTAGCAAATATACGGTTTTTGCAAATTTTAAAAAAATTTTATGTTAAAAATTTATTATTTAAAATAAATATTATAAAATTTTAAATCTTATAATTAAAATGTTGAAATTTTATATTTTAAATTTTAATTTTAATTTTAGAAAATAAAATGGTAAATTAAATATTATTTTTAAATAATATAATTTAATTATGATTATAATTTTATTTTTATTTTTTTAAACTATTAATCTATTAATTAAAACGAGAAAAATAATTTTACCAAATTTTTATCACATAATAAAGCTTGAGGGCAAAAATTTCTAAATATTTAGTAAATATACGATTTTTGTAAATTTTTTAAAAATTTATGTTAAAAATTTATTATTTAAAATTAATATTATAAAATTTTAAATCTTATAATTAAAATGTTGAAATTTTATATTTTAAATTTTAAATTTAATTTGAGAAAATAAAATGTTAAATTAAATATTATTTTAAAATAATATAATTTAATTATGATTATAATTTTATTTTTATTTTTTTAAACCATTAATCCATTAATTAAAACGAACTAATTAGATTTTAACAATTTTTATCACATATTAACTCTTGAGGGCAAAAAGGTAATTTATCCAACTTAACTTCTTTATTCCTCTTATTCCTCATTATTAAACCAAACACAAAATCTCTTATCCCTGGAACCATCCCAAACGCTTTTTCGCTCTAGTTCCGTACTTTATACTTATCCCAGGCTTAGCTAATTCTACCTTAACCCCATTCCAAACGCACCCAAAGTGTACAAAGGCTTTTTATAATTTAGCCAAAAATAATTAATACAGTACTGCAACACATTGGTAAGAGCAATTATAAAATAGGGTTAATTGCATACTGCTTTTTGTAAACATATCGAATAACAGATATATTCCTACAAAGTTCAACTTTTCATATTTATTCCTTCAAAAGTCCAACGTTATTCATATATATCCCTCCGATTTATTACCGTTAGTTTACTGCTTATTTTTTAACAGATTATATGTGAATAACCGATTATATATCTAGAAGGGTAAAAAAATAAATTTATCTCACAAACTAACCAAGATTAAGTATTTAACCTATGGTTAAGTAGATTTTTCTACCAGAGATAGACGGTAGGGATATATATATGAATAACGTTAGACTTTTGAAGGAATAAATAGGAAAAGTTGAATTTTGTAAGGATATATCTGTTATTCGATATATTTACAGGAAGTCGTATGCAATTAACCCTATAAAATATGTTATAAAAAAATGGTAAGAATCAATCGTTACTAGCGCAAGTGATAAAAAGTTTGATAATTGATATCCAAAATTCGAATTCGAAGCTTAGTTGCTTCATAACATACTATCTTTCTCTCAGAAAAAAAAAAAAAAAAAAGGTAAGAAAATGATAGTTTACAAAAATAAAATAAGTATAAAATAGCAAATGATAAAAATTGCAGGAAAATAATAGTTTACAAAAATAAAAATAGTATAGAACAGCAAATGATAAAAATTGCAATTTATTAAGGCTAAATTTTAGATAACTTTTATGTAAATATTTATTTTTTTTCGCTTTCTTCACTACATTAAAAAATCTACTTTGTACCTTCTCAAAAATTTTAGTTGGTGCATTTAATTCAATGTGGCTATTCCGTTTATTATTTTTTTATAATTTATACCGAAAATATATTTAAAATGACAGAAATATATTAATTTTTTTTTTTTTTTTTTATAAAATAAGTAAGAATAATTTGGTCCTTTCACTCTCATCATTAACGTGGTAACTTTCTGAAAATATTTTTTTATAATTTTAAGAAAATAAAATATATATTTTTAAAAATAAGGAAAAGAAAGTGAAAAAATAAATATTTTTTTTAAAAAAAGGTTTTTTTTTTTTTTTTTTTTTTTTTTTTTTTTTTTTTTTTTTTTTTTTTTTTTTTTTTTTTTTTTTTTATAGTTTAGCCAGTTATTTGTTTTTCTCGAATTTTACCTGTAGGTTGCGTAGATAGTTTTTAATATTATAAACAAAAGGAATTTTTAAAATCCTAGAGATGAAAATTAAGGAAATTACTCTAAAATCCAGTATAGTAAATTAAATTTAAATCAAAAGGAAACAGATGATTAATATAGGCTGCTACAATTAATATATATCTCCCTCTCGAGAACCCTAATGGCAAATTGGCAACACGTACGTGCATGTTAATTAATTGTCCTTGGAATTAATCCACTTCTTAATTAAAGAAGTTGTGAGGGTACGTTAACGTATCAACAGGATTTGCTTACGCTTTAAAATCCGAATTAAATCTTACTTAAACTTCTACCATATTTAATTAGACCTCGTGGGCTTCAACAATAATTTTCTAACAAGAAAAAATAATAATAATAAAAAACCAAAAAGGAAAAAAAGAAAAAAAGTTGAGACAAGCACGTACACAAAAGCCAATATAATATAATATATAAGTTACTGGACAACCTCAACCAACTCAGTTCTGAGTCATCATGTTAAAAAATTAAGGTTAATACTAAGTGTACACTCCAATAACATGTACATATTATATTTTAGAGTTAATTGCATATATGTCCCTGCAAATATGTCGAATTGCAAATATATTCCTGCAAAATTCAACTTTTCATATTTATCCCTTCAAAAATCCACCGTTATTCAAATATGCCCCTACCGTCCATCTCTGTTAAAAAAGTTAATTTAACCCTAGGTTAAATGCTTAACCTTGGTTAGATTAAAAATTGAATTTACATATTTACCCTTTCCATATTATACCTCAAAAAAAAAGAAAAAAAAAAAGAAAAAAAAAAAAGAAGGAAAAAGGGAATTATTTTGATGATAAAATTTTATAATTTTTGGAGAGGGGCATTTTTGTAATAAGTATAATGGTATTGCTTTTGGAGGGATATATTTGTAAGGGGGTAAAAAAGTTATTTCACATCGAATCTGTTAAAAAATAAACGGATTCCAAACGGGAATTAACCAGAAGGGCATATTTGAAGAACTTTGGATTTTTGAAGGAATAAATATGAAAAGTTGAATTTTGCAGGGATATATTTGCAATTCGACATATTTGTAGGGATATGTATGCAATTAACCCTATATTTTATTTATTCGAAGATAAAATAAATTTTATCGATCACTTAAAAATGATCGGTGAATAAATTTTTATTCTTAGGGGATCACTATAATCCCAACCGCATATCTTTTCATTCAACGGCTGAAAACTTGATAGCACCAATTACTTGGTGCTATCAATAGTATTCTAGCCGGACTCATATATAATTAGGCGGGAATACTATCGATAGTACCAAGTCAATGGTGCTATCAAGTTTTTAGTCGTTGGATTAAAGAATGTGTGGTTAAGATGATAGTGGTCCCTACTATCGATAGCACCAAGTAATTGGTGCTATCAAGTTTTTAGTCGTTGGATTAAAGAATGTGTGGTTAAGATGATAGTGGTGCCCTAGGGTTTACTAGGTGGTTGGTTGAATAGTAAAAATCTTAGGGGACCACTATAATCCCAACCGCATATTTTTTCATCCAACGGCTGAAAACTTGATAGCACCAATTACTTGGTGCTATCGATAATATTCTAGCCGGACTATATATATATATATATATATATATATATGGGGCAATTTTCTACATACCCCTAAAAATTTTCCTGTTTTCAGATTTACCCCTCTTAGAAGGCTAATATTAAAACTACCATTCTTACGTTCCAACTTCTTTCCAAAATACCCCTGAAGTTAAACTCTGAACTGCCGTTATCTGTGTGTAATTACTATTTTGCCCTTTCAAATATACCCTAAACACTAAAACCCTAAACCCCTAAACCCTAAAACCCTAAACCCTAAACCCTAAAATCCTAAACCCTAAACCCTAAAACCCTAAAAAATCCTAAACCCTAAACCCTAAAACCCTAAACCCTAAACCCTAGAACCGTAAAAAACCCTAAACCCTAAACCCTAAAACCTTAAACCCTAAACCCTAAAACCCTAAAAAATCCTAAACCTTAAACCCTAAACCCTAAACCCGGACAAAATAGGTATATCTGATAGTTTTCAACTCCGATTATTATTTAACTCTAGTTTAACCCTAGTTAACTTAACAAAGGGAAACGGTAGAGGTATTTTTAATAGCGGTGGAACGTATGAAGGGTATATTGGAAAAAAAAAAATAAGAGGGGTAAATCAGATATTTCTTCATATTTCAGAGGTACACAGACAATTATCCCATATATATATATATATATATATATATATATATATATATATATATATATATATATATAGCATAGCTCAAAAATTAAACTGTTCATCCACATTAATATGATGATTATCTCTGTCATGAGAAATTAATGTAATTGTTACGTAAAAATATAGTAGACATTAAATGGTTGAGATTTAGCTTTAGATCGGCCTTTGCATCGCCCCTTTGCATGTTGAATATCCATATCGAATAAATTATTTTATATGCACCTAATAAATATGCTATAATGTCATGTTATTGGGAAGATCGGTCTGATAGAAAATATGGTACGATTAGTTATAATAATAATAATTTATTTTTAATTATTTTTATCAAATTAAGAAAAATGCTTTGAGTCTTTCACAAAGTTCTTATGTAGATTATGTAACACTCTAATAATTCTACATCGAATGAGAGTGAGATTTTAATTGGATACATAAAACCATACACTACTATAGTGATACTTTTAAGTATTTTTAAAATCTGAAAAAAATATCGCTGACAAAAATACCGACATTTATTAAGATTCTAATTGGATATATGAAACCATACACTACAATAAAATTATGCTATAGCGACACTTTTAAGTATTTTTAAAATCTGAAAAAAAAATATCGCTGACAACAATACCGACACTTATTATTAGTGTCGCTATATGTGCAATCGCTAGGGTGTATGGCGATACATTATTGTAATGTGTTCCTATAATTTAATTTTGGATATAGATGGAATATAGATAAGACACTTGTATATCCCTATAACCTATAACCTATAACTTAATTTTGTTGTAGTGATACACGCTAGTAATAATAACCGGCCGGTTTAAACATTTTGGAATGTGGTTTGGATCTAACGAGTTATTATTGCTAGCGGATCGGATCGTCTTAAATGGTATCAGAGAAGAATATCAGTCGGAAGTGTGAGAGCTAAGTGTTATGCGGGGCAAAATTCTACACCAATCCGTAGGAGCCATCTATAGAATCTTATATCGTATGGTGATTCTGTTATATGTCTATGATCTGTTTTGAACCCGACGAACATGTTCGGATCTAAACGGGAGGAGTTTATAACATCCTAATAGTCCCACATCGAATGAAATTTAGATTCTGATTTAATATATAAGACCATGCGCGCACACTAATAATAATAACCAACTTGAGCATTTTGTGTTGTGGTTTGGATGCAACGAATTATTATTATTAGCAGGTCGAATCGTCACATATTACATTTGGCTTAAATAGTGAATTTAGTCAATATTATTTATTAATATCTTTTAACCTTTTATATATATATATATATATATATATATATATATATATATATATATATATATATATATATAGAGCAATGCTACATGTACACCCCGAAGGGGTGTATATCATACACCTCCACCATTTTAATGGTGGCGATATCTTTTACGGGTCACATCGATTGACCCATCATCACACCCCACCCATTGGATTGGTGGGGTGTGTGATATATACCCGTTTTGGGTGTACAAATATCATTTCCCATATATATATATATATATATATATATATATATATATATATATATATATATATATATATATATATATATATATGGAAAATGATATGTGTACACCCGTAAGGGGTGTACATCTCACACCCCCACCCATCTAAGGATGAGGATTTGATGATGGGTCACTTGATGTGACCCGTAAGAAATATCGCCACCATTAAAATGGTGGAGATGTATGATGTACACCCCTTCGGGGTGTACATGTAGCATTGCTCTATATATATATATATATATATATATATATATATATATATGTACAATTAGTTGGCAGAGATTTTGTTTGTACTAGATAGATATTTTGAATAATATAGTTTTGAAGTCAATTCTAAATTTCTTCGGTTAGGTAATGAATTTAATCCCTACATTTAATATTTAACGAATTAAATTTCTACATTATATAATGGATGAGTTCTCCATCTTTTATCTCATCCGTCAATATTATATGTCTTTTATATTCATCATAAAAATAAGGAGTGCCAATATATATACATAACATTAATTTCTAAATTTATTTATATTTCCTTGGATCGATGCTATAGGTAATATTATATTCGATAAGAGCCTATTGAACCTTCATCCTGCTGTTAATATATTTTAACCTTATATATGTATGTACACTTAGTTGGCAGAGATTTTGTTTGTACTAGATAAATATTTTGAATAATATTGTTTTAAAGTCTGTGACACTTTCGAAATTTGAAATAATTCTATATATAAATGATATAATAGGACTAAAACTTTTAACCCGGCTATAGCATTTTGGGTGGTAGCAAGACCCAAGAGGTTAAGAGAATTAAGTGTGTTAGAGCTAGAGTAGTTCTAGGATGGGTGACCCCGTGGAAAGTTGGGGCGTCACAATTGGTATCAGAGACAATCACCAGCCGGAAATGTGAGATGAGTCTCGGCTAATCCAGAGTTATATAGCGGGTAGAGTGTGGTTCTCCGGCTAATGACCGTTGTAGGTGGAGTGCAACTCCATACAAGGTCGGCTAAGGCTAACGAGACGAGTCTCACATCGCCTGGTACTAATGAGTGTGCTTGAATCTGACGTGGACGTCAGGGCTTAAAGGAGGGAGAAATGTGACACTCCCGGAATTTGAAATAGTCCTATATATAAATGATATAATAGGACTAAAACTCTTAATCCGGCTATAACATTTTGGATGGTAGCATGACCCAAGAGGCTAAGAGAGTTAAGTGTGCTAGAGCTAGAGTAGTTCTAGAATGGGTGACCTCTGGGAAGTTGGAGCGTCACAAAGTCAATTCTAAATTTCTTCGGTCTAACATAATGAATTTAATCCCTACATTTAATATTTAACGAATTAAATTTCTACATTATATAATGAATGAGTTCTCTATCTTTTATCTCGTTCGTCAATATTATGTGCTTTTTATATTCATCATAAAAATAAATAGGAGTGCTAATATATATACATATCCTTGATTTTTAAATTTATTTATGTTTTCTACTGGATCGATGTTATAGATAATATTATATTCGATAAGAGCCTATTGAACCTTCATCCCACTGTCAATGGCTTTCAACCCCCTCTCCCCTCCCCCCAAAAGGAAGGGGGTGGCCGGGGAGGGGAGCTAGGCTTGCTTGTGTGCTTTTAAAAGTACGGAGGTCTCTGTACTTTCAAATCGTTTTCGATATTGGGATTTCCGAATGGACGATCGGCTCCGTTAGACTTAATTTACAGTATTTAAAGGATTTTGAAAATAAATTTTACGATTTTTCAATATTAATTGTCTAGTGATCGAAAGGGTTCAAAACCAATAATTTTACTGGTCGTTGTGAGCCGTTTACAAGTTTAACGGTGTAAAAATATTCAAATCACGTAAAATTTTGATAGAAAATTTTTTATAGTATGTAAAACAAGATTAATATCTTTGATTTAGAATTTTAGTGTCATATCATCACATTTTTTGAGATTTTTATTTTTAATCGTTGATTTTGCGCCATTTCGATCATCAGATAAATGATGTAGAAAAATCACGAAATTTATTTTCTAAGTCCTTTAAATACTCTAGATCAAATATAATGGAGCTGATCGTCCAATCGAAAGCCCCAACATCAAAAATAATTTGAAAGCACGGAAACTTTCGTGCTTTTAAAAACACACAAGCCGAACTCTCTCTCTCTCTCTCTCTCTCTCTCTCTATATATATATATATATATATATATATATATATATATATATATAGAGAGAGAGAGAGAGAGAGAGAGAGAGAGATAAAGAGAGAGTTAAGCTACTATTCTATTCTTGGCTCTGTTTGGTTCGGGTTAAGCGAAAACTGGTTATTTCCGCAATATGTATAAGTTTAGGTACAAGCAGGAACTAAAGTAATTTTGTGTTTGGTTGAGTATAAGAGTTGTATCCAGAATAAGAAAAATTATGTTTGATAAGTTAAAGAGGAATAAGAATTATAGAGGGGATTAAAATTTTAATTTAAGATAAAAATTTTACTGATATTATTTTAAATATTTAATTAAAAATATTCATTAAAAAATATTTATTAAAATTTATATTTTACTTATATATATAAAAAAATTATTAAATTTTTTTTGGTTTTTGAAACTTTATAAATTTTTAAAAATCCAAAATTTTGTATATAAAAATTGCTATAAATTTAAAATTTTAAAAATTTAGTATAAATTTATTAAAAATCAAAATTAAAAATTTTAAAAATTGAATAAATTTTAAAATTAATAAATTTAAAAATTTTATAAATTTGTAAATTTATTAAAAATTAATGTTAAAAATTTTAAAAACTATAAAATTTAAAATTTATCTAAAGTTAAAAATTTATAAATGTTAAACATTTTAATTTTAATTGTCTTAAAAAATTACAAAAGTGGGAGCAAAAATTTTAATTTTATAATTGATAAAAATTTAAAAAATTTTATAAAAAAATTTGTATAAATTTAAAAATTTTAAAATTAATAAACTTTTAAAAAATTTAAAAAAATTAAAATTTTAGATTTATGAAAAACTAAGTTAAAAATTTTAAAATTTATAAAATAAAAAAAAAATAAATTTTATAAATTTAGATATCTTATAATTTAAAAAAATTTTAGTAAAAAAAATAAAATAAATGGAACAAATTGTTCCACCTGTTGGGGAAGGGGGGGGGGGGGGGGGGGGGGGGGGGGGAGGGGGGGAATAGCTGTTCCCCATCATTTTTTTCGTTTGGGTATAAAGGGGGGGGGGGGGGGATGACCCCTTATCCTCCCTTATACCACCGGTACCCAAACGGGTTCTTAGAATGATAAAATTTTTTATCCTCCTAAGTGATTTTACATGATAGGAATTCCGAATAGATGATCGAAACCGCTAAAATTAATCTATAGTATTTAAAACATCTAAATTTTTTATTATATAAATTTTAAAATTTATTTACGTAGTGATCAAAGGATCACAAAATCAATATTTTTTGATGGCTTATATGAGCCGATTGTTTGTTTAACGGTGTAGAACAATTTAAACAACATAAATTTTTGATAGAAAATTTTTTATACTATTTAGATAATAATTGATAACTTCAATCATAAATTTGGAAAGTCTAACATCCATTTTTATAGGATTATTCGTTTTTAACCGTTTATTTTTGAATTTTGCGATGAACATGAAAATGATTTTTAAAATTTATAAAATTTAGTTTCTAGATACTTTAAATACTGTAGATCAACTTTAACGATTTCGATCATCGATTCGGAATTTTTATCATATAAAACAATTTAGGAGGATAAAGAAGTTTGTCCTTCTAAAAAAATGATAGTTGGACTATATATATATATATATATATATATATATATATATATATATATATATATATATAACCACTTAAAAACTTCTGGATCATAAAAATTTATTCAAATTCTTCCACAAGATCAAACTGAAAACAAACAATTAATTATATATCAGTCCTGAATGTCCATACTTTTTCCACCAAACCTAATATGATTTGAAAAATTTCGCAATTAATTCTATATCAGTCCTGAATGTCCATATGAATTGAAAAATTTTGAAGACTGTTGAAATCTTTGTGTGTGCGCGCGCACGATTGCGCGCGTATGTGTGTGTATATATATATATATATATATATATATATATATAGAAAAATGCTATGTGTACACCCCTTTCGGGGTGTACATCATACACCCCACCCATCTAAGGGTGGGGGTGTGATGATGGGTCACTCGATGTGACCCGTAAAAAATATCGGCACCATTAAAATGGTGGAGGTGTATGATGTACACCCCTTCGGGGTATACATGTAGCATTGCTCTTATTAGAATAATATTCTAGCAAAAAATCTTACTAAACTCTAGTCATCCAATTAATGGATAAAAAGTTGATAGTAATTACTATTTCTCTACTATTAATAATATTTCTATTACATATATATATATATATATATATATATATATATATATATATATATATATATATATATATATATATATATATATATATATATATATATATAGAGCAATGCTACATGTACACCCCGAAGGGGTGTACATCATACACCTCCACCATTTTAATGGTGGCGATATCTTTTACGGGTCACATCAAGTGACCCATCATCACACCCCCACCCTTAGATGGGTGGGGTGTATGATGTACACCCCGAAAGGGGTGTACACATAGCATTTTCCATATATATATAACTAGGTTACTGTGCTATTGATGGCACCAAGGGGTGGAAATGGTTAAAGAGATAGATCTAACGGTAAAAAAAAAAAAACTGGTAGCACCAATTACTTGGTGCTACCGATAGCATTCGAGCCGGACTCTATATATATATAGTCCGGCTACTATGCTATCAATAGCATCAAACACTCGTGCTATCAAATTTTTCACTGTTAGATTTATCCCTTAGATCATACTATTTTTTTAATCACTCACTGAAACGCAAGGAATCTACTATCATTCAAACCACACACCTCTTAATCCAAAGGTGAAAAATCTAATGGTACCAAAGATTTAGTGCTATCGATAGTACAGTAGCTTGATTATATATATATATATATATATATATATATATATATATATATATATATATATATATATATATATATATATATATATATATATATATATATATATATATATATATATATATAGTAAGGCTACTTTGTACTCATAATTTTTTCGCCCTTGGATGAACAAATGTGCGGTTAGGATGATAGTGGTCCCCCTAGGATTTACTAGGTTGTTGGTGAAATAGCATAAATCATAGAAACTATTATAATCCTAACCGCACATTCTTTCATCCAAGGGATAAAAACTTAAGAATACGAAAGGATTTTACTTATAAAAGTATAGTAGCCGGACTATATATATATATATATATATATATATATATATATATATATATATATATATATATATATATATATATATATATATATATATATATATATATAGTTCAGTTATTATACTATCGATAACACCAAGTGCTTGGTGCATTTGGTGCTACCAAGTTTTCTACCGTTAGATCTATTTCTTTGATCAATTTCTTCTCTGAGATCATACTATTTTTCCAACCACCCACTAAACCCTATGAGCCCACTATCATTCTAACTACACATCTATTAATCCAAGGGTCAAAAACTTAATAACACCAGTGACTTAGTACTATTAATAGCATAGTAGCCTAGGTATATATATATATATATATAGGGTCCGGCTACTATACTCTTATGAGTAAAATTCTTTTGTACTCATAAGTTTTCATCCCTTGGATGAAGAACTGTATGGCTAGGATTATAGTGGTTCATAGGATTTATACTATTTTTCCAACAACCTAGTAAATTCTAGGGGGACCACTATCATCCTAACCGCACATTTCTTTATCCAAGGGTGAAAAAGTTATGAGTATAAAGGGGTTTATACTCATAAAAGTATAGTAGCCCTACGCTATATATATATATATATATATATATATATATATATATATAGTCAGGCTACTATACTCTTATGAGAATAGACCCTTTTATACTGTCAAGTTTTCGGCCCTTGGATAAAGAAATGTGCGGTTAGGATGATAGTGGTCCCCCTAGGGTTTACTAGGTTGTTGGAGAAATAGTATAAATCCAAAAGTATAGTAGCCCTACGATATATATATATAGTCAGGCTACTATACTCTTATGAGAATAGACCCTTTCATACTCTCAAATTTTCGGCCCTTGAATGAAGAGTGTCTAGGAGAATAGTGGTCCCCTAGGGTTTATACTATTTCACCAACAACCCCACTAAACTCTAGTGGCCCGTTTGGTTCGGGGATAAGAAAAATTTGGTTATACCGGGGATAGGTATAAGTTATGGTATTAGCAGGAACTAATGTAAATTTCTGTTTGGTTGGTTATAAGAGTTATATCGGGTATAAAGAAAATTATGTTTGGTAAATTATAGAGGAATAAGAAGAATAAGAGGCATAAAAGAAAATTATGTTTGGTTGGGTATAGAGGAATAAGAAGAATTGATAGGATAAATATTTTTATTGACTATTTTGCCATTTATGATATAATTTAAAATTAAATCAATTTATGGTATTAATCAACCTTATAATAAATTTAGATTAATATTAAAAAATTCAAATAATATTTATAATTAAAGATTAAATATTTAAAAATATTTAAAAATGATAGAAAATTTTTTGGCAAGGAGATTGCAACAGGAGTGCAACCAGCACACATTTCTGGCAAGAAGATGGCAATAGGATCAGTTCAACCAGCACACATTGCTCTCAAACAAAATGACAATATTACTACAACCAGCACACATTATGGCAAGAAGAGGGCAACAGGATGACAACCAGCACACATTATGGCACCAAGATGGCAACAGGAGTGCAACCAGCACACATTTCTCTCAAACAAGATGGCAATATTACTACAACCAGCACACATTATGGCAAGAAGATGGCACCAGGATGACAACCAACACATATTATAGGAACAAGATGGCAACATGATGAAAACCAGCTCAAACACATGTGAGAAATAATGACAACAATGTGCAAACACATGTGAGAAATAATGACACCATCGGAAAGTTCTTTAATTATAGGGCCAACATAATAATTAGCAAATTCAATCACATAAAATTCTGTCCATTAGGTTCATACGATCACACATTAGACAGTTCTTTACATTCACATTTCTTACATGCAATCACATATAATATACTATTTTACAACCCCATTGTAAGCATACAATTCGATATAATACAATCCATTATATATCTAACTTCGACTATTCCATAACTGGTCAGTTATAAATGTGTGCAACTCGTCGCCTCTGCGTGATTCTGTAGTACCAACATAATCACCCGTTTCCTCGTCATCAAATTCCGTAGGTTGTTCCTCTAACTCTTCATTAAAGATAGCATCTGTACTTTGGTGTCGTCGAATGAAATTGTGTATAACGCAACATGCCATCGCAATGTGACATTGGACTTTATATGGAAATGGTGTTGCAACAGTCAAGATCTTGAACCGCATCTTTAAAATACCAAATGTTTTCTCAACCACATTTCTCAATTGAGCATGTCGATGATTATATAGGTCGCGCGGACTTCGATGATTGCGCCCCTGTGTGTTTCCATCAAATTGGCTAACGTGGTAACGCTCCCCTCGATATGGTGCAAGAAATCTTTCTGTATTTGTATAGCCTGAATCTACCAAATAATATTTGCCTATATATTTTACGAAACATGTACAATGTAAATTTTTATATTCCCCATGATTAAAGTAATATAAGAGAAATGTGGTGTACCATATACCTTCAGGCACTGTGAAACCTCCACTTTCGCAAGCCCATCGGAGTACTCGCATGTCAGCTGCTGATCCCTCCCAACTAGTGCAGACAAATAGAAAGTGATGGTCAAAGGATACTGCAGCCATCATGTTTTGAGAAGTAAATCCTTTGTGATTCCGGAATCTCGGTTGCTTGCTCTTGCTGACAACCGCGGGAATATATGTCCCATCAATCGCACCAATTGCATTCTGCGAGTAAACATCAAACATACTAAGTCAATTAATAAAATATCAAAATGACATATAAGTAAAATCACTAATATAAAAGCATACATACCTTGAATGGGTGAAAATTTGCATTATCTCTAATTCGGGAATGCACCGGAACATTATTCGGCGGAAGTATTATGTAATCGTCTTTTAACGTCACAATCGCCCGAAGCACATTGTTGAAATGTCGACTGATACTTTCACCTGAATGTTGAAATGTTTCAGCAATTACCCTATTAGCCACCCCATCTCCTACGCAAAACATAAATATTCCTAGCTGTTCCTCAATTGTCATATTGCGTGTGTTTTGTACCAATCCCTTTCGGACTAGCTCATCGCACAGTGCAATGAAAGTCGTGGTCGGCATTCAAAACTGGTCGTACCCACGCTCAGGATGGTCATTCAATATATCACATATTAGCTGGTGCCCTGTAAATGGACGGATACGACACGGTTGCTTTTCGACGGTTAGACTAAATGTGAAGTAACTTTGCTGAATCAACATCGCAAATACATCATTCCATATGTCGTCTTCATCATCTAAAAGGTCCCTTAAGGTGGTATTGATTGTGGAGGAAAACACATTACCATAATTCGAATCACCTATTTATGCTGTAAGTACAATATAGATTCAGCAGTGACAATCGCAACATATGACGTTGAAATACAACACTACTTCAAGCATTCTTGTTAATAAAGTCAATATTTAAAAAGTACATCAAACATCATGCAAATAAAATAGAATTGTCTTCTTAGCATAATACATAAGATGGCAACAGTCCGAGGAAACAAACAAAGGCATAAACATTTAAAACAAAACCTACAATCCAGGAAAGTATTGCTTATATATTACATTTTGCATTCCGACTTGTCGGTCAACCCACATTACTGCTAAGTCGTCGGTCATGGTCATAAAGAGTTGACGATTATTTGGATCTTTCGGTGCGTCGCCTGCAATAAGCACTCTTTCTGGAGTAATACCTGGCATCGCATACACTCGGGTTATACAATCCTGAATGGTTGGAATAAAAGGTTTGTTCGTCTTTTTGCTCTGATAAATTTCACGGGCAAGCTCAAGCTTTTGCCTGCCTATTTCTACCATCTCAGAGATTACACTAAGCCCGGCATCAGGTTTGCGCCGCCGTCCCCCAGAGGACGAGGTATTTTTGGGTGGAGGGTTTGTGGGTTGTGGGGAGCGTGGTCGTTTTCCCCTAGAGCTTTGACCGCTACCACTAGCACTACCTCCGACATTGGGGATTTCAGGAGTAGGGCTTGGGGAGTCAGAAGTTTGCGTCGCCCTGATATTCGCATGTTGAGGCGATGCAGAAGATCCTGCTTCAAATGGAGTAGGTGAGATATTGAAAGCCGACATTCTTACCCCAAGTACAGTATCATCCTCACCAGGGGAAGATGAGGATGAACTTTCAACAGTTTGAGCTGCAGGCATAGTTGAAGAAAAACCATATCGGCTAGTGGCCGTTGTTTTTTCTGTCAAGAACGCCAGATCCTTATATGCCGGAAACGGCCTATCTTGACATTTTCCGTATGCCGAATTTTCCTAGAGAAAGATTAAAGGAATGTATAATGTCAATTATGCGTATAATACGCGAGACTTTAGAAAAAACTTTATGACTTATAGGTTCAATTTAACGCTATCACTGCATCCCAGTCAGTTGGATCACCGACAGTCGGGATATTGTTAATATAGTCCCAACCCCATCCACTCTCGTTGGCTAAACAGTTATAAAGCATGAAGGTGGGCTTTAAAACTTTTAGCCGATTCTTGATCTGTTCTTTGGTCAATTGCAAATTGGTCCTAACATTGAATGTAGAAATGATGCGAACCCAGGCTACACTGGTGAACGACCCATTCACGTAGTTCCCCAATGTATGCTATTCAGTGAGCAAAGACAAAAAAATTGTGTCCATACTTTCAGACCAATTTTGAGTTCGAGTATGAGGTTGGGCACGCTGCCCGGTACTACCCTCCTGAGAATCTAGGATATTAGGGAGCGGGTCGAAAGCCACACTCTTTCTTGCAAGAGTCTTTGTATGTTTCTTGAAGGGACGCATCTGGAATAAGAGTTATATGATGTATACGAAGGCACAATGATAACAATAATTATGTACAAATTAAAGTGAATTACTTACGTAGTTCAATAGTGAAGCATACAAGATGAAAAAAGGTGTAGTTCAAATCATTCGGTGTTATCTAATTGAACGGGTAATGCCGGGAAATTTCAATCATTGCAACTATTTAGTAAATTTAAATAGTAATTGACTCAATTGATTACCAAATGGTATGGGGGTGCAGTGGATTGTAAATCCATGCCATCCATCAGATACTTATGGCAATCGTCATCATCGTTGATATTTTTAGCAATTATCCGATAAAACCGCTTTTCCTACTTTATATGTATGCCCATTTTGTGTGCCGGTTGTCAACATATTGCCATCTTGTTGCCATAACGTGTGCTGGTTGTCACCTTCTTGCCATAATATGTGCTGGTTGTAGTAATATTGCCATCTTGTTGGAGAGAAATGTGTGCTGGTTGCACTCCTGTTGCCATCTTCTTGCCATAATGTGTGCTGGTTGTCACCCTGTGCCATCTTGTGCGCTGGTTGTATGTATGCTGCCTATCACCCTATTGCCTTCTTATGTGCTGTTTGTGTGTATGCTGCCTATCACCCGATTGCATATTACTTTTTATAAAAAATTTTGACTCAAATGATTGCCAAATGGTATGGGGGTGCAGTGGATTGTAAATCCATGCCATCCATCAGATACTTATGGCAACCGTCATTATCGTCGATTTGTTTATCAGATCTTAAGCAACATGTGGATAGGCCGCATACACACGAACATCACAAAAGATGGCAACATGGGATAGGAAGCATATACACAACCAGCACACAAGATGCCAACAGGGTGACAAACAGCACACATTATGGGAAGGAGATGGTAATAGGAGTTCAACCAGCACACATTGCTCACAAACAAGATGGCAATATTACTACAACCAGCACACATTATGGGAAGAAGATGGCAACAGGATGACAACCAGCACACATTATGGCAACAAGATGGGAACAGGAGTGCAACCAGCACACATTTCTTTCTAACAAGATGACAATTTAGAACACACATACACATGCAAAGTTGTAAGCGGGAAGCATGGAAAAGTAAGCAATAGAATATAAATAATCAAGAAATGAGTAGATGAACAGATTGCACATGAAAATTAGCAACCAGGAATTATAGAAATAAGTAATCCAAAAGTGACCAGGAATACAGACATAAGCAATTCAGAACACACATAGGAGTACAGAGTAAGTATAGAAAGGAGTTCTAAGTTCTACGTTGTATGAAGACTGCACATAAAGAGCTGTAGATAGTATAAAATTTTCCCTAAATATATATATATACACATACATATGCAGAGTTGTAAGTTAAATAATTAGGAACTTAGCCAACTGATTAGGCCACCGGGAAAAAAAAATATGAGCAAGTGAGAAAAGAGGTTCTAAGTTCTAGGTCAGCCGATTAGGCACAAAAATGATCAGTTAGGCAAGCATATAAATAACTTAGCCTTCCTAAAAGTTCTACATGTCATGAAATAAGTTGAGTGTACATGTATGAACAGTTAGCCTTAGTTGCTTACTTAGTTAGCAAAGCTAACTACTTACATAGTATACTACTTACATTTGTTGATGTAGAACATCTTTTCGAGAACATGATGATTGTATTCATCGGCTAATCGATTCATTTTTTAACTTATTTCATGACATGTAGAGCTGTAAGTTTAAAGCGTAGAAAATCAACTAACACAAAGTAAGCAACTAAGTAGAGAATAGGTCACATGATGATAGAATTCATCGGCTCATCGGCTAATCATGTAGAGCTGATCAGTTAGCAAGCATAAAAATAGCCTAGCCTTCCTAAAAGTTACTACTTACTGTTTGTGTGTATGGTCGATTTCAAATTAATAGCAAGCTAATGGTCGATTTAAAATTAATCAGTGCTATCTAATTGAATGGGTAAATTAAATCATTTCAATTATTGCAACTAGCGCATCCTCACACGTGGCAATTGAACTCTGATATTGCCAAAATATATATTTATACTTATGGAAATAGTTGCATTTTAGTTTTTATAAAAAATATTTGACTCAATTGATTGCCAAATAGTATGGGGGTGCAGTAGATTGTAAATCCATGCCATCCATCAGATACTTATGGCAACCGTCATCATCGTCGATATTTTTAGCAATTATCCGAGAAAAGCCACTTTTCCGCTAGTATATGTATGCCCATAATGTGTGCTGGTTGTCACCCTGTTGCCATCTTATTGCCATAATGTGTGCTGGTTGTCACCCTGTTGCCATCTTGTGTGCTGGTTGTTGGTATGCTGCCTATCACCCTATTGCCATCTTATGTGTTGTTTGTGTATATGCTGCCTATCACCCGATTCCATTTTAGTTTTTATAAAAATTATTTGACTCAATTGATTGCCAAATGGTATGGGGGTGCAGTGGATTGTAAATCCAGGCCATCCATCAGATACTTATGGCAACCATCATCATCGTCAATATGTTTAGCATATCTTAAGCAACAGGGGAATAGGCCGCATACACACAAATATCACATAAGATAGCAACAGGGGATTGGCCGCATACACACAAACAACAATTAAGATGGCAATAGGGTGATAGGCAGCATACACACAAAGAGCACATAAGATGGCAACAGAGTGATAGGCAACATACACATAAACAACACATAATATGGCAATAGGGTGATAGGCAACACACACACAAATACAACATAAGAAGGCAACAGGGTGATAGGCAGCATACACACAATCAGCACACAAGATCGCAACAGGATGGCAAAAGGGTGACATCCAGCACACATTATGGCAACAAGATGGTAACAGGATGACAACCAGCACACATTATGGCAACAAGATGGCAACAGGATGACAACCAGCACACATTATGGCAACAAGATGGCAACAGGGTGAAAACCAACACAAATAATAGGCATAACTTTTTGAAGTATTCCGAACCTGAGAAGAAGCAAATGGTCAACAACGCGACGTTCGCGAAGAATAGGAGGAGGGGCACAGATGGGTCGGTCGCGGAGAGGGTTCCGGGGAAGCGCGGTGTTCCGAGGAAACGTGGTATTCCGGGCAAGCTTCCTCAGATACCGTACGGGGGCGGGGAAGCTGCTCGCTCCAATCGGATGAAGAGGGGGAAGGAGGGAGCTGGGGAGCTTGCCGCGATGGAGGCGCGGAGTTCCGGGGAAGCGCGGTGTTCCGGGGAAGCTTCCTCGGATAGTGTGCCGCGGCAGAGAAGCGGAGCGGAGAGGGTTCCGGGGAAGCGGCTCGCTCCGATCGAATGAAGAGGGAGAAGGAGGGAGCTGGGGAGCTTGCTTCGATGGAAGAAGAGGGGAAAGAGGAGTGAGCAGGGAAGCTTACTGCGATGGAGGAAGCGCGGTGGTCCGAGAAAGCTTCCTCGGATAGCGTGCCGCGGTGAGGAAGCAGCTCGCTCCGATCGGATCAAGAGGGGGAAGGAGGGAGCTGGGGAGCTTGTTGCGATGGAGGCGCGGCGTTCCGGGGTAGCATAGTAGTCCGGGGAAGCTTCCTCGGATAGCGTGTCGCGGCGAGGAAGCTGCTCGCTCCTATCGGATGTAGAGGGGGAAGGAGGGAGCTTGGGAGCTCGCTGCGATGGAGGCGCCGAGTTCCGGGGAAGCGCGGTGGTCCGGGAAAGCTTTCTCGGATAGCGTGCCGCGGCAGGGAAGCGGAGCGGAGTGGGTTCCGGGGAAGCTTCTCGCTCCGATCGAATGAAGTGGCGGAAGGAGGGAGCTGGGGAGCTTGATTCGATGGAGGAAGAGATGGAAGGAGGGAGGTGGGGAGCTGGCTTCGATGGAAGAAGAGGGGAAAGATGAGGGAGCAGGGAGTTTACTGCGATGGAGGAAGAGGGGAAAGATGAGGGAGTAGCGATGGAGGAATAGGGGAAAGATGAGGGAGTCACATGGGGCGCTGCTGCGTTCGAGGCGTGAATGCATGGGAAACCGTGAGCAGAAATGATCCATTGCTTATTCGGGCTGGGTATAATTAGGGGGTGGGAACATCCTACCCCACACATTTCGCGTTTGGGTATAATTAGGGGGGATAACTCCTTATCCCCCCTAATTCCAGTTACCAAACAACCCCTATGGGACTACTATAATCCTAACTGTACATCTCTTCATCTAAGGGCAGGAAACTTATGAGTACTAAGGGGTCTGTAATCATAAGAGTATAGTAGCCCTATGTGACACCACAATAGTCATACATCGGATTGAAATGGAATTGTGATTGAGTACATAAGAGATAATGGGCACTAGTAATAATAACTGGGCTTAAATATTTTGGGCTGTGTTTTGGGCCCAACGAGTTATTATTGCTAGTGGGCCGGGTCGTTACATTTGGTATCGGAGCCAATCTCCAGCCGGAAGTGTGTGACGAGTTTCTACTGAGCCTGGGTCTAGATGATAGGGCTAGCGAGACAAGTCTCACATCGCCCTGTGATTTTGAGCTGTGCGTGTGATTGGGCTGACGAGGACGTCAGTCCTAAACGGGGGGAGTCTGTGACACCTCAATAGTCCTACATCGGATGGAAATGGAATTGTGATTGAGTATATAAGAGATAATGGACACTAGTAATAATAACTGGATTTAAGCATTTTCGGCTGTGGTTTAAGCCCAACAAGTTATTATTGCTAGTGGGTCGGGTCGTTACATTACTTTCTCTCTCTCTCCCTCTCTCTCTCTCTCTATATATATATATAAAATTTAACTCTTATATTTTTAAAAATATCATCTATCTCTCTCTCTCTCTCTCTCTCTATATATATATATATATATATATATATATATATATATATATATATATATATATATATATATATATATATATATATATATATATATATATATATATATATATATATAGAGCTAGGCTGGAATACTATTAATAGTACCAAGTCATTGGTGTTATTAAGTTTTTAACTCTTAAATTAAAAAATTTGTGGTTGAGATGATAGTGGGTCCCTTAGGTTTAATAGGTGGTTGGAAAAATAGTAAAATCTAACGAATGAAAATGATAAAATGGGATGATCTAAGGGTAGAAAACTTGATAGCATCAATAACTTAGTACTATTAATAGTATAGTAGCCGGACTATATATATATATATATATATATATATATATATATATATATATATATATATATATATATATATATATATATATATATATATATATATATATAGAGCTAGGCTGGATGATCCAAACGGGTAAAATTGATTTAGAGTATTTGAAGTATTTAAAAATCATATTTCATAATTTTAAAAATTTATTTACATAGCGATAAAAAAAAATTACAAAATCGACTGCTTTTGAAGAC
This sequence comes from Tillandsia leiboldiana, assembly GCA_029204045.2. NCBI lineage: Eukaryota > Viridiplantae > Streptophyta > Magnoliopsida > Poales > Bromeliaceae > Tillandsia > Tillandsia leiboldiana. The sequence goes on along the minus strand of CM055068.1, from coordinate 5,865,279 downwards.
TTATGAGTCGCGTGTTTGTTTAGCAATGTAGACAATCCATACTGCTTGAATTTTTTATAAAAAATATTTTATACTATTTGATAATGTTTGATAATTCAGATTATTAAAAAAATTCAGCCTCTATTTTCGAATGAATATTCACTTTTGACTATTCAATTTTTGACTTTTGACTTAATAATAATTTTCAAAAATTATAATATTTAATTTTTAAATATTTTTAATAGTGTATATCAATTTCAACTGATACTATTTATTAAGTTGAAGTCTCGATCACTCAAAATAATTTGATGGGACAAATATCTCAATCCTTTCTGTCCAGCTACGTACTAATCTTTTAGGAGGACGGAAATTTACGCCCTACCAACTTGCTTTTGATAATATAGATTTTAAATCAATGATCAAAATTATTATAATTAATTTGATCATTAATTCGAAATTAATCTTTGTTATTAAAAATAATTCGGTAGGATTTCGTTCTCTTGGAAGAACAGTAGCTACATTACATACAGAGAGAGAGAGAGAGAGAGAGAAAGCGTGGAGATCGATGATGGAAGCGTCTACAGCGCGTAGCTAGTACTGCTTACTCAGAAGTCATCATAGGACAATTTGGAGGACAAAAATAATTAGGCAAAATTTAAGAAAATTCACAATCATTGTAGAGAATTTTGACAATTTATAAAGAGTACTAAAATTGTCAACAATTGACAATGTGCAAGGAGCAATTGGAGGGCCTTGTTGTTCGTTTTTGTTTAAGAAAAGTTTATTACAATATATGTTCGAGTTCGAAATTTAGTTGTTTTATATTTTTAGTAAAATTTATTTGAAAATAAACGAAGCAGATAACATATTATTTTTTTCTAAAAAAAAAAAATTTTATTTAAATTTTTTTCTAAATATTAAATTTCTAATTACTTTTATATTTTGTTGCAGCTAAATCTTAATCGTCTAAAATTATATTATTATTATTATTATATATATATATATATATATATATATATATATTTACGGTTGTCAATTCTAATAAATTTATGCATGCTCTGTAAACTATGGTCATAATTTAATAACCCTTCAGTCAATTTTGAAGATCAAAGTGAAAAACTAGGTATAGGTTAGTGATTAATAATACAATTAATGTTAAAGGTTAAAGAGTTGATTATAAAATAAAAAAAAATTGAAATTTAAAATTTAAAAATAGATAAAGCTTGGGTACGGCATGTTAATTCGGATTCGGCAAAAATTCGGTACGGATATAATACGGATAAAATTCGTATTATAATTTTAAAATTCGTTGAAAAATTCGGCTAAAAAACGGGCTCATCAATTATTCGGATACGTGATTTATACGGAAATAATACGTTCACTAATTAAAAATTCGGAATAAAAAATTCGGCTATTAAATTAAAAAAAATTAAAATATTTATACTATTAGTATAAACAATTATAATTTTTTAAAATAATTTAATTAATTTATTTTAGAAATAAATAAAATATTCATTTAGAATAAAAAATAATAATATAATTTTAAATTATTCTCGACAAAAAATAAAATAAAATAAATAATGACTAAAATATTAAAAAAAATTTAAAAAAATTAAATTAATTAAAACTTGAAAGTAAATATTAATTGCCCTTGTCAGACCAGTGCGGAAAACGAGGGGGCATTTCTTCCTACGAGGGATAATATCTAGTGTATTATTAATTGCCCTCATAAGACGTGGCATATGTTATCTTGAACGATGGACATTTTTTATTTTTTATTTTCTTTGAAAAAAAATGAATTTTTCATCCAAAAATTCGTAATTCGCGAATAATTCGCGAATAATACTTTTTGATTCAAAAATTCACGAATTATTTCGAATTTTTGGAAAAAGTCAGATACTGCATGTTTAATTCGGATTCTCAATAATTCGCGAATAATTCACGAATTAACCAACTATGGTTGCAACTAACCCTTATAAACTATGAATTTAAGACAGATGCATGCATGTGGATAGCTACAAATGCCCTAGATGGTACTCTAATTAATGGTGCATATATATTGTACTACTCATGCATAAATACATAGGAGTTGTTGGTGCTACCATTATAAAAAGTAAAATTAATATAAAAATACTTTTTAGACGTTATTTAGAATAAGCGTCTATATAATATAATAAATAACATCATATAAATTTTTTATTATATCAAATTAATTTATTAAATAATAAATATTATTATTATTTTAAATTTTTTAATATTTTAAAGCGTGAAAATTTCTAACAATTTAATATGTTAGAATATAGACATAATTAAGCATCAATATATACGTAATATTCTTTTATTTGTTGATATTTTAACCCATACTTTTATATATAATGTTAAACTATATTGAAATATTTTTAAATATCATTAAATACAATAAATTTATTTTAAAATATTAATTTTCTTTTGTAGTATATATATATATATATATATATATATATATATATATATATATATATATATATATATATATATATATATATATATATATATATATATATATATATAGTAGAGCTTATATATTTTTAAAAGCACAAGTCTATCCATACTATAAATTTTTTATTATTGAATTTATATTGAAATTTATATTTTTTGTAAAGTCAACTAAAGAGAGAAAGATAAAGTAAAAAGCATAAATCTCAATACTTATAAATTTTTTACAAGCACAAGTCCATCCATACTTATAAATTTTTTATCATTGAATTTGTATTGAAATTTATATTTTTTGTAAAGTCAACTAAAGAGAGAAAGATAAAGTAAAAAGCACAAATCTCAATACAAATTTAATGATAAAAAATTTACAAATATGAATGAATTTGTATTTTTAAAAACATATAAACTCTACTAATATATATATATATATATATATATATATATATAGGGTAATACTATATGTACACCCCGAAAGGGATGTACATTCTACACCCCACCCATCCAATGAGTGGGGTGCCTTTGGGGTCACTTGATGTGACCCCTTTTCACACCCTCACCCATTAGATGGGTGAGGGTGTAGGATGTACACCCCGGGTGGGGTGTACACATAGCATTTTCCATATATATATATGGAAAATGCTATGTGTACACCCCTTTCGGGGTGTACATCATACACCCCACCCATCTAAGGGTGGGGGTGTGATGATAGATCACTTGATGTGACCCGTAAAAAGTATCGCCACCATTAAAATGGTGGAGGTGTATAATGTACATCCCTTCGGGGTGTACATGTAGCATTGCTCTATATATATATAACTTCTCTTTAATTAAGCCTAGTCATGTCCACTAATAGAGGGTCGTACCTTCCTGGTACAAAGTGGGAAGAGTCAAATTTTTTAACTTTCTTTTTTCATCTTATAATAATACTATTCGATACTATTGCATTTCATAATCATCTACCAAGTAATGCTTACCAAAGCATCACATTTAAAATTCTAAGTTTAGGTCCCGCACAAAAGAATCCTCAGGGATTTGTTGATATGTCATCACAATCATATATATAGTGCTTTACCTGTATGTAAAATCAAATCAAAATATTTTTAATATTCCAATTGCATGGCATGCATAGTAAATATAAAAGAAATATGAAATTGGGGATGAATCAAGCAGATATCAAATGCACGATTTTACTGGATGACTAAACCTTAAAATTAGGTGTACTACCATATTTTTATTAAAGTTAATAAAAGATATATCTAATAAAATTTATTAATAATATATAAAAATTATATTTCGAGGGACAAATAGCAGTACTTGAGCTTTAAATTGCTTCTAAATAATCATATATTTGCTTAAAAGGCTAATCGATCATTATCTTCCACAAAAAAAAAAGTAACTATTTTCTTCTTTTTAAAAAATTATAGTGACATCCAAAAGAAGGATGCAACTTTTGCTGACAAGCCTTTGGACTGAGAAATGCTAAGCCTACAGGGATCTAAGCAACATGCATGTATATATGCACTGTGAAAACCTCAGAAAAGGAAGAAGATAAAAAGATTTGATATATACCATTACTTGCAATTTCTTCCTATTTGAAATATTATTCTGAATTTGATAATCAAACATTTTGCGGCCATAATAATCTAGTTGTTATGTAATTGAGTGTCGATCATGAGGTCCTCCGATGTCGGATTTGAAACTTAAATTATAGAAACTTTTATGTTTGTCTGAATGATTCTCTATATTTTTTTTAAGATTTATTTTTGTCTTCGCTTGCTAATTTCAAAATTAGATTCAATTTAGAGTGTACCTGACATTACTTTTCTAAGGACATATTTATGTTTTTTTCTTTCTTTCTTTTAAGATGTTTAATTGTAGGCTATATATATATATATATATATATATATATATATATATATATATATATATATATATATATATATATATATATATATATATGAGAAGTGCTAAGTGTACACCCCAAATGGGGTGTACATCCTACACCCACCCCATCTTGGGGTGGGTATTCATCCACTCGTCACATCATGTGACGAGTGAAATTCACCCACCCCTAAAATGGGATGGGTGTAAGATGTACACCCCATTTGAAATGTACATCTAGCATTTATATATATATATATATATATATATATATATATATATATATATATATATATATAGAGCAACGCTACATGTACACCCCCAAAGGGGGTGTACATCTTACACCCACCCATCTAAGGGTGGGGGGGTCACTTCACAAATTGTGAAGTGATCCCTCACCACACCCCACCCATTGAATGAGTGGGGTGTGCGATGTACACCCCCAAATGGGGTGTACAAGTAGCATTTTCCATATATATATATAAATAGTGGTGATGCAATATAATTATTAGTTATGACATATATATAGTATCCTTTTTTTTTTTTTTTCCACTGCGGTACACGTTGACGTATACATAGTATCCTTTTATTTTTTTTTCCACTGCGGTACACGTAAGTGCATAGTAATTGTACCCTAGCGACTATATAGTAAAAAAAATTTAAATAGCATAGAAAATATAAGATAAAATTATACAAAACTTATCCAAATTACATAACATGTATCACTTTGAGTTGACCACTCAATCTTTTAAAATTTTAATTTTATTATTTAATCTTTTAATTTATTTGATTTTAAGTTAAGAAACTATATTTTGACTTTAAAATTTAATTTAATTGCTTATTTTAATAAATTTGTACTTGCAAAAATTTTATAAACTATATTAACTAAATTTGAAAAGATAAACATTAACGAAACTTTGACTTAAATTTTGAATGCATCATTTATTTTTTACAGATTTAGTTATTATATTTCGTGCAATTTTTACGACTACAAATTTTTTAAAATATATAATTAGCTTATATTTTAAAGTTAAAATATTATTGACTAACTAAAATTAAAAATAAATTAGAAGATTAGATAGTAAAATTAATATTTTAAATGGTTGGAAAATTGATTTAAAATAATCGATAGTTCAGATAAATTCTGTACGTTTTTACCGAACAAACAAACAAAAAAAAAGTACAATGTAAAAAAATGTAATCCAATCATTCAAAATGGTCGGTGACACTTTATAACCTTTTTGACAAAACAATATAACCACGAGAACCACAAATTAAATTGCTAGAACAGCAAATTAATTGGCACTCTATATTTAGATTCAATACATCAATTTGACTACTCAAAATTCTACATTTAATTCGAAAATTTTATGAGTGCTTAATCCCCAAAAAAAAGAGAAAAAAGTGAATCAGTATCATTTCATGAGAGAAACGTACCCAAGTTGGACTTATTTGGAAAAAAAATGCTCAATGGCCTTGTCCCATGCGTCAAAGATGCTCACAAAAGTGACTATTAATAGCTTAAGCAAGAATCAAATGCTTTCCACTTCTTATGGTATGTAATTTTATTCATTATTCATGTGGACATTAAAGAAAAAGGAAAGGACAAATGTTGATTAATTCTTCTTTTCTCTTGGATCTTAAGATCTTAATTTGCAATTTTGCTGCTCAAAAAAAAAAGAAAAAAAAAGGGCAAACAAAAAAAAATTTTAAAGACAATTAAATGAAAAGGCTTCTTATAGCACAATATTTTTCTATTGATATTAATTTATTTTTGCTAAAAATAAATGGAACTCATCTGAACTATGAACTATTTTGAATCAGCTAAATAAATTTTTAAAATTTTAATTTTATTATTTAATTTTTTTAATTTGCTTGATTTGAATCGTTCAATATTATTTTGATCATCTCCTGTACTATAATGGACTAGTAAAATATAAAGAAATGTCTAGAGACGAATATCCCGGCGCACTATCAAGGTGAAAGTGAGATAACTATACTTTTGATCTCTTCAACCGAAGGAATTGAGCATAAATTATTGTTTGTTTCCATATAAATTTATAGTTACAAAAATTATATAATATATACTAATTACTTTTAAAAAATAAATAATAATTTAAAATTTGAAGTTAAAATATAGTTGGCCGATTCATATTAAACAAATTAGTGAATAGTTCATATAACTTTTGCACGTTTTTATCTTTATTTTAAAATGCAACTCTATTGATCTTGAAAAGTAACAGTTATTGGCCATCTAGTATAGCCAGCAAAGTTACAAAAAAAAAAAGCCTCTTTTAGAGAGAGAGAGAGAGAGAAAAGCACCACTCACAATTGTTAACAATAACATAAATAATTACAACACAAATTATCCTCCCCCCTTGTATTTTTTGCCTCTCTCAATCCTCTTTGCTTTGTGCTTGTGCTTGTGCTTGTGCCATGTGCTTGTGCTTCAACACGAATGCAGGGAGAACGAATGGTGGTGGCCGTGGCCGTGGGCCGACGACGATGACGAGCTTTGCGACTCGCGCTCGATGAGCCACCGGAGGTGGAGGAAGTCGTCGACGGAGCACGGGAGCTTGATGGGGCCGGACGAGCTGTAACCGTAGACCTCCTTCGACGTTTCTAGCAGCTTCTGGAACAGCGGGTGGTAGAGGTACGATATCGGGATGACGAACCGCCGGAATCCGCCCTCGCCGCCCTCGACGCCGACTCTCACTGCGAGAGACCCCTTCTTCACCTTCATCCTCTTATCCTCTTGCATGTTTATTGTATATATTGGAGAATTTGGTTGTGTGGGTTTGGCATATATATATATATATATATATATAGAGAGAGAGAGAGAGAGAGAGAGAGAGAGAGAGAGAGAGAGAGAGAGAGAGGAGGAGAGGGGGATAGAGAAAGGAGTGGACGTAGTGATTGTGGAAAATGTTGTACGTTTTTGCTACGGAATCCGGTGTACTTTAGTTTTCGTGCTAAACTTTTTTTTTAAAGAAATATTTTTTAAGAAATAGTTGTTTATTGGTGTTTTTGGTTTTGTTTATTATTTTTTTTTAAAAAAATGTTTTATAATGTGGGGTGAGTGGGCTCTTGTCACGGACCACACTCGGCACCGGCCTCGCCGCATGATGTGCGCATAATAGAATCTGGGCGGGTGGACGAGGCGTTTCGCACGAATATTACAGGGTGTGCTTATGCTTCGGGCCGGGTTAATGGGTACGAATATTTGTATTTTAATCGCCATCCGAGTTCGAACAGAACCGTTTTAATCCACGTTGTAAGGGCTGTTTGATTTTTCCCGAAAAATATATATATAAAATACATATTTTTAAAAATATTTTATAAAAATTATTTAATATTTTTTTACTTTTCCGTTTGGTTTTAAGAAAAATAAATTTTTGTGAATTTTCTTAACATATTTTATAAAAAAACTAGCATTTTTATTTTTTTTTTAAAAAATTAAATAACGAAAATACTACTTTTTTATAAAATATAAATATAAAAAATGATTATCAAAATTGCTTATTTTTTTTTCAATTCAAATTGGAGAAAAATTGAAAAAAAAAAAATTCATTAAAAATATTTTTATTATTTTTTTTTCATTTTTTCTAAGAACCTGTCTTTTTTATGAAATTTAATATATATATATATATATATATATATATATATATATATATATATATATATATATATATATATATATATATATATATATATATATATATAGTGAGAGAGCGCATACGCTAGACTCCTATATATATCAGAGGTCCGGTACCTATAGTCTAATTTTCAATTTTAGGGTGTTTAAATAAAAAAATTTATATTTTTTCGACATAGTTTACTTTATGATCAAATTATTTAAAATTGTTAATTTTTAATGACTATTATGAAGAGTTTGTAATTTAATAGTATAAAAGAATCTAAATTTATTCAAATTTTTATAAAAAATAGTGTAAACTATTTACATTAAAATCAACATCCTTGATCTTGAATTCAAAAATCTTATCATCAAATTTTAAAAATTATTCAATTTTTACCGATTATTTTGACATGATTTACTTACTAAGCAAACGACATCGATAAAAGTTAAAATTTTATTCCTAAAAATTTTTAAGATCCTAAATCATATCTAATGATATGGATTGTTGATTTAAAGACTCTAAGATCGAAGAAAAAACTATAGTACCAGAGCTCCGGTACTATAGTATAGGAGCCTAGCGCTCTCTCTCTCTCTCTCTCTCTCTCTCTCTCTCTATATATATATATATATATATATATATATATATATATATATATATATATATAGTCCGACTTGAGTGCTTTTTGAAGCACAGAGACCATCGTGCTATTACGCTATTTTCAATGTTGGGATTTCTAAATTGACGATCGACTCCATTAGGCTAGATCTAAAATATTTAAAATATCTAAAAAATAAATTTTATAATTTTTCGATATCATTTATTTAGTGATCGAAAAGACTCAAAATCAACCGTTGAAATTAAAAATCTCATAAAATATGATGATATAACACTAAAATTTTACATAAAAAATATTAATCTTGTTTTGTATAGTATAAAAAATTTTCTATCAATTTTTTTCGTAATTTGAATATTTCTAAATCATTAAAATGATTGATTTTGAACCCTTCGATCACTAGGTAAATAATATTAAAAAATTACGAAATTTATTTTTTAAATTTTTTAAATACTCTAAATCAAATTTAACAGAGTCAATCATCAATTCAAAAGTCGACCCAACATAAAAAACAACTAGCACGAAGGACTCCGTATTTTTAAAAGCACACAAGCCTAGCGCGCTCTCTCTCTATTTCTCTCTCTCTCTCTCTCTCTATGTGTGTGTGTGTGTGTGTGTGTGTGTGTGTGTGTGTGTGTGTGTGTGTATATATATATATATATATATATATATATATATATATATATATATATATATATATATATATATATATATATATATATATATATATATATATATATATATATATATATATATATATATATATATATATATAGTGTAGGGTTACTATACTCTTATGAGTATAAACCCCTTTATACTCATAACTTTTTAACCCTTGGATGAAGAAATGTGCGGTTAGGATGATAGTGGTCCCCCTAGGGTTTACTAGGTTGATGGGGAAATAATATAAATTCTAGGAACTACTATAATTCTAACCGCACATTCCTCCATCCAAGGGATGAAAACTTATGAGTACAAAAGAATTTACTCATAAGAGTATAGTAGCCGGACCATATATATATATATATATATATATATATATATATATATATATATATATTATATATATATATATATATATATATATATATATATATATATATATATAGGGTTAAGAGTGTCAGAGCTAGAATAGTTCTAGGATGGGTGATCCCCTGGAACATGGGGCGTTATAGTTGGCATCAGAACTAATCACTAACCAGAAATGTGAGATGAGTCCCAATTGGGTCAAGGTTATATAACAGGTAGAGCACGACTCCCCGGCTAATGACTACTGTGGGTGGAGTGTAGTTCTCCACAAGATCAGCTAGGTTACAGAGATGAATCTTACATCGCCTAATACTTGTGAGTGTGCCTGAGTCTGACATAAATGTCAGGGCTTAAAAGAGGGGGGGGGAGGAATGTAACACCCCCAAAATTCGAAATAGTCCTATATATGAAATATAATAGGGTTAAACATCTTAACCCAGTTATAGCATTTTGGACGGTGGCTAAGTTCAAGAGGTTAAAAGAGTTAAGCGTGTTAGGACTGGAATAGTTCTAGTATGGGTGACCCACTATGAAGCGGGATATCATAGTAAGTACTGCAAACTATGGGTCGCAAACGCTAACCAACCATCTCAAAAGTACATACTACTAGAAATGATACACTTATCGCACTTAAGGACTCAATCACAAATCTCACGGATTTCGACTTGACTCAACCCACCTCCACATTAGATCTATTGTGGGTCGCGGCCCAATTCAACTTATTAGTCTCCTGTATCTATCGTCACGAGGCAAAAAATTGGACTATTTTAGCCAAAAATAATTAGCTTACAATTTTCTCAACATCTGCATCGTTAATACAATATGTGCTATGATACCACTTGTGGATCTTAAATACTAATTAACTATTTCAAAAGTATGTGCTAATAGAAATGACGCATTCATCACACTTAATAGTTCAATCATAAGGCTCACAGGCTTCAACTTGATCCAATCTACTTGAATGTTATGTTTATTGTTGAGCCTGTTGCTGTTAGGTTTATTATGAATCACGGTTCTGCTAATCAACTTATTGAGTTTAACCAACTCAACTTATTAATTTTCTGAGCCTATTATTATGGGACAAAAAACTTAAAATATTTTTGGCTAATAATAACTATATAACGATCCGGCCCACTAGCAATAATAACTCGTTGGTCCCAAACTACAACCCAAAATGCTTAATCCCAGTTATTATTACTAGTGTCCAAGTCTTTTATAAACCCAATGACAACTTCATTCCCATCCGATGTAGGACTATTGGGGTGTTATAGACTCCCCCTGTTTAGGCATGACGTTGTCGTCAACCCAAACACACACACACAACCCAAGATCACCAGGTGATGTAAGACTTGTCTCGCTAGCCCTGACATCTAAATTCAGGCTCAGCCGAGATTCGTCACACACTTCAAACTGGTTGTAACGACCCGGCACACTAGCAATAATAACTCGTTGGGCCTAAACCACAACCCAAAATGCTTAAGCCCAGTTATTATTACTAGTGTCCATGTCACATATAAACTTAATCACAATTCCATCCACATCCGATGTGGGACTATTTGGGGCGTCACAGACTCCCCCCGTTTAGGCCTGACGTCATCGTCAGCCCAAACACACACACAGCAGCCCAAGATCACCAGGCGATGTGAGACTTGTCTCGCTAGCCCTATCATCTAGACCCAGGCTCAGCTGAGACTCGCCGCACACTTCCGACTGGTTATTGGCTCTGATACCAAATGTAATGACCCGACCGACTAGCAATAATAACTCGTTGGGCCCAAACCACAACCCAAAATGCTTAAGCCCAGTTATTATTACTAGTGTCCATGTCACATATAAACCTAATCACAATTCCATCCACATCCGATGTGGGATTATTGGGGGCGTCACACTAGTGACTGGCTCTGATAATAAAAAACGATCCGATCCACTGGCAATAATAACTCGTTGGGCCCAAACCACAGTCCAAAATGCTTGAGCCCAGTTATTATTATAGCCCAAGATCACCATGCGATGTGAGACTTGTCTCGCTAGACTTATCATTCAGACCACTGACATAGCTCGTCATCTTGTCTTTCAAACCCAATTCTATTGGAATGATTAAATGATTCATCGACCCAATCAACCAGCACGACAATTGTCGGGCACGAGTTACAACTAAGCGAGAATGGGAGATACGCCCTCGACCCACCCTGGCCATCTGCAGGGAGATACACCCTCAACCTGTGGAGAGAATCGCCCTCGACCCACACGCAATACTCCGAAGTATACTGCTTGTGGAGGAGCGACCTCCACAAGCCGTACAGACTATATGAGCATGATCTAGCTCTCTAATGTAAGGAGCTATACCCAATCACGATACGCTTTCAGAGGATCCAATCATCCCAAGTGCACAACTCAACCTAGTGCTCTACGACGACACATCTCTACCTCTACTAACTGTAGCTAACTCTAAACATGTCTATACCTTTTATGTGATCATATCATGTCGCCCAATCCATGTATTGTCACTAAGATTGTGATGATCCGGACTTCCGCTAGGACTTGTGCAACGTTAACAGTGACTGTAGGAAGCTTACACGGTGTAACGGAGCTAGTAGTGTCAAAATTGGACCTCAGAAATGGACTCGGCGCGAAAATAGAATCAAGTGGGCTTTTCCGGGGGCTTTCGGTAAAATTTTGGATGAGAATTTGGCAAACGGACAGCGGATTTGGACTCAGCGCGCGAAAACGATCAAAATGGGCTATTTACTTGAATTTTTCGCCAAAAGTTACTGTTCACGCCGGAACAGTAACTCCGGCACGGCGGCGGCGAACGGCGACCGGCGGAGCACGGCGGCGCAGCGGCGGAGCACGGCGGCGCAGCGGCGGAGCGCGGCGCGGGCAGCGCGGGCAGACGCGGGCAGGCGCGCAGGCGGGTTGGTCCACCGGCAAGGCGTGCACCGGGAGCATGGAAGGTTGAGCTTGCCACGTGGCAGCTCCTGATTGGTTGGACGGTGTCGCGGGGCAGCGACACGTGGCAGCACCCTATTGGCTGATAGGATCCGGAAGACCCGGCGCGGGGACCGGGCGCGTGCTCCCCGGGTGACACGTGGCTATTCCTGAATGGCCTTGCATGGCTGTTTCGTGTTTTGGGGACACGTGGCGCGTCCTGGTTGGTTAGTTTTGGTGTTTCCTGTTTGGGCCCGGATTTGGTGTGGAGCCCGAAGATTCTTTGGCCCATTATATAAGCCACATCTCTCTCTCTTTGCCATTTCCGAATTATAGAGAGAGAATGTGAGCTTGTGGTCTATATGAAAATTGTTCCCCTCTCTGTCCTCTCTCTTTCCTAGAAGTTTCAGAATTTTTGGAGTTGCCAACAGAGAGTACTCTGCCACGCGGCGCGCTGTGACGATTTTCAGTTTCGGCCCACTTTCCATCGCAGTTCAGTCAGAAAATTCCTGTGCGCTAACCAGGAGGAATTTTTGAGCAATTTCTGCGGCAGCGCGTTCCTAAGAGGTATGGCTTCGTTTTTCATGTTAATCACTTTGCTCCGTTTCACACTTTTGGCATGGTTCCCGAGGCACCTTTGACCCCCCTTTTTGCTGTGGTATTTTCTGGACAATATCGACTTCTCCGATTTATATCTTGGGCTAGGATCATCGGATCAAGGTGTATAAGTAGTCGATTTCGATCTACTCGTCCCAAGGAACTCAACCGTATTTTTTCTGGATTTTTCGGAGCACTGTACAGAGGTGAAAAACTCCTCTTTTTCCGTGCTGTTTGGAAAACAGCCAAATACTGTATTTTTGGGATTTGTATTTACACCGGGTGCGTTATTTTGTACAGTTGTGAACTGTTTTCGGTGAGTTGCGGGATTAGAATACTGTGGACAGCAATGAGGCTTTTTGGGTGTGGATTGCGCTTTCCTAGGTGGGTGGTTGTTGCTTACCTCACTTTTGACTTGCTCACTAGGATTATTGGAATTCCCCTAAATTAAATGTGATAATTGACATCCTATTTGAGAACCATACATGTTGACCCCACAGATTATATGACAGCTTATTTATGTTAAATTGGGACACTGTTGTTGGGACAAATGCTATATCATAATCTCGCATGCAAATGACTTATTATGTCAGTACAGTAAGATCAATCTTTTCAAAATAAATATCTGACACTTTTCTACAGTTTTAAAAGAGGACAATTGCATACTTATATGGACATCTAGGTAGGCCACTATTTATTGCTACACTATCATGTTGGGACTTGACTTAGGAGAAACGATGATTGTTTCCCTTCTCCTTCTCATTTAGACTTTTGAGTCTGGTTGCTCGAGTTCGAGCAGGGGTTTGGAATAGTGTAGTCGGGACCTTGGAGTCCGGGACAGGTGGTACTTGATTGTGGATTGTGGGGCATTGTGGTAACCGCGGGTATGTGGCGGTTGACCAGATGTTGATTACTCTATCAGGCTTTGGACTTATGGGGTGTTGCGGCGACCGCGGACATTAGGCGGTTGACCGGATGTTTACTTATGCATCAGATTGGGGATCAGATTTCTTTAGTGGATGGATTTTCCCACCTTGATCATAGTCATGATCCAGTCCTGCTGTTTTATGATACTTATGTTATTGGTTACTGAGATACTTTACTCGTGTGGGTCGCTCCCCTCGAGTGCCACTCCGGAGTAGGCGGTTGACATATTGGCCAGTGAGTGCCAGACAGTGAGCATCGGTCAGTGAGTACCGATTAGTCAGCAGATACTTGAGTGCCAGACAGTGAGCATCGGTCAGTGAGTACCGATTAGTCAGCAGATACTTGAGACAGATGAGCAGGCAGTGCTAGTGATTACTTGTACATTGATTGGGTTTATTCAGGCAGTTGACCTCATAGTTGCATTCATACTGTTACCTTTTGGCACTGCATTGAGAGGCATAGTAGTGGTAGTTTTCCTATTTCAGTATCTTATTTACCTTACCACTTCACCTTTTTCCTTCGCCTCTAGTAGTCCTAGTGGGTGCGTCAGAGTTGAGGTTTTACCCACTAGGGGAGGCTGAGAGTTGTTGTTAGACAGATGTTATACCCTTAACTCAGACTGTTGTATTTTTCTTTTTATTTTGGTTCTGCCTTTAGCCAGCTGGTTGTACAATTTTGGTGAGCTGGGAGATTATTGTATTTATTACAGCTTTATTTTTAGTTCCAGTCTGAGATATTGTGTGGTTTTTCTATTTCAGCTCTGTATTATGCTCTTTTATTGTTTATATTATATCTGAGCAGGTTACCAGTGCTTCGTGTACGCGAAAAATTCCGTGTGCACGGTGAATCTGTTGGCGAGCCCGGGTTCCGGTTTACACCCGGGGCGTGACAAAGCTCATGTTTACTAAGACCATACCACTCGAGTTAACATACTAGATTCTTGTTTAACACATAATGCCACTAAGTTTTCCAAGTCCCTTTACAATTTCTAGTGGTTTTTTTCATGCATCTAGGTTTCGCCTACTCTTACATTAGGTAGTATAAAAGAGATGACAACTTTTACATTTACTAACTCTAGGTTTCACCTTTTTCTTTTACTATATGCATAAAGTTCATCTTATATTTCCAGCTAGTGATTGGCTCTGATACCAACTATGACGATTCGACCCACTAGCAATAATAATTAGTTGAGCCCAAACCACAGCCCAAAATGCTTAAGCTCGGTTATTATCACTAGTGTCCAAGTCTCTTATAAACCCACTCACAACTCCATTCCCATCCGATGTGGGACTATTGGGGTGTCACAGACTCACCCCGTTTAGGCCCGACGTCCTCGTCAGCTCAAGCACACATGCACACAGCCCAAGATCACCAAACAATGTGAGACTTGTCTCGCTAGCCCTGTCATCTAGATCCGGGCTTAGCCGAGACTCATCACATGCTTTCGACTAGTGACTGGCTTTGATACCAAAAAATGACCTTGTTTGAGGTAAAAAAAAAAAAATTATATAGAAAAAAAAGGGGGAAAGATTATGGTTGGTCCGTAATATTGATTTGTCTGTATAAGCCCCGTATAAGCCCAAAATTTTTAACATATTAATAATTTGGGTCCAACAAATTTTACTACAAGTTCAAACTCCCTTAATAGATCATTTGCGAATACAAGCTTAGGTTATTTGTGAACACAAGCTTATAGGTCTCATCAAAGTACCGTCAATTTTTTTAGTTTACCAAACCAGTCGTATCCTTCTTTTTTTTTGTGCCCAGCGGGACTTACATTATAGTAAACTTTTTGTTTAAAAATTTAACTTCAAAAAAAATTATATTCAAATTGATTTTGAATTTTCAATCAAATTTCAAAATATTTTTCAATCGGCTTATCCAAATTCATATTCAAATCTCCAACCAAATTTTAAAATATCTCTCAATTCAATTTTGAACTTTCCTTGTTCGTTAATCGTTCAATTTTAAAATTTGAACATATTCAATTTTGAAATTTGAAATTTAAATACAACCATACTTTCTCAATTTTAAACATATTCAACTTTGAAATTTAAAATTTGAAATTTAAATAAAACCACACTTTCTCAAATTTGAACGTAACCATTCAATTTTGAAATTTGAAATTTAAAATTTAAACACAACCATACTTCCTCAAATTTGAACGTAACCGTTCAATTTTGAAATTTGAACATATTCAATTTTGAAATTTGAAATTTAAATACAACCATATTTCCTCGAATTTAAACATAACATATTCAATTTTGAATTTGAACATAACCATTCAATTTTGAAATTTGAACACATATTAAAATTTGAACATTTTAAAATTCGAACATGTTGAAATTTGAAATTTGAAATTTAAAATTTGGACATAACCATACCCCCTCAACATATTGAAATTTGAACATAACCGTTCAATTTTGAAATTTAAAGATATTCAATTTAAATTTTAAAATTTGAACATATCCTTTCAATTTTAAAATTTAATTTTGAAATTTAAAATTTAAAATTTAAAATTTGAATATAATAATTTCCTCAACGTATTCAAATTTGGACGTCGAATTTTTCTCAACAAACCCACATTCCCACGTATGTTCCTCAACAAACCCGCACATTCTCGCCAACCCTTTAACAAATCCTAACAAATCCCACGCGATATTTCTCTACTACTCCCCACTATAAATAGAGGTATATTTTTCTTTGGCCTTGTCTGAAAAACTCCTCCCATACTCCACCACAAAAAAAGAAACCCCCATATTCCACCACAAAAGAAAAACCCGTACCATATTCCACCACAAATTTTTTTCTCCCAGATTCCACCACAAAAAAAAAACAACCTCCCATGTTCCACCACAAAAAAAAAAACCTCCTCCCAGACCTCACTACATATCTCTCATCGCAAAAAAAAGAAAGAAGGAGAAATAGCGCTTCCTCGACTCCTCCGACCGACTTCCCGACTTCCTCAGCTTCCTCAGCAACTCCGAGCGACTTCCTCAATTCCTCCGATCGACTTCCTCACTTTTTTTTAGACGTATTTCTCAGGTAAGAAAAAAAAAAATAAATAAAAAAAAGAAAAAAAGAAAAAAAGAAAAAAAGAAAATAAATTTCTTTAAAGCCGGTTCGGGACCTCTTCGGACGCCCCTTACTTCAGGTTGAAAAGAAAGAAAAGAAAAAAGGAAAAAGGAAAATAAATTTCTTTAAAGCCGGTTTGGGACCTCTTCGGACGCCCCTACTTCAGGTTGAAAAGAAAAAAAAAGAAAAAAAAAGAAAAAAAAAAATAAATTTCTTTAAAGCCGGTTCGGGACCTTTTCGGACGCCCCTTACTTCAGGTTGAAAAGAAAGAAAAGAAAAAAGGAAAAAGGAAAATAAATTTCTTTAAAGCCGGTTTGGGACCTCTTCGGACGCCCCTACTTCAGGTTGAAAAGAAAAAAAAGAAAAAAAAAAAAGAAAAAAAAAATAAATTTCTTTAAAGCCGGTTTGGGACCTCTTCGGACGCCGCTTACTTCAGGTTGAAAAGAAAGAAAAGAAAAAAAAGAAAATAAGAAAATAAATTTCTTTAAAGCCGGTTCGGGACCTCTTCGGACGCCCCTTACTTCAGGTTGAAAAGAAAGAAAAGAAAGAAAAGAAAAAAAGAAAAAAAGAAAATAAATTTCTTAAAGCCGGTTCGGGACCTCTTCGGACGCCCCTTACTTCAGGTTGAAAAGAAAGAAAAGAAAAAAAAGAAAAAAGGAAAATAAATTTTTTAAAGCCGGTTCGGGACCTCTTCGGACGCCCCTTACTTCAGGTTGAAAAGAAAGAAAAGAAAAAAGAAAAAAAAGAAATAAATTTCTTTAAAGCCGGTTCGGGACCTCTTCGGACGCCCCTTACTTCAGGTTGAAAAGAAAAGAAAGAAAAAAAAAGAAAAAAAGAAAATAAATTTCTTTAAAGCCGGTTCGGGACCTCTTCGGACGCCCCTTACTTCAGGTTGAAAAGAAAGAAAAGAAAAAAAAGAAAAAGGAAATAAATTTCTTTAAAGCCGGTTCGGGACCTCTTCAGACGCCCCTTACTTTAGGCTCAAAAAGAAAAAAGGAAAAAAACCGGTTCGGATGATTTCTTCGGACATCCGGACTTAGGTTAAGCCAAAAAGGAATCAGATCCCAAATCAAATTACAAAGTCAAAGTGGATTTCCTTCGGATCCCAAATCTAATTACAAGATAAAAGGGATTGAACCCCAAGATAAGATTAGTGGATTTCCTTCGGATCCCAAGTCAAACAAAAAATAATAATAATAATAATAATAATAAAGTACTTCTCCGGATACCAAATAATTTCAAAAATAGGGACTCCTTCGGAAAAAAAAGGAATTTCTTAGGACCCCACATCAAAATAAAATAACGGTACTTCCTCTCATCCTAAGATAAAATAAGAGATTTTCTCCTGACCCCAAATCAAAAAAAAAAAAAAATATATATATATATTGAAATAAATGGGGATTTCTTTGAATCCAGACAAAATTCAAATGAGTTCTAATCAACTTGGAGTCTAAGTCCGATTTAACAAGGACTAATACATGAATCCAATCATTTATTAAATAAGACTCAACCCATATGCGGGCTTCAAATCTACCCATATGAAAATAAGGCCTAGTCCACATACGGGTCCTAAATTCAGTCCAGATATAATATAAGTCGAGTCCACAAATAAAACCCAAAACCCATTCAGTCCACAAATAAAATCCAAAACCCATTCAGTCCACAAATAAAACCCACCATTCAGTCCACAAATAAAATCCAAAACCCGTTCTAACCCACAAATAAAACCCAAAACTCATTCAATCTCAGGCAAAATTATATCCAAACCGACTAGATTCTAAATCATATGCTTAGAATTTAGCCAAATCCGCTTCGATCGAGCTCTAACATATATACTTAGAGTTCATCCAAATCAACCCAACTAACCCTAATACATATACTTAGGGTGTAGTTAACATTTTACTCTAGCACATAAATCTAGAGTAGAAACCAAATCAACTCAACTAATCCTAATACATATACTTAGGGTTAGTCAACCTCCCACTCTAGCACATATAACTAGAGTGAAAAACATATCAGACTTGGCCAATCCTAATACATATAGGACTTAGCCATATCCTACTCTCGAGTAGCATCGAATCCGACCCACCTCAATACATATTCTTGGGGTTTGGTCTCTCCACTTTGGAACATACGCCAAATATGGAATCAAATATAATTGGACTCTAATACATATACTTAGAGCCAATCGAACCCAATTAAACTCTAACACATATACTTAGAGTTTAATATCGACTAGTCCTCAACTCATATAATCGGGATCAAGTCAATTGCAAACCCAGCTGAATCCTAACACATATACTTAGGATTTGGTCAATCATTAGGATACGATTTATTCTATCCTCCCCCGCAAAGGTCTCTTAATCGAAGGTGCCCCGATCACACGGGGGTAATTAACAATAGATGCTTGCGTCTATTGGAAGTCATGGATCCGCAATACCTGATACCCACATATACCCATCCACATACAAATATTCATCTGAATCGTGAATACCATCCCACGGGAATCCCCAGAGAGGAACCGCGCGAGATGCGTCATTCGAAATCGCAGACAGACCTGGCCCACTAGCAATAATAACTCGTTGGGGTCAAATCACAACCCAAAATATTTAAGCCTAGTTATTATTACATCCCAAGATCACCAGCGATGCGAGATTTGTCTCACTAGTTGACTTTGTGAGGAGTTGCACTCCACTCACAACGGTCATCAGCCGGAGAGCTTCACTCTACCCACTATATAACTCTAGCTTAGTCGAGACTCATCTCACATTTCTGGCTGGTGAATGGCTCTGATCGATACCAACTATGATGCCCCAACTTCCCAGGAGGTCACCCATCCTAGAACTACTTTAACTCTAGCACGCTCAACCCTCTTAACCTCTTGGGCCTAACTACCACCCAAAATGCTATTGCCGGGTTAAGAGGTTTAACTCTATTTATACGTTATATATAGGACTAATCCAAATCCTGGGGTGTCACATTCTCCCACCCTTTAAGCCCTGACGTCCTCGTTAGTCTCAAGCACACTCATAAGTATCAGGCGATGTGAGACTCGTCTCGCTAGCCTTAGTCGACCTTTTGGGGAGCAATACTCTACCCACAACGGTCATTAGCCGGAGAGCCGCGCTCTACCAGCTATATAACCCTAGTTTAGTCGAGACTTATCTCACATTTTCGGCTGGTGATTGGCTCTGATACCAACTATGACGCCCCAACTTTCCATGGAGTCACCCATCCTAGAACTACTCTAGCTCTACCACGCTTAACCCTCTTAATTTTATGGATCTTGCTACAACCCAAAATGCTATAGTTGAGTTAAGAGATTTAGTCATATTATATTATTTATATGTAGGACTATTTCAAATTTCGAGGGTATCACATTCCTCCCCCCTTTAAGCCCAAACCACTGCCTAAAATGTTTAAACCCAGTTACTATTATAGTCCAAGATCACCAGGCGTTGTGAGACTTGTCTCACTAGCCTTATCATTCAGACCCCTGACATAACCCGTTATTTTATCTTTCTGACCTAACTCTATATGAATGATCAAATGGTTTATCGACCCAATCAACCTACACGTCAATTGCCGGGCTTGACTCACAACTAAGCCATAAGGGAAGATATGCCCTCGACCCACCCTGGCCGTCTGCGGGGAGATACACCCTCAACCCGTGGGGAGATACGCTCTCGACAGACACGTAATACTCCAGAGTATACTATTTGTGGAGAAGCGACTTCCACAAGTCGTACAGACTATGTGAGCATAATCCAGCTCTCTAATGTAAGGAGTTATACCAATCACGATGCGCTTTCATGTGATCCAATCATCCCAAGTGCACAACTCAACCTGGTGCTCTACGACGACACAACTCTATCTCTACTAACTGTAGCTAACTCTAAACATGTCTCAACCTTCTATGTGATCATATTATGTCACCCAATCCATGTATTGTCACTAAGTTCATATTTATTAAAACCATGGATATAAGTTATTATTGTTAGTGAGTCGGGTCTTTATATTTAATATCAGAACCAATCATCAGCCGAAAGTGTGTGACGAGTCTCGGCCGAGTTTGGGTCTAGATGACAAGACTAGCGAGATAAGCTTCATATCACCTGGTGATCTTAGACTCAGTGTGTGTTTGGGCTGACGATGACGTCAGGTCTAAATGGGAGAAGTTTGTGACACCCCAATAATCTCATATCGGATGGAAATAGACTAGTAATAATAACTGGACTTAAACATTTTGAGCTGTGGTTTGGACCCAATGAGTTATTATTGCTAGTAGGCCGGATCGTTACATACTAACCAACACAAATAGATGAATTCAGGCGGGAGGGGCTCCTCACCTCCTACCTATTTCCTTGATAAGTCAGAGCATATTCGATGTGGTTAAATATTTTACTTTTAATGACCCGACGACCGACTCTTACCAAAGTTTCCTTTTGAATTCAACCACTAGATTTGATTCTCTTGGCTCTTTAAAAGT
Source organism: Tillandsia leiboldiana (assembly GCA_029204045.2). Classification (NCBI taxonomy): domain Eukaryota; kingdom Viridiplantae; phylum Streptophyta; class Magnoliopsida; order Poales; family Bromeliaceae; genus Tillandsia; species Tillandsia leiboldiana. Next base: position 5,843,648 of record CM055068.1, on the reverse strand, counting down.
TTGAGGAGAGGCCTACTATACAAAGACAACATAAGCGAAATTTTAACCATGTGAAGTCTTTTATGTTCGAATTCTTATTTTCTCCTGATTTAATTTATGCGCGATGCCCATTAAATTAATTTCTGAATCTACTAATTTTTTACTATATTAATTTAGACAACATAATTTGCTTAAATCTAATTTTAAACTCTTTCATTCTGTAAAATTACGAATTTGATTCAACCTTCTTAACAAATTTAAATTTTGCATTACATTTAATACATTAAATTTCTATCTCGCGCGGTCGATCTTTTAGGCAATAATACCAAGTTGCTGAAAATACTTTTTTTTTTTTTTTTTTTTAAATTAACAACATGATCTCAATTTATGTACAATTAAATCTTCAGAACAATGAGATATATCACACAGTAAATACATGACTACATGTAAGCCTAAAGAAACATTGATGTGATTCTCCACTATTACACTGAGAAGAGAAGGTTTAAGTTAAGAGAGCATGGAAATGTTTTAGTCACAGAGTCTAAAGAGGAATTGGGGCCACATGCATGTAGTATAAAGGTCCTCATGTCCCTTATTTCTTTTTCTTTCTTTTTCTTTTTTTAACCTACATTGGTATCTCTCTCTAACTTTTTCTTGTTGGACTCCCATGTACTCTCCACTCTCTCTATCTCTTCCCCCTCTTCTATTATCTCTCCAATAGCCATAGAATATAGGGGCAATTTCCTACATATTCCTAAAAATTTTTCTGTTTTCAGATTTATCCCTCTTAGAAGGCTAATATTAAAACTACCCTTCTTACGTTCCAACTTCTTTCCAAAATACTCCTGAAGTTAAACTCTGTTAGTGTACCATTTGGAACTGCCGTTATCTGTGTGTAATTACTATTTTGCCCTTTCAAATATATCCTAAATCCTAAAACCCTAAACCCCTAAACCCTAAAACCCTAAACCCTAAACCCTAAAATCCTAAACCGTAAACCCTAAAACCCTAAATCCTAAACCCTAAAACCCTAAAAAATTCTAAACTCTAAACCCTAAAACCCTAAACCCTAAACCCTAGAACCCTAAAAAACCCTAAACCCTAAACCCTAAAACCCTAAACCCTAAACCCTAAAACCCTAAAAAATTCTAAACCCTAAACCCTAAACCCTAAATCCGGGCAAAATAGGTATATCTGATAGTTTTCAACTCCGATTATTATTTAACTCTAGTTTAACCCTAGTTAACTTAACAAAGAGAAACGGTAGGGGTATTTTTAATAACGGTGGAACGTATGAAGGGTATTTTGGAAAGAAAAATATAAGAAGGGTAAATCAGATATTTCTTCATATTTCAGGGGTACACAGGTAATTATCCCTAGAATATATTGGCCCTTCTAACAAACAAATTGTGAAATAATATAAAACATCCATATATGCTAAAAATTTAAACTATTAAAAAATAAGATTATTAATATTTTAGTATTTTTTTTTATATATGTTTGGACTTGATATATTTTATAGATCTAAAATATAAACTTATATTAAATAGAAAAAAATTAATTATGCTAGCAGTTTAGCAAACAAAACTTCTTGTTCTGATACCATGTGAAATAATATAAAATAATTCTTATATTTTAAAGACTTAAGCTATTAAAGAACGTTGTACATTTTTAATATTTCAACATAAATAGCCACGTAGGTAAATTGCACCGTTAGTTTTCCCAAACTTTTGTGCAACTTTTAATTTGATTCTCAAACTTTTAAGTTTGATATTATACATTTCAAAATATTAATTAAAAGTATTTCAATCTGTACTCTACTCTTTATATTGATGAATCATATATTGACAATTTTTGTTCTCTTCTATCACATTAAAATATTTTATACATTTATGGTGGAAAAGCATAATAAAGATATAGTTCTTAATTTTTTTTTGATGAAATAGTAGAAAATAAATCTTAATATAAAAATACATGATGTAATATATATTACCTACATATATGAAACTATTGTTTTTTTTTTTTTTTTTTTACCGCATATAATATAATTTGCTCATAAATTTAAACAGAATATTAAAAACTAAATAGTCGAATTAAAAGTAAAAGATAGATAAAGACCCAGTGAATTTGTAGTGCGGAGGCGTGCAAATAAACGACATGCATTCGTATAATAATTTTATATTTACAATAATTTTTTTTTTATAATATTGGACCTAAAGTTTGAGGACGAAATAAAACTTAATGAAAGGCCGAGGACTAGTAGTGCAATTTTCCCATATGCGCATATCTATCTAACTCTATCACCTTATCTTTTTCTTTTTTTCCTTTTTTTTTTTTTTTTTTTTTTTCGTTGTAGGGCGCATAAACCTTTGGAGCGTTGCGTGATACCGCGCAACACCGCACCGCACCCGAATCCGCATATACTACTGGATGTTGACACGTGGACTCCCCCAGCAAATACACACCCGTACGGACGCATCTTGTCTCGCTTTTGCTTTGATATTGGTGCGCTGCGGGTCCCACGAATCGCCGGGTTGCTCCGATCCGATAGGAGATGGGCGGTCGATAGGGACCGTCCATTTTTTCGCTTGGTTTAACATCTACATTTGGGGAGCCATTTTTTTATTTTATTTTATTTTAATGAAACTCCTTACGAAAGTGTAGTTGGTTAGCCAAATAAATAAATAAATAAATAATAGAATATTTATCTACTGCTTAAGTGATCTCAAAATCAACTAATTTTTACCATGAGTATTCGAGGTCACTTAATCACTAACTAATAATTATTAAAAAATTATAAAATTTAATTTTTAGTAAATTTACGAGATATAAATAATGATTAATAATATCAACTTTCGAGTCAGAAACACTAGAGATACTAATATAATAATTTATTAATTTAAAAAAGTTTGCATGAGAAAATATATTTACGCATTCCCTTTTTAAGTTGGAATGATTTGACAATTGGGATATTAAATATATTTTTAAGTTATTTTTTATTAGATTTTGTTTCTATAATATGGCTCCAAATCCTGCCATTCTAAGCTCTCGTCTCCATTCTTATCTCATATATTAATTTCACTTGCTCATTACTTAGAGTTGTATAATTCACATTGATTTTTTTTGATGATTATTGACGGTAATTATTAATTTTAAAAATTTAAATTTTTAAAAATACATAATAAATTTATTTTTGATTGTGATTCTATCTAATTAATTTTATGCCATTTTGAATATTTCTCAACCCAACTTTGTCTCCCGTCATTTCGAATGTGATTTGGTCCAACCTGATTTTCTATCACAAAATAAGATGTTGATCTACTTAAGCCAACAATTATAAGTGCTCAACATATATGGAAGATAAATACGGAAGTGATAATATTAATCTCACCTATATATAGTGAGGCTTTTAGAGTTTAGTTTTTTTTTCTAAAAAAAAAGTATTTATTTTTTTATAAAGAAGCTACCTACATTGATTCTACGTGGCTAGCTCTTTTCTGTGTGTAAATGGAAACAATTTTTTTTCTTTGAAATAATATTTTCAGGTTGCGTTTGGTTCGGCTATAAAAAAAAATTGGTTATTCCTGAGATAGGTATAAGTTCAGGTATAAACAGGAATTAAAATAATTTTGTGTTTGGTTGAATATAGGAGTTGTACCGGAAATACAAAAAATTGTGTTTGATAAATTAAAAAGGAATAAAAAAAATAGAGGGGATTAAAATTTATAAAAAAAAAAAAAAAAATTTATAAATTTAAATATCTTATAATTTAAAAAATTTTAATTAGAAAAAAAGAAATGTAAGCAACAGGTGGACTGTGGGGTGGGGTGGAACAGCTGTTCCACCCTTATACCGGATAACTTGGTAATCCAAAATCACGTTCTTATCCCCCTTATATGCATTGCCAAACGGAGGTCTACATTTGTGTGAGTAATCTGTGTCCCCATCAAAATCCTTATTATATCTAACCACTAACACTACAACAAAATTAGATTATAGGGACACATCTTTGCGACACTTTTGTACAACTGTCCTATTTACATTTTATCTATATTCAAGATTAAGTTATAGGAACATATTTTTAGAACACATTACAATAATGTGTCGCTATATACCTTAGCGACTGCACATATAGCGACACTAATTATAAGTGTCGGTATTTTTGTTAGCGACACTTTTTTTAGATTTTAGAAATACTTAAAAATATCGCTATAGTATGATTTTATTATAGTGTAAGAATCTCAATGATACAACGTGAATCAAAAATCATTTTTTGTTGAATTGATCTGTTGTTTGTATAATACTAGCATTTTATAACAGTAACAAAATAACTTTATTATAATTTATACACATGTTCAGTATAATTAATAATCCCAAATTCGATTGAAAGACAAATTCTGGCGCGATAAACTAAAACTTTTAAGCAGGTACGAGCTTTTTAACGTCACAAATTAGGTTCAAATATAAATGTCAGTGGATCGACTTCAAACCCTTTCCACTCAAAAGTGGCATTCATATATAGTTCTCACTGTAGAATCAATGGTTATGTGAATTAAGTTGAAGATAATAATGGTGACCACCACAGAAAATGAGTCAGGAATACGAGGGATTCGATAGTGATATTGCGTGTTGCCGTGTAAGAGCCAAGAGAGCTATTGTTGAGATCGGCAAATATTCTGCAGCAAATAATATTCATTCCAAAAGCCAATGCCGCCACCAAAGATGGGATCTTTGGTGCAAAACCATTCACCGGTCCCCTCAAAGGTGCGGAGGAGGCTCGAGAGTCTTCCTCTCTAAGAGTCTGTTTGACTCGATTGGAGCTTCTGCTATAGCTCAATTTAAGCACAATAGTTACAACTCAAAAAAATATTAATAGCCATGTTATGGTAAATGCAGAAGAAATACGATTCGTCAGATACAAAAATACTAAATAAAAAATAAGAAACAAAAAAATAAAATAAAGTATATATATATTTATGCGGTTCAGTCATCGATCTACGTTCACGGACGAAGACGAAACAAAACTTTATTATAATTCAAATTGAGTGTAAAAAATATCTTTCTCACAAAATTCTAGCTCCCAAAATATACTCATATTTTCTCTCATTTACCATACCAAATTTATAAAATAAAATTAATATATTTATATTAATGACTAAAATCCTATAAAATTTAGAATAATCTATATAAGATTAGATATAGTCTTAAGTTAATTTAATGGATTGATCAAAATAGAAAAAGATAAAAAAGTCTTACAGCATTGGAGACATATCTAATTAGTTATTTTCATCAAAAAAATCTTTTTTTTCTTGGTAAACGCTTATTAATTAAATTAATCTCTTGTAGTAACTATGATTTTTGAAACCGAAAATTTAAGTTTAAATAATTCCTGGATTATTTAAATGGCAAAGATGGGTAATTTATAGTGTAAATTGGACCTAAAAATATCGACTTTTGATCGGAGTCTGATCTCGAAAATCTGAGATCATCATTGCGACCGTCTCGTCGAAACAAATAAAATTGATATACAAATATTGTCGATCTGACGGTCGGACCGTTCAGAAATCAGCGACGAAGCTGGCGGAACCCGCGACTTAAGTGAATAGTGAAATGAATAGTAATACTGATTTCGGTCCCCTCTCGACCAATCATCAGCCGATTCACTATCTAAAATCCAAAAATAGCAGTATGAATAGTCAATTCTAACTAATTTCATCATTCTGAGCGCAATGGCGCTGACGGAATTTTCGTTTGATAATCCTAGAGCCTCAAAAAGTATGAAAAAGACGAAAAATACAATATTTTGCGCTTAAACCCAAATGTTTGTACTCCGAAATTTGTGCCACCACATGACAAGGACTAAAAAGTAATTTAGAATTTTCTGTGAGGGACTTGGAGCCAAATATGAAGTGTGGAGGGGTATGTTGGCATTTTGTGCATATAAACACTTTTTCAATGCTCCGAGATGGTGTCTCTTGGGTTTTATCAACCGAAACCCATCGCTCCGCCTCCCTTTTTGGAACCGACGCCTCCACCCCACAACACCCTCCAACCGTCGCACCCAAGCGCCGCCGTCCCGTCGCCGGAGAAGCCAAGAAAGCAAAGGAAAAGCTTGGTTTTTCCGGCCATCTAGGAGAAGGTTGCATCCTGGGAGGCCTTTGATGCTCCAAGTTGGGTCTGAGAGTGTCTCTGTGAGGTTGACGTCGAGCCGAGGGTTTTCCGGCACCGAGCTCAGCCGTGCGCCGCCGCGGAGGGCTCCTTCTTCTTCCCTCTCTCCGGCAAGGTGAGATCATGGGAACTTTAGTTTTTATTTGGTTCCAGAGAGCATGCATGAACTTCCTGATGTTGAGGCGAACCTCTCTGTGTTGTCCGGGATGCCTCCGTGCCCTAGGTTGCTCTCGCCGGAAAACTAAGAATCGGTTGGTTACGGGCGTAGGACTGTTTCGACCGTTGAAACTGAGGTCAAGACCGTTGGTTTTGGTCTCCTCGACGACTGAAATCTCCTCCCAAAGTTTGAGGTCGATCGACTAAGGATCGAGGGCATACGGGCTTGCCCTAGAACCGGGCTATTTCCTTCATTGACCGATCTTCGCTGTCCAGCGCCACCGCTCACACGTGCCGCCGGCCACCACATCAGCAAGCACCGTAGCACCAAGAGGAGCATTTTGGTCCAAGTTGGAGGGCCTCTTGTGCTCCGGGTCGGAATCCACCATTATAGCTCTCGAGCTTGGCCGAGCTTCGCCGCCGCGATCGCCGTCGCTCCCATCCGCCGTCCGAGCACTAAGGTGAGTTCTTTGGGATGGTAGGATGCTCCTCATGTAGTTGCATGAGAGCTTGGACGTATGGAAACATACCTTCCATTGTTGCACCCCGGGCTTGCCCGAGCTCCACTGCCGGCCGCCGCCGTTGCCTCGAGTCGCCGGCCAACCACCCAGGTGAGTCTTAAACTCTTTCTATCAAGTTATTTTAGCCCACGAACCACTGGATGCAAAGTTGCTCCAACCTTGTGATAAGTGAGTTTGTGTTGGGTATTTTCCGGCCGTTGCCGCCTCCGGCCGCCGGCAACTGGCTTGGCCGAGTCCAGACTCTCTCTGTGAGGGTTCTTTAACGTGTTCTCACCTTTGCTTTAGGACTGAGCCTGGTTTGTTCAGGGAGTTGTCAACCAGAACTCTAGCATTAGGTGGTGGTTGCTCCACCTTCCTCCGGCGTGCTCTCCGGCCGGTCTCCGGCGCGCCTGAGGTAAGCCTTCCAATTCTCTGACCTCAGTGAGCATGATGCTCAAGTTTAATTCCAGTTTGAATAAGTATTTTGTTAGGTATAACATAAGTGGTAATTTAGACTTAAAGAGTTTATGGGCCAACTTTGCCCTCGAGCTTCGTGTCAGCCCGGAATAGTGAGCACGGGTTAGCTTGCGTCGAAACCTACCCGCTGGAATTTACGGCGCAGTTTAAAACTTCCTGGTTTGGAAGAACGAGTCGAAATCGTGATGAATTAAGTGTAATTATGCAATTTTAGAGTAATTTATGGATCAACTTGCAAAGGTAGCATGCTGGCTGTCTTTGGGCAGCGTGTACGCATCCTCTAAGCTTTTCATTAGAGGTCCGTTGGCTCTCGTTGAGCAGAAATTGATTATTGGTCCGTAAATCAGTAAAATCGTCGGTTTAACGGCACCCCGGTGGCAATCGCGCAATTCGAGCAATTGCGGCGGTTCCGCCTAGCTGACTGATGTATCCCAGTAGAATCTGGTTGAGCCAGCGGCAAAGGGTTGGTGCCCGTGTCTCCTAGAAATCTAAAATGAATTTTTGGGAGGGGCATTTTGGTAATTTTGGCAATATTTGAGTATAGGGTTGCGTCTAGCAAGATGTTAATTGTCAAACATTAATGTTTAAGCATTCTGAGGCTGCACGTCAGGTTTCGCTGAATTCGAAAATCTGTAAGCGCTGTTCGAGTCAAAGTAGGCCGAACGACGAATTTTCCGGCGACCCGCGGTAATCTAGAAAAGATCAAAGTTTAAGTTTTGTAAGAATAGTAAGCCTAAGGTTTGGGTGTGTGTGAGTTGTTCCCTGATCAACATCCATGATTCAGGTTGGCACGGTTTGACTCTAGCCTCTGAGCATTCCGTTGGAGTTGTTTGATCGCCCGCAAACAGGTGGGTTTATCTTCGGTCCGGACTTTATCATTTCGGCCCTCTGAGGTATCGTAATTGGTCGGACCCCTGTTCTTGTGATAACCTAGATTTTCTTGTTGAGCCTGCTTTTTTTATTGATCAGCATCATTTTTATATTGCTATATCTGCTTGATTCATTGATTATCATCAGTTATCAGCTTATATGTTGCCATGCTTGATTGATCCTTAGCTTGCTAGCTTATATGTTGCCATGCTCGATTGATCCTTAGCTTGCTATCAGTTATTATGATCCTTATCCTGGATATTTGCCATGCCTGATTGGCCATTAGTTAGTTTTCACACATTTACTTGCTTATCAGTATTTCTTGATTATTTCTAATCTATACCATGTGTGATTGGACAGTAAATTATCCTGCATTTATTATTGCATGAGTTGAGATCAGTTGGTTTTCTGCTATTGCATCCCTGTTGGGATTTTCCCGGCTTGTTGCCGATTACCATGAGTCGAGATTTGTTGGCTTTCTGCTATTGCATTCCTGTTGGGATTTCCCGGCTTGTTGCCGATTACCCGGTCGGTGGACCGTGAATTTGAGCATCTGTATTATGATCGCCCGCACTGCTGTACTTCACGAACATTAGCGGGGTCGTGCCCCGTGGGCATGTTATTTACCGGTAAAGTGGTCTGATGGAAAGGGCACGTGACTTCCAGGTTAGTGCCCAAAGGTGCCGGAGTGTTGACTCCCAGGTTAGTGCCCGAGGGTGCCGGAGTATGTCAGTCAGGTTGGTGCCAGATTCGGCGTGTTTCCCTGAGGTCTTATTGACCAATATGGTGGCTTTGATTGGGTATTTGCTTGTTCTAGCATTGATGCATATGTTGCCTGTATAGCCTGCTTTTATCATACTCCATGATTGCCCAGTTCTTGTTCCTGTTATAGTAATCAACCTATGATTGCTCAGAGATTGTGTAAGTCTGCTTTTAATTATAGTACCAAATATATCTGCTTTTCCTAATGACTTTTACTATCCGCTAGTTATTGTATGCCAGTAGGTACGATTTGTTATTTCTCGGCTCGTCGTGCCCACTAGGATACATGTACAGTGTATCTCACACCCCCTGGGTGACCATTTTTCAGGTTGGTCGGGTGCTGGGATGTCGGGACGTGTTGGTGAGGTTATCGAGATAGCTTTGACCCTTGGCAGCCGCTGAAATTTTACCAGTTGTAAACATGTAATTGAATAAGTTGTTGTAAATATTAAATAATAATCTTTTATAATCTTTTATAGTTAGTGCGTAGTTTAGACTACTCTGGTATTAGCTGTAAGTGCTTAGCTGTGCATGTATAGAAAAGGCTCAATCTAAGAGTATTGAAAATTTTCTATATATGTGGCGGTCTGTCGTGCCCTGACTTGCTTTTAAACTCTGATTAAAAAAAAAAAAAAAAAATTAGACTCTATTTTCAATTTCGAGGCGTGACATCTCTAGAATATAAAGACTCATTCTAGCTTTCCATTATGTGCCACGACAAAAATTACAAAATTCTTCAATGGAAAATAATTTTTACGGAAAAAATGTTTTCATTTTAAAAGAAATTACATTTATTGTTGTTTAGTTTAGCATATTGGTATTGGTTTCCGCCAAAAAAGAAAAAAAAAGAATAATAGAAAAGTGCGAGAGAGAACGTAGTAGGGGATAAAAATTAAAATAATATTCCTATACACCATTTAGATTCTGGCCATTAATTTATTTAAAATTATCAGCTAAAATATTATTTTAACTCTTGAGAATCTACTATTGAAGTCCGGTACCAGTCATCGTAGGAATAAAAGATATTTTTATCTAATAAAATTTCTTAATCTTATCTTTAGAAAATAGTATTATGAAATTTTTACCATTCTAAATTTATTGTTAATATATTGATTATTAGTTTCCTAAATATTACTCCTTTTGAAGAAAAAAATCATCTCCTTCCCGTTAATACTTTAAATTACGTTAGAATTGTAAATTTATTATTAAAAAAGCTTAGAAATTTAAAAATTAAATCAAATTCAAAATATTCTTAAATATATATAGTATCAATTCAAATAAAATTTTTAAATCAAATTTAAATTTTCAATTCATTCTAAATAAGAAGTTGGTTTCATAGGTTATAGTGCAAATTAAATTTTAGATAAGTAATTACAGTTGGGTTTATAAATGACAATATACATTAAAATTAAATTTAAATTATGAATTTAATTTTCAAACATAAAAAACTATATATTTAAATAAATAACAAATTTTGAATTTAAATTATTAATTTAATACTTGAACGTACACAATTGTAACCAACTTCAAAATTTTCTTGAATATAAAATACAAATTGAAAATAAAATTTTTGATTCAATTTTAATCAAAAGTTTATATTTTAAATTAAATTTTAAATTCAAATTTAATGAGGAGTTAGTTACTTAACCAATTAGCTATTATCTAATTTGGTAAGTATCAAAATTAAGTAAGAAAATAAAAAATTTTAGAGCACCATCAAATTTGGTAGTAGGCTAGTAAGGAAAAAAATTATCCACTTTTGATTCAAATTTAAAATTTTAATTTCAATTTAAAGTAAGAAGTTGGTTTCATGAGTAATAGTGCAAATTAAATTGAAATTTAAAAATTTAAAAATTTAAAATTTGAATTTAATTTTAAAAATAGAAATTTTATGTTTAAATAAATAATTAAATTTAGGTTTATATGTAACAATATAAATTGAATTTGAATTTAAAATTTGAAATTAACTTTTAAAATAAAAATTTTAAATTAAAACTTTATATTTAAAATTTATAAATATAAAGTTTAATTGAAGTTAAATTTCAAATTCAAATTTATGAAGATTTACTACTTATCAAATTAGCACCTATCTAATTTGGTAAATAACAAAATTAAACAAAAAAATAAATATTTCTTGGATATTATTAAATTTAGTAATTATATAATATGTGTTTTCTATTATTACTCTTACAATTGATTTTGATTTGTAACCTGTTGAACATATTAGTACTGTTTAAAAGTCAATTTTAATTTTAAAAAATAAACGATTAGATTTAAATCAGCCAGTATATAAAAGTATTACTCTAAAAATTAAGTTTTTACTTTTTTTTTTTTTTCTTACTTTCCGTTTTATTCATTTTTTTCTATAAATGAACTCATCTAGTAAAAACTAAACTTCAAATTTAAAATCTCGAATACCAACTAATAAATCTTTAACCACCTACATTAAGTCCGATCAGTTCTTTTTTATATTATTCCGTAAAGAAAAGCAATTTTTTTTGTACTTTCATGCGTGTAGGATTTTCTATCTAGAGAATTCATCAAACTGTTAGTTTTTAGCCTAATTAATCTGTGCCGTCTAATATAAACGACACATAATAATCCCACTAAAATCCAACAACGAAAAGTTTGAGACTTCGGAGGGCTCCGGCAAGTTGGGCGGTGGGGTTGGTTTTTGGTGCAGTCGGCTCGGATTTGCGTGGATTCTGTTGGCATCCATCCTTTGTCACAAGTCAATCAACTCCCAAAGTCAACGAAGACTTTCATTTTCGTTTGTGCGTGCAAGTTGATCGGTCCGAAATCTTTGAAAAGATAGAACATACATATATTTGCCGGAGGAAGTCAACTCTTCAATCACTGTATTTTTCGCCGTACATTCTTCTTACTATTTTATAGATAATCAATACGAGCAATGCTACATGTACACCCCGAAGAGGTGTATATCATACACTCATCATTTTAATGATGGCGATATCTTTTACGGGTCACATCGATTGACCCATCATCACACCCCACCTATTGGATGGGTAGAATGTGTGATATACACCCCGAATGAAGTGTACGAGTAGCATTTTCCTAATCAATACTTTATTTTCGTACATCTTCGGTCATATTTAGATGTTGGAATAACTCATCCTATGATATTCTATTCAATGTATGATATTCTATTCAATGAAAAGTAAAATTAAATATGCCATCCTAGTAAATTATAAATCAAACTTCTAACTACTTTATAATAATACAAAAAAATATTAATATTTAATAAGTTTTCATCAGATAACTTATTTGACATTCAAACAAAACTTTTTCAAATCATGTCTAATCTGCGTTTTTAAAGAACCACATCATATTGAAATATTTGTAACAATTTTCTATTTTTGCAATAAATGATTGTGAACTTGAGTCCTACCATAGAATATAGTACTATTCATTGATAAGGTGTTATGTGAATAGTACCACAAGGAAAAACAATATAATGCCAAAATACATGTTTCTATAATTTTTTTATTTCAATAGAGTAAAAAAGAAAAGAAAAAATCAAATTAGAGAGACTCAGAATTCTCTCGACTTCTCACATTTCTAAGTTTTCTACGAGAGATTATTATTATTATTGCTGAAAGCAGAAGCAGAAGCAGAAGCCGCACTTACTATATAGTACCTTAAATATCAACTAGCCTGGGTCGGATTAGCATATAATAATGGGTCCAGACTGAGCTCAATCCAAATAATTTCTCAGTCCGCCTGTTAAATTGTTTTGGACTCGGATGGTTTTCGTAGATCCGGATTGGGTCAGAAGCGCATATATATATAGCCCAAAAACTTTGCATTCACCCTTGACCACTCTTAGCAGACGAAAAGAAAATTGCTAGAGAAAAATAGACAAGAACTAAAAGATGGTAATTTTACGGGCTTTTTGGCCGCAGGGTCTGAACAGTTTTTTGAGAAAGCTTTGTGAGTTTGTGATCTCGAGACCTCGGATATCATCTACTACTTACGCTAGAAATAATTAGTCATGCAGCCACATAACTAAGAATATATTTGAATACATAAATATTTTATTAAAAGTACTAATTTAATTTATTTAAAAAATTAGGTTAATTGTATACAGGTTCTCGAAAACAGATCGAATAGTAAATATATTCCTATAAAATTCAACTTTTGATATTTATCCTTTCAAAAATTCACCGTTATTTATATCTACCCCTATCATATTCTCTGTTAAAAAAATTTAATTAGCCATAGATTAAATATTTAACTTTGGTTAGGTAAAAAGTAAATTTACTTTTTTAACTTTTGTAGCGCCGCTCTTCTCTAGCGAATGGCGGCGGGGAGCTGCGCGCGGGCGCACACGGCAAACGTGAACGACTTGGTGGGCGACGGGGTGACCTCCAACACGGCGACGTTCGCGGCTGCGGCGGCACACCTCGCGCGGTTCGAATCTGACAGCAAGGCGATGCTCGTGGTGCCCCCCGGTGCTGGCTCACCGGGGTCTTCAACATCACCTGCCACCGCTCACCCACTTCCTCCGCCGCAACACCGTCATACTCACCTCGTAGGTACACTCTCCCCCTCTTCACTCTATCTATCTCCCCCTCCTCACTCTATCTATACTCAGCTAAAAAAAATTAAATAAAATTAATAATCTGATAAAATTCAAAATATATTTATTTATTTAATTTGTATTCAAATATTACACACAGTAAGCAATTCATCATTTATTTATTTAACGTGTATTTATTTATTTATTTTTTATAGATGAAGGAGATGACTATTATGATTTTTGGAAAGGGATATTTTTGCAACAAGTATAAAATTTTTATTTTTGAAGGAATATATTTATAAGGACAAAAAAGATATTTTATTTTTATTTTATTAAAATATAAATAGTTTCCAAACAGTAATAAATCAGAAAGATAGATATGAATAATTTAAATTTTTTAAAATAATAAATATAAAAAATTAAATTTGGTAGAAATATATTTACTATTTGATCTGTTTTTACACCCTATGTAATTAATCCTAAAAAATTTATAGTGCTTGATAGAAGAGAGTATAATCAAATATTTAATAAGACGTATGATATGTGGCATTGTCACATCAGAGGTCAATTATACTAACAAAATAAATTATTGTTTTGAAAGAACCTCACAAGATGCAAAATTCAAACTCAGACCTTTCACCTACAAACAAGTTATCATTAAATAACTTACTCTTGAATCACAACATGCATGCATTAACTAAGAAGCCTCCAATGTGTTATGCTGTAGGGTTTAGTAATCACATAATTTATTCTTTCGTTTAATGCTTGATAGTTTTCTCACAAAATAAGAGTAAAAAAAAAATTAATGCTATGTTCACTTCTGAAAATAGATGGGAGTAGAAGTTTGAATTAAAAATTACAGACTATTATAGAAAGTGTGTAGGACTTAACATTTGGTGATTTTCATAAATATTTGGATGATTGAGTTTTCATGTTTTCAAATTCAAATTCTACTTGATATTGAAGGTAAGCATAACATTCACTAAAAAAAAAAGAAAAAACCAAAACAAAACAAAATAAAAGGCACTTAGGCATGGGAACGTAGTCCAAATCTAGCTAATTTTTTTTACCAATGCACATGAGATGCTGGAAACTCCATACTTAATCATGTCACATGGCACACTAAAGAATAGAAAAGCTAAAATTGCTAAAATTAGCGCCTATTTGTGCACATGACCAATATGCTCGCCTACCAATTTTTTCCTCCTATATCGATCAACTCATCAATGAACTTGCGCAACTACATATGTAACCTATCTCTACACATTGTTCTCATTTGGAGCATCCCAAATGTTTCAGCTTTTATTCTTCCTTCTCTTGTCACTCATTCCCCATGTCATCTCCACTTCCTCCGATATCCGGCTCGATCTCAAGCATGTCGATGCCAACTCGGGATTTACCAGGGTCGAGCTCCTCCGACGGGCGGCAGTTAGGGGCGAGAGCAGGGCGACGCGGCTCATACACAACCCTACCGTCCGCGTGCCGGTCCAGTCTAACGAGGCTGAGTACTTGGTCGAGCTGGCGATCGGCTCGCCAGCTCAGCCTCTTCTGCTCATCGTTGACACTGGTAGCGATCTTATCTGGACTCAGTGCCAGCCCTGCCTCCAATGCTTCAACCAGAGCCTCTCTCTCTATGCTCCCTCGAGCTCGTCCACTTTTTCTAGGCTCTCTTGCTCTAGCAAGCTATGTCGAGCCCTTCCTCTCTCTGCGTGCCACGGAGTATGTATGTACATGTACGGTTATGGTGATAAATCTACCACCATAGGCATTTTGGGCGCCGAGACCTTCACCTTCGGTACCTCCACTAAAAGAGTCAAAATCTCCCGTCTCGGGTTCGGATGTGGGATTCTGAACCAAGGGATATTCCTAACCGAATCCGGCATTGCCGGTTTCGGCCGCGGACCCTTATCGTTAATCTCTCAGCTAAAAATCAAAAAGTTCTCTTACTGCTTCACTCCCATACACGACCACAAAAGAAGCCCCCTATTTCTTGGGACCTTAGCGAATCCAACAAGGATCCAAAGTGGATCCATCAAAACCACTCCACTAATAAAAAACCCGCTAAGGCCAAGCTTGTACTACCTCTCTCTCAACGGAATAACGGTCGGAAATAAACGCTTAAAAATACCAAAGTCGGTGTTCACTATAAAAGAAAACGGCAATGGTGGAGTTATAATAGATTCCGGCACCGGCGTTACCCGATTAAACCGGGTCGCGTACGATCAGGTAAAATCCGCATTTGCATCTCAATTAAAGCTCAGTGTCGTTAACGACTCTACAGGAACATTCGACGTCTGTTTCTCGGTGCCCTTGTCTACTTATTTGAGAGTTGAAGTGCCCAAGCTTATATACCATTTCAAAGGCGCGGATATGGATATACCGCAGGATAATTACGTGGTTCATTTAGACGATGGTGGTGGATTAATGTGCTTAATTGTATCAAAGTCGAATGATGTTTCGATAATAGGGAATATACAGCAACAAAATATGTGGATCGATTATGATTTGAAGAAGAACGAGTTGGGATTTGCTGCTGCTCAATGTGATCAGCTGTGACTTAGTTGGTTTCTAAATGATAGCATTAGCTTTAATTTGATACTAATATATGTGGAGGTGATTTATGTTTGTATTAGTGAAGGGAAAAGAATTATGACTTTTTAGTGATCTCGTCCTATTTGGGGATATCTTTTAAAAATGGAGTATATAATTTACGTAACCTTCCTAAAAAAAGTTTGTCTTAATATTGTTAATGAGTTAATTTTGCATAAGCATGAATGCCTGATTTTAACCTTTTTGGCATGATTGCTAAATTATATCTACATAAATCTGAGCCATCTGCAGAAGGTGTCACTGTGTATAGAAATAAATAAAACAACTTTTTTTTCGTATTTTGTCACCGTACCTAACTCACTCTACTTATAATTTTAAACAAACACTAAAGTCGTGCCTGCTCTTTTTTTTTTTAAAAAAAATAATAATAATAATATGCTATCGCTCCATTCAACTTGAGAATAAACTTAGCTACAGGGTGAAGCAATTAAAGTAATTAGGCATCTTAAAAAAAAAAAAAAAATTTGTAAAGAGGTTTGGCACAATAAGCTTCCCACAAGTCTCTACAAGAGTGAATCTCTGCCAACAACTGGCTCAAGGGGCGTTTCCTTTTTCCAAAAATTCTTCTATTCCGCTCTAGCTAAATAGTCCAACAAGAGATGGCAATTGTCGCTTATAACTCTCTCTCTCCTAAGGCATCTTCTTTGAGGCGCCTGCGGTACAGCTACTTAGGGATCGCTTATTTGAAAGCCCCCCCCCCCACAAGGATCTAGTAATATTGCAGCCAGCAAATAGGTGGTCAACCATCTCAGACCCTTCCAAACAAAGAGCGCACCTAGCTTCGCTCGCCCATCCCCTTTTGAGGAGGTTATCTACTGTTAGTATCCTATGCTTTAGCACAAGCCACCCAAATATTTTTTACTTTCAAAGAGGTTTTAATCTTCCACGGCTTAACGAAACTTGTGTCTTTTACTCCGCCGTTTTGCAAGAAGTTGTATAAAGATTTGACCGAAAACTCTTCTGACTTGGCCCATCTTCATCTGACTTCATCCTTTCTATTGTATAACATGATGTTGGAAAACTTCTCTTTTAGTTCCTGGATCAACTCACTATTATGTTGCGATCTTGGAGCAAACCCTCGCAGAATCTTGCGCCACTTCTACTGTTGTTTCGAAACACTTCCTTACACAGTAAGTTTTTCTCAGTAAAACATTAGAGACGCTAGGGTAGAGGGACATAAGGAACTGTCACACCAGATGTCCAACAAATAACTTACGCGGCCTTCGTCGCCAATCGAATAAGAAACTCCATACTTGAAGATATCCCCTGTTGTTAGAACACTCTGCCACCACTGTGAGTAAGGTCTTAAGGAAGTCTCTTCCCTGAGGGGTCTCCTTCAAGAGTAGTAGAGACTTTCAACAAGGACTCCACATTGCAGGTTTGTATCAGAGAGGAACCTCCCCACCATTTTCGTGAGTAGAGCTATATTCATGCCCTCTAAGTCCTTGATCTCTAGACCCCCTTATTTTCTACTTTTACACACCGTCTTCCAATGTATTAAGTAGTGCCCCTCAGCTACCTCGCTCCCTTCTTTCCAAACAAAAAGCCCTACGAAGACCCTCGATACGCCGGATAACCCACTTGGGCACTTTGAACACCAAGAAGAAGTAAAGTGGCAAGTTTGAGAGGATTGAGATCACGAGGACAAACCTACCTTCTTGGGAGAGGAGCATAGATTGCCACTCGTCTATCCTTTTCTCCACTTCATCTATGATGGGCCACTAGTTCGATTTACGTAGCTGCTCGGTCGTAAGGGGAAGGCCAAGGTAGCATATTGGGAAGGATCCCAATTTACAGTCTAGGATCACATCTAGCCGCTCATTCTGATGATCGTCACTAACTATGTAGAAAAGCTCGAGCTTATTTCTGTTGATTTTCAAACTGGAGGCCCACTGGAAGATTTCCCACACGAAAAAGGAGGTTCCTTAACTGTGTGCACTTTGTTTCATAGAAGAAAATTGTGTCATCGATATACTGAATAAAAGTAACTTTGCACTCCTCGGTAGGCCCGACTCCTCTCAAAAAGGCATTTCTGACAGCTTTATCCATTAGTCTCGCAAGGCCTTCTGCTACCAATAGGAAGAGGGAGGGGAGAGAGGATCTCCCTGATGTAGGCCCTTTTTAGCTTTGATCTATTTAGTGGGGGACCTATCAACCAAAATTGCGATTTTGGCATTGGCGGTGTATTATTCAATCCACTTGCTCTGCTTTTGGTTTGCTCCAAGCCATTGCAGTGTCTTTTGTACGAAACCTCGGCTCACTCTATCAAAAGCTTAATTAATGTGACTTTTCTTGTGACAATAGAAGCACTCCGCCTCGGATAGCGGCTTCTTCATTCTGTCCATCTTCGGTTGCTAATATTTTTGCCTCATTCTTTGCTTTAACTATCAGAGCTGTATCGCGGCTCTACATGCCAGATTCCTGAGTCATCTTTCGCATCTCATTCGAGAGAAGCGCCGCCGTGACCGCCTCCATGTTTATGGTCTCCTTACCATAAAGCAACATGATCACCAGATGCTCATATGTCACCGGTAATGAAGAAAGCAAAATCAGCACCTTGTCCTCGTCATTAAGATTGACTCCAATACTGGTCAATTGGGTCATCACCTTGTTGAACTCGTGCAGATGCTCACGTAGGCTAGCTGCTTCGTACATCTGCAATGTGAATAGTCGCTGCTTCAGATACAACCTATTCATTAAAGATTTGGTCATATATAGATCTTCCAATTTCTTTCACAACTTCACCAGTGTCACTCGCTGGTTATATTGTAAAGAATATCATTTGCTAACAATAGATGAAGCGTATTCAACGCTTTCCACTCCATCTTCTCCCATGCTGCATCCGTAATCTCTATTGGCTTTGCCTCTTTTCCGTTCAACGTTTGGTTCAAATCTTGATGTATCAAAACAGCTCGAATTTTAATCTATCATAAGCCGAAATTATTTTTACCGTCAAACTTCTCGATTTCGAACTTTGTGCCCATCTCCATCGATTTTTTTCGAAGATCGGTAATTTTTAGCTCTAATATCAATTGTTGGGAACCTGGAACTCGCCCTGGTACTAGGTTTTGTGAATCCATAATCCGCTCCGGTACCGACTGCTGTTAATTTGGTACTTGATCCAGTACTGGTTATTGGTATTTCGCAATAAAAACGGCAAATCGAATTTTTACCATAAACCCATCCCCTCAACGAAAACTTGAACCAACACAACCACAAAAAAGAGAAAAAATCAAAACAAAAAATACGGGTGAAATAAGATTCATTAACTAAGAGAAGAGTTACATGTGACTCTTATTCTAAATAGAGTAATTTCAATCAGTCACTCTTCCTGAATCTCTCTCTCTTCTTTCGTCTTCTATAACATGAGAAGATTTCTCTCTTTTACCTCTCACATGCACCCATGCACAAGGTGACTTCACCCCTACTCCTCATAAAAGCTTTCTACATTAGAGTTATATATAAAACTCTACCCAATATATGCCTAAATTTACATAAATTATAATTATATTCTAATTAATATTTAAATTCAAATTAATTTATCTTCAACAGATTTAAATATTAATTCTAATTCAATTAATATTTAATTACAAATCTAATCAATTCCATCAATGTAATTCTTTCATTACCTGAGGTGGCAAAATACCAACTAATTACATAATTAAATACTTAATAGAGCTATATTTATTTATTCTTATGAAATTTAGGACCTTCAATTGGAACAATCTCACTCATTAATTAAAGTCACAACTGATCACATTGCGCAGGAGCAAAAGATAACTTCTGATCGTCCAGATCGTAGACTATATGCATATTCTGTTGCTGAAAATTACCAATTATGGAGACTTCGCTGCCGGAGTTGGACATCTCCAAGCACATTAAACCGATGCTAGAATCCTGGAGCATGTAGTTGTCGCGCGGCAGATCCATATCAGCGCCTTCAAAGTGGAATATCAACTTCGGCACATCCACCTTGGCTGATGGAGACGACGGCAGCGAGAAGCAAAGGTCGTAGCCCTCTGCGGTGCCGTTAGCCACGGGCAGCTTCACCTACGACAAGAATGCGCTCCTCACGAGTTTGTAAGCAACCATGGTTAGTCGTGTGATGGACGTGCCGGAGTCTATGAACACTCCGCCCGTCCCGTTTTGCTGCAGAGTGAATGCCGACTTCGATATCGGGAGACGGGTTGTTGTAGAGCGAACGAAGAAAGTGAAATTAGCGCCTTGTCCTCGCCATCTAGATTGACTCTAATACTGATTAATCGGGTCACCACCTTATTGAACTCGTTCAGATGCTCATGTAGGCTAGCTGCTTCTTGCATCCGCAGCGTGAATAGTCGTTGCTTCATATGCAATATGTTCGTTAAGGATTTGGTCATGCACAGATCTTCCAATTTCTTTCACAACTTCGCCAGTGTCGACTTGCTGGCTATGTTGTAAAGAACCTCATCTGCGAACAATAGATGAAGCGTACTCAATATTTTTTGCTCCATCTTCTTCCATGCCACATCCATGATCTCTACCATCTTTGCCTCTTTCCCGTTCAATATGTGGTCCAAATCTTGTTGCATTAAAACAGCTCAAACTTTAATTTGCCATAAGCCGAAATTGTTCTTATCGTCAAACTTCTCGGTTTCGAACTTCGTGACCATCTTCGTCAATTTTTTTTGAAGATGGGTAATCTTTAGCTCTGATACCAATTGTTGGGAATCTGGTACTCGCATCGATACTAAATTTTGTGAATCTGCAACCCGCTTCGGTACCAACTGTTGTTGATTTGGTAGTTGATCCACTATCGGTTGTTGGGATTTCGTAACAGAAACATCAAATTGACACTGGTGAAATACAGGTGAAATAAAATTTGGTAGTTCATTTGGTAGTTGATCCACTACCGGTTGTTGGAACCAACACAATTACAAAAGAGAGAAAAAATCAAAACAGAAAATACGGGTGAAATAAGATTCATTAACCAAGAAAAAAATTATAGACTCCTCTTCTACATAGAGTAGTTTCAACCGAACTCTCTTTTTGAATCTTTGTCACCTTCTATAATATGAGAAGATTTATCTCTTTTACCTCTCACATGCACCCATGCACAAGGTACATGCAATCTATAACTCTATATTAATCCCTCTAATCTTTGTCCACGTGCCAAATTGTGGTTAATCCTCTATTTTTTTTTTTTTAAACTCAATTCTGAATCGGGGGGCTTCATTTTCCACGCCGATCATTCGTTTTCCACGCAGATCTATTGCTGCCTTTTGTAAACTAAATTCTAAACTGGGGCGCTTTGTTTTCCACGCTGATCCTTCGTTTTCCACGTCGATCTATTGTTGCCTTTTTTTAACTCAATTTTGAAGCGGGGCGCTTCATTTTTCATGTTGATTTATTGTTGCCGCTTTGTTTTCGTAGCTGGTACCCCTCACCGAAAAATAGATCTTTCACTGACTAGATTTTCAGTTAGAAATTTTAGAATATTTACATACAATATATTTAATTTGAAAATTTTTAAATACTCATGTGTATTTTTTTTTCAGGAAACATACACAATTTGCTAAAGTATTACTTTTTTCGACGAAATCCTCTTTAAATTGTTTTTTCTTTTGTTATTTGTTTAATAAGATTTATATATCTTATAATATATTTAAAACTAATTGTGTTCTTTTTGACTCGAAAATTTTATATCTCTGTCTATTTTTCAATCGTTTAATTCTTTATTTATAAGCTCTCCTAACTATTGGGATTCTATATATATTTAGTTTGTTTTAAATAGAAAATTATGTATATGTAATACCAAATAAAATTTTAGATCGTACCTTCTGCCATGATTTTTAATTTTCTAAAATTGGTTGTAGACGACGGTTCTTCCTTTCGATTCGTCCCGATTTGTCCTCGTGCGCAATCTGCAAAAAGCGGGATGTTTCCTGTTTATTCCCTTATCCCTGGAGATGGAGCCGTCACATGAAATTCGGAATAGAGTTAGACCGGGACTCCCGTTATGTCATATATATATATATATATATATATATATATATATATATATATATATATATATATATATATATATATATATATATATATATATATATATATATATATATATCGTAGGGCTACTATGCTCTTATGAGTATAAATCCCTTTGTACTCATAACTTTTTCGCCCTTGGATGAAGAAATGTGCGGTTAGGATGATAGTGGTCCCCCTAAGGTTTGCTAGGTTGTTGGTGAAATAGTATAAATCCTAGGAACTATTATAATCCTAACCGCACATTCTTTCATCCAAGGGATAAAAACTTATGAGTACGAAAGGATTTTATTCATAAGAGTATAGTAGCCGAACCCTATATATATAAGGATGTTTTAATCACGTCCGTCCATCAAGGATGTGTCCAGATACATCCTAACCGATTGGATTGACTGTATCTTTAAATATCGCATTGAATAAATCACGTGGGCCACATCCAACATTCTCTTACTTGGCCTAGTGATATATTCAATACTGTATAGACGATGTAAAACTTTATTTGGTACCCACCAAATTATACAGTTAAAATCTCCAATTCAACTAGGAAATAATAATACTTTGATCATAGCGGTCATATCCAAAATGAACACTTCCTTCTATATATCAAAAGTATGTATTTCTTAATAAATATCTTTATGAGTAATAACTATATGAACTTACTATAAGTTCAACTCAGAGTCCCACTTTAATGCACAAATATAACTTTATGCACAAAAATGTGCAAAATAAAATGTTCTTATTCAAATAAAAATAATCACTGAAGTATTTATACAAGAAGAAAAAAACTCAAACTGTAAATGAACTCAAGATACCCATACGATCAATATGATCCTATAATATTCGAAAATTTAAATTCGGATTCAATATAGAAATCATGTTAAAAAAGGTTTCAGTGGTTTTCCGATGACTGTATAAATTGATACAGATACAGTTGAATAGTGGATGACTTAAGTGAATAGTAACCTAAAAAGTTTATTGAATTTCCGACCAGCATTGGCCAATCGACCGTTCGGAGTCCGAATCCGACGATCCAAGTAGTCGATTTTAACGGCCTCATCGATCTGAGCGCAATGGCGCAGTCAAAATTTACGTTTGACAACCCTAGAACCTCGAAAAGCGTGCCAAACTACAAATGACACTATATAAGATGGATTTACATTTTCTCTGGACCTAAATCCAACGAACCAAAATTGCTACTTAATAGGTTTCGACGAGTCGGACGTCGTGGCGAAGTCTATTTTTCCGAATGGCGATTCTAATGCCTCGAAAAACATGAAAAATAGTAAAAATTACAGTATTTTACACATTGGACCCTATATTTTATGCTCCGATTTTTGTGCAATTTCTGGAAGAGGGACCTGATTGCGAAACTTAACTCTTGTGAAGGACCCAGATCTAAATATCAAGAGTTGAGGGGGTTAGTGGCATTTTGTTACAAAGGTGTATAAATATATGCGTTAAGGTTTTTCTTGAAACCCTAGAGCCAGAACTTGCACCCAGCCACCATCTTCAGCCTCTTCATCTCCCCCTCTCTCTCTCCCGAGCGTTACACCGCCGGCCGCCGCTGCACCTCGCCGGAAATAGGAGAAGGATCAACAAAGACGCTTGATCTCGGGTGGGGTGGAGATGAAAGCAACAAGAGGACTTGGGATAGCTCCAGACCGCATCTGGAGTCATCTCTGTGTTTCTAAGACTAAACCCGAGGAACTCTGACACCCTGCTACGCCGCGCGCCGCCGGCGGAGATCTTCTTTTTCTTCCTTGGCTCCGGTGAGGTAAGGGTCCTCTTCTTCTTCATTTTTGTTGCTTTATGGACCAATCCGATCTTCCTCTGACATCAAGAGGATCTCCTTTGTGAAGCCCCGAGTTCTGCCGTGCTCCGGTTAACCGGCGGGAGCAACCTTGTCGCCGGAACCCTAGATTCGGCCAGATCTGTGCAGGGACTTCATCCAACCATTGGAAATTAGATCAGGCATGTTGGGAAGCTTCTATTTATCGGCGGTAAGATCTCCACGAAGTTTAGGAAGCATCGGGCGGTGTGGGTCATCTTCCTCTTGGCCGAGCTCCACCGCCCGGCGCCGTCGCTGCCCCACACCGCCGGCTACACCCTTGGGAAGCTCCACAGCACCAAGTGGAACCGTTCTCTGCCCTTGCTCGAACCTAGAATCCATTGGTTGAAGATCCGCCATTAGAGGTGTAGGACCCCCGAACCCCATGCAGCGTTCTTCCGATGAATCCACTGTTAGAACACCTGGTGTTGGTGTATCTGTCCCATGGTGCATCAATAGGATGTCACAGATGGGCCCTGTAGGGTTTTATTAGCTGTGTTGGCTTTCGGCTGGGTTTGCCGGAATTTTGAAAGAGAATTAGGCCAATCTGACATCGGAAATGGATTCAGCACGGAAAAACGCTTGAAACCGACTATTTGCTTGTTAAATTCTGAGTCCGGATGCCCAAAAACAGACTCCCGGGAGTTTTACTGGTTTTTCGGTGCATGGGGGTGTTGTGGACCGGCGGGGGTGCCACGTGGCAGCCGCTGATTGGGCGGTGCACGCGGCCCGGTCCACGGAACGACCTGGAAGGCCCGGGGTGCACGGCAAGAGGCGTGGACCGGCGGGAATCCACGTGGCAGCGCGGGATTGGTCGGTTCACACGGCGCGGTCCACCGAGCGTTGGCGCGGGTGCATGGGCCGGCGCTGTGGACACGTGGCAGGTCGCTATTGGCGGGCGTAGTGTGCGCGGTCCACGGGGACTCGCGGCATGGAGCATGCACCAGGGCGCGCCACGTGGCGGCCTGCGAGTGGCCGGCTCACGCGCGCGCGGTCCACGCAGCGTGCGCGCCAGGCAGGGCCGTACCGGCCGTACTGGCGGGCAGGTGGGGGCAGGTGAGCTGCTCCACCCACCCCGCTAAACGGGCAGGTGGACACGCGGCGCTTCCCGACGGGGCTTGCACGGCTGTCCGGTGTTCGGTGGACACGTGTCAAGCCCCAGGGCAGGTCGGACCAGGTGGGCGTCCGGCTGGATCCCGTGTGCGGCCTGGGCCGGGCCGGGCCGCACTGTGCGCGCCCGAAACCGGCCGGGCCGGGCCGCACTATGCGCGCCCGAATTCGGGCTGGGCCGCACTGTAGCCGCCCGGAAACCTGGACACATCCGGTATTAATTGAATTGTTTCTTTTGGACTATAAAAGGAGCCCGAGCTGCATTCTTGAGCCGTTTTCTCCTCTTTCCAGGCTTCAAACCCCCGAGCTCCCTTCTTGACATTTGTTCTTCTTCAAGTGCTTCTTCCACCTGCAGAGTTTTGGGATTTTTCGGGACACGCATCCCGAGGTTACAGATTTTATGGCGCGGTGCGACGTTCTTTTTCCGGTGATCTTCTTCGTCACAGTTCAGTGTTGGCACTCCCCTGGGCTACCCCGACCTTCGATTTTGGCGATTCTTGCGCCGACTTACTCCAGAGAGGTAGGGCTTTATATTTTGTATTGATCGCGCTCTCCCATTCCGAGTTTTTGGCATGGATCCCGAGGTGCCTTGTGACCCCCTTTTTCTGTCTGGTTTTGGGGACAGCATTGGAGTGTTTTAGCCATATCTTTGCGTACGAGCATCGGATTGAGGCGTGCTTATACAAGTTTTTCATCTACAGATCACAAGGAACAAGCTCATATTTTTCTTGGATTTTTCCAGAGTTTCTTTTGGAGGTGAAAATCCCGTTTTTCCTGTATTCAGCGCTACAGTTTTTGTGCAGTAATCTTTTGAGTATACTGCCTTGCCGAATTTGTATCTTGACCTTCGGAACTCGGATTTGGGCGTGCAGGGTACCGTTTCGAAGATATCGATGCGAGGATCACTGTGATTTTTTTATTGGAATTTTCTGGGCATTTTCAGCAGGTGAAAAAGGGGAAACTTTGTGACTGAAATTCTGTGTATGTTTTTATGGACAGTTTTGGAGTTGAAGTATAATTGTGGACTTTGTGTTGTACCTCGGAGAGTTTGTGTGTGCTGGAATCCTTTGGAGTAGGAGATTTGGATTCTTGGGTATTTTCAGCTGTACGATCCCGGACAGTTAGCACGTTCAGGTGGGTGACCTTGCTTGCAAAATCTATGGACTGCGTGCTAATTCTATGATTGTAGGACCATGCATGTTAGTGATTGGACTTGTTATCATGAGAGAACTGAATGTTAGTAGATATATTCATGTGAGAACTGAATGTTAGTAGATATATTCATGTGAGAACTGAATATTAGTATTTTATCTTCTGAAAACTGAATATTAGCACTCCTGTGTATTAGATGGTGGACCGTATGATCTTTTTGTGATCCCTACATTATATTTAAATATTAAATCTTGGAACTTGACCTAGCACCCCTGCCATATGTATCATGTTCAGTCAGACTGTAGAAAACTTCAACTTGGCTAGGTTCTTTATTGTTCTAGACATTCCCACATCACGGTATTATACTTGTCATTCTGGACTTAGCTTTTCTTGCCCGGGTTGCGGGCTGAGGGTCAGGTGGTTGTGGGATGCTTTTGCACTCGTGTCTGGGGACCGAGTGGAGTTGATAGCCGTCTGTAGATTCAGTTTCTTTGGGAAAGTGATAGTGATGGTGGATCTGAGTTCTTAGGAACTGTCTGAGTGACAGTGAATCTCAGCTGGGTAGATTCCAGCCAGTGAGTGCGACAGTGATTTGTTGAGTCGGGTGGGATAGCACCAGATTATCGAGTCGAGTTATTGTTTCGGCAACCGCGAACTGTGGGCGGTTGGACCGACTAGTGTTATGCATCAGTTGGGACTGGGTTTTTTGCATTGTGGATTGAGTGAGTCTCCACCTTGAGCATAGCGTCGACTTTTATCTGATTTACTGAGATATTCAGCAGAGCAGTTGGACTTGGGCCACATTTTGACTCGAGCGGGTTGCTCCCCTCGAGTGCCCTTCCGGAGTAGGCGAGACCGGGTTGTCGTACCGGCGTTGAGTTGAGCTTTTACCGGGTTGTCGTACCGGTGTTGAGTTGAGCTTTTGCCGGGTTGTTGTACCGGCGTGAGTATTGAGTTCCTCTTTCCCGACTTGTCGACGCATTTGTTCCCCTAGCATATTGTTCTTCCTGTTCCACTCGTAGAGCATCTAGATAGAGGCATTGTAGCTGTAGACTTTACTTCTCCAGTTTTTCCTTACAGCACTGCATATTTTATTCTATGCCTCTAGTAGACTTGGTGGGCAGACCGTCGGGTTTGTTGGCGGCACCCACTGAGAACTACTGTGGGATGTAGTTCTCACATCCGTCGTGGTGTTTTTCCCCAGGGACTTCTGCTCCAGTTCCTGCAGCTCCTGTAGCTGATCCAGCTCCTTCGGACCGAGGTAAGGGAGTCGCGAGATAGATCCCTTCCCGTCAGCTTCTGAGTAGCGAGAGTAGATGTACCCCTTACTACTTTTGGATGTGTTTTGTGGAGTGGCTTTGTAGTGAGGTATCGAGTTGTACTTTCCTTTTCTGCTGTTCTGAGAGACACTTGTATCAGGTGAGGTTGGTTGTATATTTGGAAGTTGTAGTTGTATTATTGTAGCTTTTATTTTTTCTTTTACTATTTCAACTCTGATATCTGCTAGATTAGAGGTTCTCTTGCAGGTTAGTCGCTACGTCTATAAGGGGCTTCTCGTATGGGCGGCGGATCTGTTGGCGGGCCCGGGTCGCAGTATCGACCCCGGGGCGTGACAGATTAGAGTGGTATCAGAGCCTAGGATATAGGTCTTGGAGGACTTAGGAACCCTAGGCTTGTGGTTGGACCCTAGGATGACCCACGTGAGAGCCGTGATTTTAGCGAGAGTCTCGATTGGGTTTTAACTCTCCCCAGCGGTTTGGGATGAGTGATTGACATGTTTTCCTTTGGTGGTAACTATGTTGGCTGCAGACAACATAGTACTTCGGGAAGGGGAACATGCCTTTTTGACTTTCGCTAGATTGGGTCGAGTGTTGATTTGGGTTCTGACTTTTGCTTTGCCCCTCAGGTGGGGATGCCTCCTCGACGCTCGATGGTGACGCGTTCTCAGCCTTCTTCTTCTGAGCCCGAGCAGGAGGACTCGGGGCAGGGACAGGAGAGAGAGGTTCTGGAGCTTCGTGCCCAGGTGGCACAGTTGGCAGAGGCATCTCAGCGCCAGGAGGAGGCTTCTCGGCGCCAGGATGAGGCATTGGGACGGCTGGTGCTCTTGATGGAGCAGAGAGCGCAGCCGGCGGTAGTACCCCCTGAGAGTTCGCCAGTGCCTTCTTCCCCTGTTGTGGCGCCCCCTTTTGTGCAGCCTGCACCGGCAGTTCCGGTGGAGCCAGTTTCTAGTAGGCCACCGGCTGGGATGACTGGATCGTTGACTTCGGCAGAGCAGCGGGAGGTGGTGGATCTTTTGATGAGGTTCCGCCGGTTTGATCCGCCCCGCTTTTCGGGTATGAGTGTTGAGCCGTGGGCGGCCGAGTCGTGGATTACGGCCATGGAGCGCCATTTCGAGAGCCTATTTGTTGATGAGAGGTTTCGAGTTATTTTGGCTACTCACTTCCTGGAGAGCAACGCCGAGGCATGGTGGCGGCGTGTGCGACCAGCTGGTCCGCCTGGGATGCAGCTTCTTTCGTGGGCAGAGTTTCGCAGTTTGCTTCTTGGGGCCTTCTTTCCAGAGAGTGTTCGGCAGAGCTTGGAGGAGCAGCTGAGGAATCTCCGCCAGGGAGATAGGCCCGTACACATGTATATAGCCGATTTCAATCGGCTGTTAGCCTGTATGCCCCACGTGGCCAGAGATGAGGGCCACCGGATCTATATGTTTGAGAGAGGGTTGCGTAGAGACATCTATCAGTTTGTCCGCTCTCGTAGACTACAGACCTTGGAGGCCTCGATGGAGCAGGCCTTATATGTGGAGAGTGGAGAGACAGTGATGGCGGAGGTGGTTCCAGCCCCCATAGAGATTCCTGGGGCGAAGCGCCCGGCGCCGTTGGAGGCGGGACAGTCTAGTCGACAGGGACCCCCGAGACCTCCACGGTTCCACTCGCAGGGTCGGGGGTATCAGGGGCGGCAGAGATCGGGGGCCTCTCGGCAGTCTCAGCAGCAGCGTAGACCACCTCGACAGCAGCAGTCCTCGTAGCAGCAGCAGACTTCACGGCAGCCGCGCCCCGACCGATGTATCATTTGTGGAGGACCGCACCCACCGACTCTGTGCCCGCAGAGGCAGGGCCGCTGTTTCCGCTGCGGGCAGTCCGGTCACTTCGCGAGTACGTGCCCTAGAGCCGGTCATCCAGCTCACTCCTCAGCTTCGGCACCTTATGTTCCTCGTTACCCACCTGGGCCTTCTGCAGCCTACGGCCGGCCAGACTATGCTTCTTCGTCTTCGCGACAGACGGAGCGACGTCCCCCGGCGACGAGCGGTCGAGTCTATACCGCTCAGGTTGAGGACGCTACAGCAGCAGAGCAGGTCGTCGCAGGTATTATTTTGATTTCTGCAGTTCGTTCTCGTGCTATTTTCGATACCGGTGCATCGCATTCTTTTATCAGTAGAGCATTTGCATCCCTACATGGTATAGAGGTAGTTTCTTTACCGCATGCATTAGAGGTTCACATACCAGATCATGTATTGCATGTCGAGGAGTACTGTAGGGATTGCCCTGTGCAGTTGGGATCCTGGATTTTGCCGGTTGACTTGCTTGTCCTGCGGCAGCTCCAGGATTTCGATGTCGTACTTGGTATGGACTGGTTGTCTCGGTATTATGCTACCATAGACTGCAGAGAGAGGACGGTGACCCTCCGCGAGCCGGGACAGGAGGAGTTTGTTTTCAGGGGCTGTCAGAGCTCCTTGTTCGCGGCGACGATTTCTTCGGCGAGGGCTAGGCGGATGATGAGTAGAGGCTACACCGCCTTCCTGGCGACGATTGTGGAGGTGCCTACGGCGGCACTGGGACTCGAGGATATTCCTGTTGCCTGCGAGTTCCCAGATGTGTTTCCCCCGGAGCTGACGACTATGCCGCCGGAGAGGGAGATAGAGTTTGTGATTGATGTGGTACCAGGAACCACACCAATCTCAAAGGCACCGTATAGGATGGCGCCTGCTGAGTTGAGAGAGTTAAAGGCCCAGCTTCAGGATTTGATGGATAGGGGCTTTGTTTGGCCCAGTGTTTCTCCGTGGGGAGCGCCAGTATTATTTGTAAAGAAGAAGGATGGGTCACTTCGTTTGTGTGTGGATTACCGAGAGTTGAATAAAGTGACCATCCGGAATAAGTATCCCCTACCACGGATAGATGATTTGTTTGATCAGTTGCAGGGAGCGTCGGTGTTCTCGAAGATTGATCTCCAGTCAGGTTACCACCAGCTGAGGGTGAGGGCCGAGGACATCCCCAAGACGGCTTTTAGATCCCGGTATGGGCATTATGAGTTCACAGTTATGCCTTTTGGTTTGACTAATGCCCCTGCTGCATTTATGGACTTGATGAACCGGGTATTCCAGCCGTACTTGGACCGGTTTGTGGTCGTTTTCATTGATGATATTTGATCTACTCCCGGAGCGATGTGGAGCACGAGGAGCACTTGAGGATAGTGCTACAGCTTCTACTTGAGAGGAAGTTGTATGCCAAGCTTAAGAAGTGTGAGTTCTGGCTTCGGGAGGTTGCATTCTTGGGCCACAAAGTATCAGCCGCAGGAGTGGCAGTTGACCCGACAAAGATTGATACAGTTCGGGATTGGCCACGACCGACGACGGTCACGGAGGTTCGGAGCTTTCTGGGCTTAGCAGGCTACTACCGTCGGTTCGTAGAGGGCTTTGCGAAGCTCTCTACTCCCCTGACCAGTCTGACTAGGAAGGGGACCAAGTTTGTTTGGACTGAGCAGTGTCAGCAGAGTTTTGAGGAGCTGAAGAGGAGATTGATCTCAGCACCAGTTCTTGCACTGCCAGTGATGGGTGACGGTTTCGTGATTTACAGTGACGTCTCGCACAACGGTTTAGGATGTGTGCTGATGCAGCATGGTAGGGTAATTGCTTATGCTTCCCGGCAATTAAAGGATTATGAGAAGAATTACCCTACTTATGATTTGGAGCTGGCAGCTGTGGTGTTCGCATTGAAGCTGTGGCGACATTACCTCTATGGGGAGCATTGTGAGATCTACACAGATCATAAGAGCTTAAAGTATTTGTTCACTCAAAAGGAACTAAACCTGAGGCAACGCCGGTGGTTAGAATTGCTAAAGGATTACGATGTGAGTATCCTTTATCATCCCGGCAAGGCCAATGTAGTAGCAGATGCTTTGAGCCGGAGGTCAGGGCAGAATTTGAGTGTGTTGATCACACAGCAGGCACCACTGATTGAGCAGATGAGGCGACTCCAGATTGAGGTGGTATCCCCTGGGGTCTCTGCTAGACTTATGTCTATGGTCTTGCAGCCCACTCTGTTGGACAGGATCAGGGAGACGCAGAGTGAGGACCCCCACTTAGAGAGGATTAGATCCCAGATTCAGGTGGATCAGATAGGGGATTTTACTGTGGATAGCTCGGGAGTACTGCGGTACAGGGACCGAGTATGTGTGCCTTCGGATCTAGAGATCAGAGACCAGATTTTGAGGGAAGCCCATTATACGCCTTATACCATTCATCCTGGTGGTACTAAGATGTATAAGGACCTCAAGGCACAGTTTTGGTGGTCCGGAATGAAGCGGGACATTGGAAGATTCGTGGCTCATTGTTTAACTTGCCAGCAAGTGAAAGCTGAGCACCGAGTTCCTGCTGGCAAGTTACAGAGTCTTCCAATTCCCAAGTGGAAATGGGACCACATTACAATGGACTTCGTTACAGGGCTACCGAGAGCGCAGAGTGGAGCCGACGCAGTTTGGGTTATTGTGGATAGACTCACCAAGTCTGCACATTTCTTGCCTGTTCAGATGACTTGGTCTTTGGAGCGTCTGGCACAGTTGTATTTGGACGAGATAGTGAGGCTACATGGGGTACCAGCGTCGATCGTATCAGATCGGGATCCGAGATTTGTGTCACACTTTTGGAGGAGTATACAGTCAGTCTTGGGGACCCAGCTCAGGTTTAGCACTGCTTTCCACCCACAGACTGATGGCCAGTCCGAGCGCACCATACAGACCCTCGAGGATATGTTGAGAGCGTGCGTTATGGATTTTGGAGGAGGGTGGTACCGACACTTACCTTTGGTTGAGTTTGCGTACAACACAGCTATCAGGCGAGCATTCAGATGGCTCCGTTTGAGGCGTTGTATGGACGCAAGTGGTCGGTCACCCTTGTATTGGAGTGACGTGGGTGAGAGGAGGACTTTGGGACCGGATTTATTGTTGGAGGCTGAAGAGAAGGTCAGAGTTGTTCGCCGACATCTTGAGATAGCCCAGAGTCGTCAGAGGAGCTACGCTGATACTCGGCGGCGAGACCTAGAGTTTCAGATTGGTGATCATGTCTTCTTGAAGGTCTCGCCTTCGAAAGGGCTCCGAAGATTTGGAGTGCGTGGGAAGCTTAGTCCCCGCTTTGTTGGACCCATTGAGATACTTGAGAGGGTAGGCCCCGTGGCTTATAGAGTTGCTCTTCCTCCGCGCTTAGCTGGTGTGCACGATGTTTTCCATGTCTCAGCTCTGAGGAGATATGTGTTTGATCCGTCGCACGTGATTGACTTCACTTCGTTGGAGATCGGCGAGGACATGGTGTACGAGGAGCGCCCGTTGCGAATTCTTGCTCGCGAGGTGAGGGAATTGCGCAACCGGGCCATTCCTTATGTGAAGATCTTGTGGAGCAATCACGAGGAGCGAGAGGCCACCTGGGAGTTTGGAGTCAGAGATGAGAGCTGCCTACCCTTTTCTGTTCGAGACTACTGATTGAGGTACGCTTGTCTTACTTTACTTTGTTTCGGAGACGAAACTTCTTTTTAGTGGGGGAGGATGTAGGACCCCGAACCCCATGCAGCGTTCTTCCGATGAATCCACTGTTAGAACACCTGGTGTTGGTGTATCTGGCCCATGGTGAATCAATAGGATGTCACAGATGGGCCCTGTAGGGTTTTATTAGCTGTGTTGGCTTTCGCTGGGTTTGCCGTAATTTTGAAAGAGAATTAGGCCAATCTGACGTCGGAAATGGATTCAGCATGGAAAAACGCTTGAAAACGACTATTTGCTTGTTAAATTCTGAGTCCGGATGCCCAAAAACGGACTCCCGGGAGTTTTACTGTTTTTCGGTGCATGGGGGTGGTTGTGGACCGGCGGGGGTGCCATGTGGCAGCCGCTGATTGGGCGGTGCACGCGGCCCGGTCCAAGGAACGACCTGGAAGGCCCGGGGTGCACGGCAAGAGGCGTGGACCGGCGGGAATCCACGTGGGCAGCGCGGGATTGGTCGGTCCACCGAGCCTTGGCGCGGGTGCATGGGCCGGCGCTGTGGACACGTGGCAGGTCGCTATTGGCGGGCGTAGTGTGCGCGTCCACGGGGACTCGCGGCATGGAGCATGCACCAGGGCGCGCCACGTGGCGGCCTGCGAGTGGCCGGCTCACGCGCGCGCGTCCACGCAGCGTGCGCGCCAGGCAGGGCCGTACCGCCGTACTGGCGGGCAGGTGGGGGCAGGTGAGCTGCTCCACCCACCCCGCTGACCGGGGAGGTGGACACGCGGCGCTTCCCGACGGGGCTTGCACGCTGTCCGGTGTTCGGTGGACACGTGTCAAGCCCCAGGGCGGGTCGGACCAGTGGGCGTCCGGCTGGATCCCGTGTGCGGGCTGGGCCGGGCCGGGCCGCACTGTGCGCGCCCGAAACCGGCCGGGCCGGCCGCACTGTGCGCGCCCGAATTCGGGCTGGGCCGCACTGTAGCCGCCCGAATCTTGGGCTGGGCCGCACTGTAGCCGCCCGAAACCGGGACACATCCGGTATTAATTGAATTGTTTCTTTTGGCCTATAAAAGGAGCCCGAGCTGCATTCTTGAGCCGTTTTCTCCTCTTTCCAGGCTTCAAACCCCCGAGCTCCCTTCTTGACATTTGTTCTTCTTCAAGTGCTTCTTCCACCTGCAGAGTTTTGGGATTTTTCGGGACACGCATCCCGAGTTTACAGATTTTACGGCGCGGTGCGACGTTCTTTTTCCGGTGATCTTCTTCGTCACAGTTCAGTGTTGGCACTCCCTGGGCTACCCCGACCTTCGATTTGGCGATTCTTGCGCCGACTTACTCCAGAGAGGTAGGGCTTCAATTTTCGTATTGATCGCGCTCTCCCATTCCGAGTTTTTGGCACGGATCCCGAGGTGCCTTGTGACCCCCTTTTTCTGTCTGGTTTTGGGGACAGCATTGGAGTGTTTTAGCCATATCTTTGCGTACGAGCGTCGGATTGAGGCGTGCTTATACAAGTTTTTCATCTACAGATCACAAGGAACAAGCTCGTATTTTCTTGGATTTTTCCAGAGTTTCTTTTGGAGGTGAAAATCCCGTTTTTCCTGTATTCAGTGCTACAGTTTTTGTGCAGTAATCTTTTGAGTATACTGCCTTGCCGAATTTGTATCTTGACCTTCGGAACTCGGATTTGGGCGTGCAGGGTACATTTCGAAGATATCGACGCGAGGATCACTGTGATATTTTTATGGAATTTTCTGGGCATTTTCAGCAGGTGAAAAAGGGGCAACTTTGTGACTGAAATTCTGTGTATGTTTTTATGGACAGTTTTGGAGTTGAAGTGTAATTGTGGACTTTGTGTTGTACCTAGGAGAGTTTCGTGTGTTGCTGAATCCTTTGGAGTAGGAGATTTGGATTCTTGGGTATTTTCAGCTGTACGATCCCGGACAGTTAGCACGTTCAGGTGGGTGACCTTGCTTGCAAAATCTATGGACTGCGTGCTAATTCTATGATTGTAGGACCAT
This sequence comes from Tillandsia leiboldiana, assembly GCA_029204045.2. Taxonomy (NCBI): domain Eukaryota; kingdom Viridiplantae; phylum Streptophyta; class Magnoliopsida; order Poales; family Bromeliaceae; genus Tillandsia; species Tillandsia leiboldiana. The sequence continues at coordinate 5,808,722 of CM055068.1, read as the reverse complement.
GCATGTTAGTGATTGGACTTGTTATCATGAGAGAACTGATGTTGTAGATATTATGTGAGAACTGAATGTTAGTAATATTTCATGTGAGAACTGAATATTAGTATTTTATCTTCTGAAAACTGAATATTAGCACTCCTGTGTATTAGATGGTGGACCGTATGATCTTTTTGTGATCCCTACATTATATTTAAATATTAAATCTTGGAACTTGACCTAGCACCCCTGCCATATGTATCATGTTCAGCCAGACTGTAGAAAACTTCAACTTGGGCTAGGTTCTTTATTGTTCTAGACATTCCCACATCACGGTATTATACTTGTCATTCTGGACTTAGCTTTTCTCGCCCGGGTTGCGGCTGAGGGTCGGGTGGTTGTGGGATGCTTTTGCACTCGTGTCTGGGGACCGAGTGGAGTTGATAGCAGTCTGTAGATTCGGTTTCTTTGGAAAGTGATAGTGATGGTGGATCTGAGTTCTTGGAACTGTCTGAGTGACAGTGAATCTCAGCTGGGTAGATTCCAGCCAGTGAGTGAGACAGTGATTTGTTGAGTCGGGTGGGAGAGCACCAGATTATCGACTCGAGTTATTGTTTCGGCAACCGCGAACTGTGGGTTTTGGACCGACTAGTGTTATGCATCAGTTGGGACTGGGTTTTGCATTGTGGATTGAGTGAGTCTCCACCTTGAGCATAGCGTCGACTTTTATCTGATTTACTGAGATATTCAGCAGAGCAGTTTGGACTTGGGCCACATTTTGACTCGAGCGGTCGCTCCCCTCGAGTGCCCCTCCGGAGTAGGCGAGACGGGTTGTCGTACCGGCGTTGAGTTGAGCTTTTACCGGGTTGTCGTACCGGTGTTGAGTTGAGCTTTTGCCGGTTGTTGTACCGCGTGAGTATTGAGTTCCTCTTTCCCGACTTGTCCGACGCATTTGCTTCCCCTAGCATATGTTCTTCCGTTCCACTCGTAGAGCAT
>CM055068.1:5781812-5807653 GCA_029204045.2 Tillandsia leiboldiana | reverse complement strand
CGTATGGGCGGCGGATCTGTTGGCGGGCCCGGGTCGCAGTATCGACCCCGGGGCGTGACAGATTAGAGTGGTATCAGAGCCTAGGATATAGGTCTTGGAGGACTTAGGAACCCTAGGCTTGTGGTTGGACCCTAGGATGACCCACGTGAGAGCCGTGATTTTAGCGAGAGTCTCGATTGGGTTTTAACTCTCCCCAGCGGTTTGGGATGAGTGATTGACATGTTTTCCTTTGGTGGTAACTATGTTGGCTGCAGACAACATAGTACTTCGGGAAGGGGAACATGCCTTTTTGACTTTCGCTAGATTGGGTCGAGTGTTGATTTGGGTTCTGACTTTTGCTTTGCCCCTCAGGTGGGGATGCCTCCTCGACGCTCGATGGTGACGCGTTCTCAGCCTTCTTCTTCTGAGCCCGAGCAGGAGGACTCGGGGCAGGGACAGGAGAGAGAGGTTCTGGAGCTTCGTGCCCAGGTGGCACAGTTGGCAGAGGCATCTCAGCGCCAGGAGGAGGCTTCTCGGCGCCAGGATGAGGCATTGGACGGCTGGTGCTCTTGATGGAGCAGAGAGCGCAGCCGGCGGTAGTACCCCCTGAGAGTTCGCCAGTGCCTTCTTCCCCTGTTGTGGCACCCCTTTTGTGCAGCCTGCACCGGCAGTTCCGGTGGAGCCAGTTTCTAGTAGGCCACCGGCTGGGATGACTGGATCGTTGACTTCGGCAGAGCAGCGGGAGGTGGTGGATCTTTTGATGAGGTTCCGCCGGTTTGATCCGCCCCGCTTTTCGGGTATGAGTGTTGAGCCGTGGGCGGCCGAGTCGTGGATTACGGCCATGGAGCGCCATTTCGAGAGCCTATTTGTTGATGAGAGGTTTCGAGTTATTTTGGCTACTCACTTCCTGGAGAGCAACGCCGAGGCATGGTGGCGGCGTGTGCGACCAGCTGGTCCGCCTGGGATGCAGCTTCTTTCGTGGGCAGAGTTTCGCAGTTTGCTTCTTGGGGCCTTCTTTCCAGAGAGTGTTCGGCAGAGCTTGGAGGAGCAGCTGAGGAATCTCCGCCAGGAGATAGGCCCGTACACATGTATATAGCCGATTTCAATCGGCTGTTAGCCTGTATGCCCCACGTGGCCAGAGATGAGGGCCACCGGATCTATATGTTTGAGAGAGGGTTGCGTAGAGACATCTATCAGTTTGTCCGCTCTCGTAGACTAACAGACCTTGGAGGCCTCGATGGAGCAGGCCTTATATGTGGAGAGTGGAGAGACAGTGATGGCGGAGGTGGTTCAGCCCCCATAGAGATTCCTGGGGCGAAGCGCCCGGCGCCGTTGGAGGCGGGACAGTCTAGTCGACAGGGACCCCCTGAGACCTCCACGGTTCCACTCGCAGGGTCGGGGGTATCAGGGGCGGCAGAGATCGGGGGCCCTCTCGGCAGTCTCAGCAGCAGCGTAGACCACCTCGACAGCAGCAGTCCTCGTAGCAGCAGCAGACTTCACGGCAGCCGCGCCCCGACCGATGTATCATTTGTGGAGGACCGCACCCACCGACTCTGTGCCCGCAGAGGCAGGGCCGCTGTTTCCGCTGCGGGCAGTCCGGTCACTTCGCGAGTACGTGCCCTAGAGCCGGTCATCCAGCTCACTCCTCAGCTCGCACCTTATGTTCCTCGTTACCCACCTGGGCCTTCTGCAGCCTACGGCCGGCCAGACTATGCTTCTTCGTCTTCGCGACAGACGGAGCGACGTCCCCCGGCGACGAGCGGTCGAGTCTATACCGCTCAGGTTGAGGACGCTACAGCAGCAGAGCAGGTCGTCGCAGGTATTATTTTGATTTCTGCAGTTCGTTCTCGTGCTATTTTCGATTACCGGTGCATCGCATTCTTTTATCAGTAGAGCATTTGCATCCCTACATGGTATAGAGGTAGTTTCTTTACCGCATGCATTAGAGGTTCACATACCAGATCATGTATTGCATGTCGAGGAGTACTGTAGGGATTGCCCTGTGCAGTTGGGATCCTGGATTTTGCCGGTTGACTTGCTTGTCCTGCGGCAGCTCCAGGATTTCGATGTCGTACTTGGTATGGACTGGTTGTCTCGGTATTATGCTACCATAGACTGCAGAGAGAGGACGGTGACCCTCCGCGAGCCGGGACAGGAGGAGTTTGTTTTCAGGGGCTGTCAGAGCTCCTTGTTCGCGGCGACGATTTCTTCGGCGAGGGCTAGGCGGATGATGAGTAGAGGCTACACCGCCTTCCTGGCGACGATTGTGGAGGTGCCTACGGCGGCACTGGGACTCGAGGATATTCCTGTTGCCTGCGAGTTCCCAGATGTGTTTCCCCCGGAGCTGACGACTATGCCGCCGGAGAGGGAGATAGAGTTTGTGATTGATGTGGTACCAGGAACCACACCAATCTCAAAGGCACCGTATAGGATGGCGCCTGCTGAGTTGAGAGAGTTAAAGGCCCAGCTTCAGGATTTGATGGATAGGGGCTTGTTTGGCCCAGTGTTTCTCCGTGGGGAGCGCCAGTATTATTTGTAAAGAAGAAGGATGGGTCACTTCGTTTGTGTGTGGATTACCGAGAGTTGAATAAAGTGACCATCCGGAATAAGTATCCCCTACCACGGATAGATGATTTGTTTGATCAGTTGCAGGGAGCGTCGGTGTTCTCGAAGATTGATCTCCAGTCAGGTTACCACCAGCTGAGGGTGAGGGCCGAGGACATCCCCAAGACGGCTTTTAGATCCCGGTATGGGCATTATGAGTTCACAGTTATGCCTTTTGGTTTGACTAATGCCCCTGCTGCATTTATGGACTTGATGAACCGGGTATTCCAGCCGTACTTGGACCGGTTTGTGGTCGTTTTCATTGATGATATTTTGATCTACTCCCGGAGCGATGTGGAGCACGAGGAGCACTTGAGGATAGTGCTACAGCTTCTACTTGAGAGGAAGTTGTATGCCAAGCTTAAGAAGTGTGAGTTCTGGCTTCGGGAGGTTGCATTCTTGGGCCACAAAGTATCAGCCGCAGGAGTGGCAGTTGACCCGACAAAGATTGATACAGTTCGGGATTGGCCACGACCGACGACGGTCACGGAGGTTCGGAGCTTTCTGGGCTTAGCAGGCTACTACCGTCGGTTCGTAGAGGGCTTTGCGAAGCTCTCTACTCCCCTGACCAGTCTGACTAGGAAGGGGACCAAGTTTGTTTGGACTGAGCAGTGTCAGCAGAGTTTTGAGGAGCTGAAGAGGAGATTGATCTCAGCACCAGTTCTTGCACTGCCAGTGATGGGTGACGGTTTCGTGATTTACAGTGACGTCTCGCACAACGGTTTAGGATGTGTGCTGATGCAGCATGGTAGGGTAATTGCTTATGCTTCCCGGCAATTAAAGGATTATGAGAAGAATTACCCTACTTATGATTTGGAGCTGGCAGCTGTGGTGTTCGCATTGAAGCTGTGGCGACATTACCTCTATGGGGAGCATTGTGAGATCTACACAGATCATAAGAGCTTAAAGTATTTGTTCACTCAAAAGGAACTAAACCTGAGGCAACGCCGGTGGTTAGAATTGCTAAAGGATTACGATGTGAGTATCCTTTATCATCCCGGCAAGGCCAATGTAGTAGCAGATGCTTTGAGCCGGAGGTCAGGGCAGAATTTGAGTGTGTTGATCACACAGCAGGCACCACTGATTGAGCAGATGAGGCGACTCCAGATTGAGGTGGTATCCCCTGGGGTCTCTGCTAGACTTATGTCTATGGTCTTGCAGCCCACTCTGTTGGACAGGATCAGGGAGACGCAGAGTGAGGACCCCCACTTAGAGAGGATTAGATCCCAGATTCAGGTGGATCAGATAGGGGATTTTACTGTGGATAGCTCGGGAGTACTGCGGTACAGGGACCGAGTATGTGTGCCTTCGGATCTAGAGATCAGAGACCAGATTTTGAGGGAAGCCCATTATACGCCTTATACCATTCATCCTGGTGGTACTAAGATGTATAAGGACCTCAAGGCACAGTTTTGGTGGTCCGGAATGAAGCGGGACATTGGAAGATTCGTGGCTCATTGTTTAACTTGCCAGCAAGTGAAAGCTGAGCACCGAGTTCCTGCTGGCAAGTTACAGAGTCTTCCAATTCCCAAGTGGAAATGGGACCACATTACAATGGACTTCGTTACAGGGCTACCGAGAGCGCAGAGTGGAGCCGACGCAGTTTGGGTTATTGTGGATAGACTCACCAAGTCTGCACATTTCTTGCCTGTTCAGATGACTTGGTCTTTGGAGCGTCTGGCACAGTTGTATTTGGACGAGATAGTGAGGCTACATGGGGTACCAGCGTCGATCGTATCAGATCGGGATCCGAGATTTGTGTCACACTTTTGGAGGAGTATACAGTCAGTCTTGGGGACCCAGCTCAGGTTTAGCACTGCTTTCCACCCACAGACTGATGGCCAGTCCGAGCGCACCATACAGACCCTCGAGGATATGTTGAGAGCGTGCGTTATGGATTTTGGAGGAGGGTGGTACCGACACTTACCTTTGGTTGAGTTTGCGTACAACAACAGCTATCAGGCGAGCATTCAGATGGCTCCGTTTGAGGCGTTGTATGGACGCAAGTGTCGGTCACCCTTGTATTGGAGTGACGTGGGTGAGAGGAGGACTTTGGGACCGGATTTATTGTTGGAGGCTGAAGAGAAGGTCAGAGTTGTTCGCCGACATCTTGAGATAGCCCAGAGTCGTCAGAGGAGCTACGCTGATACTCGGCGGCGAGACCTAGAGTTTCAGATTGGTGATCATGTCTTCTTGAAGGTCTCGCCTTCGAAAGGGCTCCGAAGATTTGGAGTGCGTGGGAAGCTTAGTCCCCGCTTTGTTGGACCCATTGAGATACTTGAGAGGGTAGGCCCCGTGGCTTATAGAGTTGCTCTTCCTCCGCGCTTAGCTGGTGTGCACGATGTTTTCCATGTCTCAGCTCTGAGGAGATATGTGTTTGATCCGTCGCACGTGATTGACTTCACTTCGTTGGAGATCGGCGAGGACATGGTGTACGAGGAGCGCCCGTTGCGAATTCTTGCTCGCGAGGTGAGGGAATTGCGCAACCGGGCCATTCCTTATGTGAAGATCTTGTGGAGCAATCACGAGGAGCGAGAGGCCACCTGGGAGTTGGAGTCAGAGATGAGAGCTGCCTACCCTTTTCTGTTCGAGACTACTGATTGAGGTACGCTTGTCTTACTTTACTTTGTTTCGGAGACGAAACTTCTTTTTAGTGGGGGAGGATGTAGGACCCCCGAACCCCATGCAGCGTTCTTCCGATGAATCCACTGTTAGAACACCTGGTGTTGGTGTATCTGGCCCATGGTGAATCAATAGGATGTCACAGATGGGCCCTGTAGGGTTTTATTAGCTGTGTTGGCTTTCGGCTGGGTTTGCCGGAATTTTGAAAGAGAATTAGGCCAATCTGACGTCGGAAATGGATTCAGCATGGAAAAACGCTTGAAAACGACTATTTGCTTGTTAAATTCTGAGTCCGGATGCCCAAAAACGGACTCCCGGGAGTTTTACTGGTTTTTCGGTGCATGGGGGTGTTGTGGACCGGCGGGGGTGCCATGTGGCAGCCGCTGATTGGGCGGTGCACGCGGCCCGGTCCAAGGAACGACCTGGAAGGCCCGGGGTGCACGGCAAGAGGCGTGGACCGGCGGGAATCCACGTGGCAGCGCGGGATTGGTCGGTCCACCGAGCCTTGGCGCGGGTGCATGGGCCGGCGCTGTGGACACGTGGCAGGTCGCTATTGGCGGGCGTAGTGTGCGCGGTCCACGGGGACTCGCGGCATGGAGCATGCACCAGGGCGCGCCACGTGGCGGCCTGCGAGTGGCCGGCTCACGCGCGCGCGGTCCACGCAGCGTGCGCGCCAGGCAGGGCCGTACCGGCCGTACTGGCGGGCAGGTGGGGGCAGGTGAGCTGCTCCACCCACCCCGCTGACCGGGCAGGTGGACACGCGGCGCTTCCCGACGGGGCTTGCACGGCTGTCCGGTGTTCGGTGGACACGTGTCAAGCCCCAGGGCGGGTCGGACCAGGTGGGCGTCCGGCTGGATCCCGTGTGCGGCCTGGGCCGGGCCGGGCCGCACTGTGCGCGCCCGAAACCGGCCGGGCCGGGCCGCACTGTGCGCGCCCGAATTCGGGCTGGGCCGCACTGTAGCCGCCCGAATCTTGGGCTGGGCCGCACTGTAGCCGCCCGAAAACCGGGACACATCCGGTATTAATTGAATTGTTTCTTTTGGCCTATAAAAGGAGCCCGAGCTGCATTCTTGAGCCGTTTTCTCCTCTTTCCAGGCTTCAAACCCCCGAGCTCCCTTCTTGACATTTGTTCTTCTTCAAGTGCTTCTTCCACCTGCAGAGTTTTGGGATTTTTCGGGACACGCATCCCAAGGTTACAGATTTTACGGTGCGGTGCGACGTTCTTTTTCCGGTGATCTTCTTCGTCACAGTTCAGTTTTGGCACTCCCCTGGGCTACCCCGACCTTCGATTTTGGCGATTATTGCGCCGACTTACTCCAGAGAGGTAGGGCTTCATATTTCGTATTGATCGCGCTCTCCCATTCCGAGTTTTTGGCACGGATCCCGAGGTGCCTTGTGACCCCCTTTTTCTGTCTGGTTTTGGGGACAGCATTGGAGTGTTTTAGCCATATCTTTGCGTACGAGCGTCGGATTGAGGCGTGCTTATACAAGTTTTTCATCTACAGATCACAAAGAACAAGCTCGTATTTTTCTTGGATTTTTCCAGAGTTTCTTTTGGAGGTGAAAATCCCGTTTTTCCTGTATTCAGTGCTACAGTTTTTGTGCAGTAATCTTTTGAGTATACTGCCTTGCCGAATTTGTATCTTGACCTTCGGAACTCGGATTTGGGCGTGCTGGGTACCATTTCGAAGATATCGACGCGAGGATCACTGTGATATTTTTATTGGAATTTTATGGGCATTTTCAGCAGGTGAAAAAGGGGCAACTTTGTGACTGAAATTCTGTGTATGTTTTTATGGACAGTTTTGGAGTTGAAGTGTAATTGTGGACTTTGTGTTGTACCTCGGAGAGTTCGTGTGTTGCTGGAATCCTTTGGAGTAGGAGATTTGGATTCTTGGGTATTTTCAGCTGTACGATCCCGGACAGTTAGCACGTTCAGGTGGGTGACCTTGCTTGCAAAATCTATGGACTGCGTGCTAATTCTATGATTGTAGGACCATGCATGTTAGTGATTGGACTTGTTATCATGAGAGAACTGAATGTTAGTAGATATATTCATGTGAGAACTGAATGTTAGTAGATATATTCATGTGAGAACTGAATATTAGTATTTTATCTTCTGAAAACTTAATATTAGCACTCCTGTGTATTAGATGGTGGACCGTATGATCTTTTTGTGATCCCTACATTATATTTAAATATTAAATCTTGGAACTTGACCTAGCACCCCTGCCATATGTATCATGTTCAGCTAGACTGTAGAAAACTTCAACTTGGGCTAGGTTCTTTATTGTTCTAGACATTCCCACATCACGGTATTATACTTGTCATTCTGGACTTAGCTTTTCTCGCCCGGGTTGCGGGCTGAGGGTCGGGTGGTTGTGGGATGCTTTTGCACTCGTGTCTGGGGACCGAGTGGAGTTGATAGCAGACTGTAGATTCGGTTTCTTTGGGAAAGTGATAGTGATGGTGGATCTGAGTTCTTGGGAACTGTCTGAGTGACAGTGAATCTCAGCTGGGTAGATTCCAGCCAGTGAGTGAGACAGTGATTTGTTGAGTCGGGTGGGAGAGCACCAGATTATCGAGTCGAGTTATTGTTTCGGCAACCGCGAACTGTGGGCGGTTGGACCGACTAGTGTTATGCATCAGTTGGGACTGGGTTTTTTGCATTGTGGATTGAGTGAGTCTCCACCTTGAGCATAGCGTCGACTTTTATCTGATTTACTGAGATATTCAGCAGAGCAGTTGGACTTGGGCCACATTTTGACTCGAGCGGGTCGCTCCCCTCGAGTGCCCTTCCGGAGTAGGCGAGACCGGGTTGTCGTACCGGCGTTGAGTTGAGCTTTTACCGGGTTGTCGTACCGGTGTTGAGTTGAGCTTTTGCCGGGTTGTTGTACCGGCGTGAGTATTGAGTTCCTCTTTCCCGACTTGTCGACGCATTTGCTCCCCTAGCATATTGTTCTTCCTGTTCCACTCGTAGAGCATCTAGATAGAGGCATTGTAGCTGTAGACTTTACTTCTCCAGTTTTTCCTTACAGCACTACATATTTTATTCTATACCTCTAGTAGACTTGGTGGGCAGACCGTCGGGTTTGTTGGCGGCACCCACTGAGAACTACTGTGGGATGTAGTTCTCACACCCGTCGTGGTGTTTTTCCCCAGGGACTTCTGCTCCAGTTCCTGCAGCTCTTGTAGCTGATCCAGCTCCTTCGGACCAAGGTAAGGGAGTCGCGAGATAGATCCCTTCCCGTCAGCTTCTGAGTAGCGAGAGTAGATGTACCCCTTACTACTTTTGGATGTGTTTTGTGGAGTGGCTTTGTAGTGAGGTATCGAGTTGTACTTTCCTTTTCTGCTGTTCTGAGAGACACTTGTATCAGGTGAGGTTGGTTGTATATTTGGAAGTTGTAGTTGTATTATTGTAGCTTTTATTTCTGCTTTTACTATTTCAGCTCTGATATCTGCTAGATTAGAGGTTCTCTTGCAGGTTAGTCGCTACGTCTATACGGGGCTTCTCGTATGGGCGGCGGATCTGTTGGCGGGCCCGGGTCGCAGTATCGACCCCGGGGCGTGACAAGAGGGTTTAAACTCGGCCGAGCTCCGTCTCCGGCCGCCGCCGTCGCCTCTAACCGCCGGCAGACCACCCAGGTATGCTCTATTGGTCATTTATAAGCTTCCCATGTATTTGCATGTGGACTATAATGAGTAGAATCTGACCTTCCATTGTTGCACCCAAGATAGCCGCAAAAAGGGTTTTCTGGCCAATCACCGCACGGGGCCGCTGGGTTTGGGTCTGGGTGGTGACCGTACTCTTTTGGGAACACCACTTGATTGCTGCTTGCCTCTGGTTGAAGCTTGAACCCGAGCAGACCCAGCCTCGGCCAAGCCGAGCTTTAGCAGAGGTGCAACTCGGCCACCTTGCTCCGGCGATCTTTCCGGCAGGTCTGCGATGCTCCGAAGGTGAGCCCTAGACTCCTTTGAGCTTACTGATCATGATGCTCACTCTAATTACTGAATTGCATGGGTAGTTAATTCAACGTAACAATCTAAGCTCTTAGACTTAGTAATTATGGACCAAAGTTGTTTGTCGAGCTTCGTGATTCATCCTAACAGCGAGCACGGGTTTAGTTACACCGAGACCCATCTACTGGTACTTACGGTTTAAGTTAAAACCCCTCAGATTTTGTAAACGAGTCAAAACTTGCTAAAATACATATAATTATGCGATTTCCCATAAACCTAGGGGTCTAAATGCAAATGTAGCTCTATGGGCTGTTTCGGGCGGTATGTACATGATCTCTAAACTTTTCGTTAGAGATCCAATGGTCTTCGTTGAGCGGGAATTGATTAACGAACCGTAAATTGGCAAAATCGTCGGTTTAACAGCTTTTGACGCAAGTTCGCGTATTTTGAAGTATTAGAATTATTATTTATCATTGCTAGATGTCCCTGATTATTTCCGGCGCTGTCCTGGCTGGTCCGGTGATCTTCATTTCGCTTCGGGAACTCCCGGAGCCAAAATCGGCTTTTCGGAAGCTTCGCGGGTAGTTATGACCCTGATTTAGCATAGACGTTTACAAGTTGGTCCCTGGCCGCCCGGACTTGTTAAATAGATCATTCCGGAGCAGCATGTGAAGTTTCGTCACATTTGGTTTCACGTAGATGCTACTCGGGCCGTAATCGGTCGTTCGGCGGGTTTTTAGAAATTCCGGTAAACCCCGAGATTGTGGAAGTCTACGGTATTGTTGTTATGATTATGTAGTGTCAGTGGAATGGGTATAAGTGAGTCTGTTACTAATACGAGTTATTGTTCAGGGCCCAGCAGTTCGGCGCCAGCACCCCAGTAGTCCAGCAGGCTTCGGGACTATCTTAACTGAGGTGGGTTTATCTTCGGTCCGGGCTTTATCATCTCGGCCCTCTAGGGTACCATATTTGGTCGGACCCCTGTTTTTCATATTAGCCCTGATTTTATCTTGAGCTTGATCTCCACTGATTGCTTATTACTCGCTTATACTTGGACATATATCATGCTTGATTGGTCATTAGATAGATGTCAGTACAGTAGCTATATTTGGACATATATCATGCCTGCTTTCCATACTAGCCCTGATTGAGTCTTTGAGCTTTACTTTCATTGATTGCTTAGTACTCGCTTATACTTGGACATATATCATGCTTGATTGGTCACTAGCTAGATGTAGCTTATACTTGGATATATATCTTGCATGCTTGATCATTAGCTAGATTTGCTTCTACTCAGATATATATATGTTCCTTGTATTCCATGTTGCATGAGATGACCTATGATTGATATACAGACATCAGCATCCCTGTTGGGATTCCGGCTTATTGCCGATTATCCGATCCTTAGACCGTGAGCTTGAGCATCAGCATTATGATCGCCATGCACCGCTGTACTTCACGTACACTGATGGTTTGGCCACCATCACAGTGTTCTTTATCGGTAAAGTGGTCTAGAGAAAGACCCGTGAGCCCCCGTCAACACTTGTGGGTGCAGGGTTATGTCAGCTCTATAGGTGCAGATCAGTGGCTTTAGCCTGAGGTCCTCGTGACCAATAGTGGCATCGATTGGGTACTTGCGTTTCCATTATTGACGCATAGCTTACATTATCATGTTCTAGCATGTTTTACTATTATATTCTGTACCCTTATCTGCTCAGCATCATGATTTGATTTACCTGCAGTCATTCTCTTGTTATCAGCTTTTACCTACTGATCTTTTACTATCCGCTAATTATAGTATGCCAGTAGGTACGATTTGCTATTTCTCGGCTCGTCGTGCCCACTGGGATACACTGTCGATGTATCTCACACCCCCCGGGTAACCATTTTTTAGGTCGTTCGGGTGGTGAGATGTCGTGACGTTGATGTGAGCATATCCGATAGAGCCGTCTCGTATTGCCAGCGTCGACTGGCCGAGCTTTGACTTTACAGTTAGACCATTATGGATTTGATCTATTGATGTTTGATTTATGATAGCATGGTAGTTGTTATTCAGGTGTTCATGGATTATGAATATGATTTAGTTATATTTCAGTACGTGTTGTTTAGTACTCTGATTGTATATGTTGTACTTGCCTAGCCGTGCATGTATAGAGGAGACTCTGTCCGAATAGACAGGGATTTTCTATAATGTGGCGATCTGTTCATGCCCTGGTTTTCAAGTTTATACTCTGATTCTAAAAAAAATAAAATAATTTAGATCACTTTTCAAAACTCGGGGCGTGACAGATCCTTGAATTTGTTTGCCGGCAATGCTTTAGACATAGTATCAGCGATCATTATCTCAGTCCCAATGTGTTTGATATCCACTATATGCTTCTTGTTGTATTCTTTCACAGCAAGAAACTTTATATCGATATGTTTGCTGCGATTTGTAATTCGACGATTCTTAGCAAAGAACACTGTAGCAGAGTTATCACAATGAATTTTGATAGGCCTTACAATAGAGTCGACAACTCTTAAATCTGAGATAAAGTTTCTCAGCCATAAAGCCTGTGACGAAGTCTCATAACAAGCGATGAACTCCGCCTCCATAGTGGATGTAGCAACTATATCCTGCTTGGTGCTTCTCTAAGATATAACACCGTGAGCAAGAAAGAAAAAATATATTCTGAAGTGGATTTTCTAGAATCCTCACATCCAGCAAAATCGGAGTCCGGATAACCAACCACCTCAAGATGGTCATAATGCATGTAGGTGAGCATATAGTTTTTTGTTCCCCGTAAATATCTCATAACCTTTTTCACAACTTTTCAGTGATCAAGGTCAGGGTTGCTCTGGTATCTGCCCAGCATCCCTACTGCATGCGCTATATCAGGCCTGGTACAGACCTGCGCATACATCAAGCTCCCTACTACAGAGGCATAGGGTATGCTCTTCATATGCTCTCGCTCAAAATCATTATATGGACACTGTTTCTGATTGAATTTATCACATTTCACAATAGGTGCAGCCGTAGGTGCACAATTTGTCATATTAAATCTTTCTAAAACTCTTTCGATGTAGGCTTTCTGAGATAGACCCAAAATTCTTCGGGATCTATTTTTGTGAATCTTTATGCCAATGACATAAAAAGCTTCACCTATATCCTTCATCTCAAAATTTTTAGAAAGAAAATTTTTGATCACTTTAAACAAATTTAAATCACTACTTGCAAGCAGAATATCATCTATATACAGGACTAAGAAAATATATTTACTCTCACTGACCACATTGATCCACGATATTTTTTACGAAACCAAATGTAGTAATTACATCATGAAATTTGATATACCACTGACGGGAGGCATGCTTTAGTCCGTATATAAACTTCTTTAGTCTGCAAAGAAGATGACTGTTCTCATCTGTGCTAAAACCTTCGGGCTGTTGCATGTTGACTATTTCCTCTATATCCCTATTTAGAAATGTCGTTTTCACATCCATTTGATGTAGCTCCAAATCAAAATGAGTTACCAAAGTCATGATAATTCTTAATGGATCCTTCTTAGTTACCGGAGGGAAGGTTTCATTATAATCAATACATTCTTTCTAAGTGAAACCTTTGGCAACAAGTCTGGCCTTATATCGCTCTATGTTACCTAAAGAGTCCCTTTTGGTCTTGAAGACCCATTTACAGCCAACGGCTTTGACTCCTTGTGGTAACACAATGAGATCCCAAACTCTATTTTCTGCCATAGATTTCATTTCTTCCTTCATGGCATCATACCAAAAGGAGGATTTATCCTCCTGCATGGCCTCTGAAAACGTCCATGGGTCCTTATGGTGCCCAACATCATAGTCAGACTCCCGGAGATAGACTACATAATCATCAGGAATTGCACCGATCTCTTTTGCCTTGAGGATCTTCTTAAGCCAACCACTCCCTCTAGGTTTTCATTATGCTGTGCAGCTGGCTCTATAATTGTCTGTTCCTCTTGGAAATGTTCTTCATGGGGAGGTTCAACTGTTTCAGCATTTTCATGCTCTATAATTGGTTGGTCTCCAATATAGTCATATTGATCTCTTGGAAGAGCAACTAAATCATCATCTCTTGATGGATTGTAATAATCTAGAATATTTTATTCTTAATAAATAAATTAAAAGTAATTTTCAGCCTGAATTCGCGTTTAAAACGTCTAAATTGACCTGCTTGGTCAATCGCTAGAGTGCAAGTTGCACGATTTACGAGGCAAAAAGGCTATTTTCTAATCCGGACATGATCTTGAAAATCCGAGATGACCGTTGCGATCCTCTCATCGAATTGAGCGAGATCCATATTCAGCACATTTCGATCTGACGGTCGGATCTTTCAGAAATTTGCGAAGAAGCGGCGAGTATCGCGACCAGTGAAACAGTGGCTCTGTACGCAGTGTTAATTAGTGATTACTGTAGATGAACAGTAACCCCAATTTCGGGACTTCGTCGATATAACATTGACCGATTCGCTGTTCGGACTCTGAACATAGCGATCCAGATAGTTGTTTTGATCGGTTTCGTCGATTTAAACGCAACAGCGCTAACGGAATTTCCATTCGACGACCCTGGACTCTCGAAAAACGTAATAAACTATATTTTTGTACAGTAATCATGGACCGGGATTTTATCCGGGCATCACGTCGAGAAACGAAAATCGCTATCTTGTAGATTTCGACGTGCCGGACGTCGTGGCGAAATCTGTTTTTCGTTTCGACGACCGAAACGCCTCGAAAAGCGTGAATTATGGCAAAAAGTGCGGTATTTTGTGAAATAACCCAAAAATTTTTGCTCCGTAAAGCGTGCCACTTACAGGGTAGGGACTAAACTGTAAGAGAAGCATTTTTGGTAAAGGACTTAAGTCCAAATTCTGTACAGGGGAGGACTTATTGGCATATTGTTACAATATGCATATTAATACATGCATTGTTGATGCCTCTCGGAATCCCCTCATAATCGTTGGTGCCTCTCTGCCTCCCTCACTCTTGCAACCGACGCCTTCACTACCTCCTCCAACCGTCGCGCCGTGCGCCGCTGCCGTTGCCGTCGCCGGAGAAGCCCAAGAAGGACAAGAAAACCTTAGTGTTCTCGGGTGGATGTTGTGGGAGGCATACTTGTGGTGTTTTGGTGGCTCCAAGTTGGTTCTGAGAACCCTCTGTGAAGTTCTGACCGAGCCAAGGTGAAGCTGACGCTAGCCGCTGCCGTGAGCCGCCGTGGAGGTCATCTTCTTCCTCGAGTTTTCCGGCGAGGTAAGTTTATGGAAAAGATTTGTTTTTAAAAGGCTCAAGAGTGTGTTTATGTTGTTCCTAGCATCGAGAGGATCTTACCTTTGAAGTTTGAGCCGCCGCCGTCGTCCCTGTCGTCGGCGGGAGCCTCTTGTCGCCAGAATTCTCGTTTTGGCCGATCTTGGGCGCCGTCTTCATCCGGCCGTTGAACTCAAGATCAGAGACGTTGAGATTGTTCCTCTCGTTGACTGAAACCTACCTCCGAGGTTTGGTGTTGATCGGGTGAGAATCCGGGCCGCGCGAAGAAGCCCTAGAACCGGGCTATTTTCTTCCTCGGCCGATCTTCGCCGTTCGGCGCCGCCGCTCACCTGTGCCGCCGGCCATCACCTCAGTAAGCACCGTAGCACCAAGAGAAGCATTTTGGTCCAAGTTGCGGGGCCTCGAGTGCACCGGGTCGGAATCCGCCATTAAAGGCACTTGAGCTTCACCGAGCTTCGTCGCCGACGATCATCGTCGATCCCAGCCGCCGGCTAGCGACCCGGGTAAGTTGGTTTGATCAATTTCAATCTCTTCATGCAGTTGCATGAGAGTTTTGACGTGAGTTTTCCTTCGTCTGTAGTTGCACCAAGTGGCAACCCGAGTTTGCATTCCGGCTATCGCCGCCGCTCGTGGACGTCGGCAAGTCACCCAGGTAAGTTCCAAACACTATTTAGTGAGTCTCCATCAAGTTGGTTGCACCCCAGAGTCCTTGTAAACCGAGCTCTCTAACATTGCACTCAAGGTGTTCGAGCTTGGGTTTTTCCGGCCATCCGCCGCCTCCGGCCGCCGGCGCCAAGTTTGGCTGTCACCAATCTCCATCTGGGAGGGTCTTGGTACTGATGCTTGTCTCTGTAGGCATTTGGCACCAGTGTTGATCAAGTGTTGGCCAAACCGAGCTCTAGCTTGAGAGGAGGTTGCTCCACCTTGCTCCGGCCAACTTCGCGGCCAGTCTCCGACAAAGCCCAAGGTGAGCCCTCAACTCAGTAACATGTTTAGATCATGATGCTCACATTTAATCTCAGTTTGATCAAGTCTTATACATGTTATAGCTTAGTGTGGTTATTGGACTTATAAATGTTATGGGCCAACTTTGTAATTGGGCCCTATGCTGGCCAAAGCCAGTGAGCACGAGCTTCACCTCGTCGTAACGGACGCGCTAAAACTTACGGCGCTGTCTCTGGATTCCTGGATTCCTGGATTTCGAGAACGAGTCAAAACGGTTTCAAAGTAGTTGTAATTATGCAATTTAGAATAATTTATGGACCAAGTTGTAATTGTGACACTCTGGCTGTCTTTAGACAGCATTTACGCACCGTCTAGTCAGTTTATTAGAGTTCCGACGTGGGCTCTCGTTGAGCGGGAATCAGATATCGTACCGTAAATCAACAAAATCGTCGGTTTTACGGCTTCAGGCGTGAGTTCCGAGTTCCGGTTTGGATTTCTGGTCGTCAGTTGTTGCCTCTGGTTATCCCTGACACTGTCCTGGCTGGTCCAATATTTTTGGTATTTCGTCGGGAGACTTCGAAGCCGAATTGGGCTTTTCGGGAATTGCGCGAGTAGTTATGGCAACATCTGGACATCGAAAATTATGATTCTGCCCCTGTCTGCCCGAACGTCAACGCTATGATATTTAGGGGCAGCAGGTGTCGTTTCACGGTGTTTGAGTATTTATAGACTGTGGGCGAGTCGGTTTCGGTATTTAGTGGTTTTCCGGAATTTCCGATAAAAGCCAGTTTCCGGCTAAGTTGTTCCGTGTTAGCGTCGTATTACTATAGTGTTGTTGGGATGGGTATGAGTGAGTCTGTTTCTGATTCCTGTTTCTGTTCAGGTCCCAGCAGTTCAGCACCAGCTTTCCAGTAGTCTAGCGGGATTCGGGATCGGCCTACATTGAGGTGGGTTATCTTCGGTCCGGGCTTTATCTTTTCGGCCCTCTGGTTGCTTTAGTCCAGTCGGACACTTGTTCTTGATTTAGCCCTGATGATTTTGGCTATATGTCATATATTCCTACATGATAGACATTGATTTCCTTGGACATATCCTGTATACGTGCTCGTCAGTTCTTATATCTCAGTATAGTAGATATTTATGGTCTGATCATGCCTATTGTTGCTTCATATCTATCAGTTATTATATTGCATTATATCCAGAGATGCTTGCTTATATACTCCAGTTATGCATGATAGTCCTGATTGATATACAGACATACAGTTGCTTCCCTGTGGGGATCTCGGCTGGTTTGCCGACTACCCGGTCATTAGACCGTGAGCTTGAGCATAGCATTGTGATTTGCCACGCACTGCTGTACTTCACGTACACTAGCGGTCTGGCCCCCGCCTAAGTGTTCTTTACCGGTAAAGTGGTCTAGAGGAAGGACCCGTGAGCCTTTGCATCGGGAGGTGGAGCCTCTGTGAGTGCAGGTTATGTCAGCCAGTTATAGTGCGGATCGGTGGCATTAGCCTGAGGTCCTCGTGACCAATAGTGGCATTAGCCTGAGGTCCTCGTGACCAATAGTGGCATTGATTGGGTACTTGATGTTCTTGTGATTGATGCATATCTTTTATACTTCCATGTTCTAGCATGCTTATTTCAGTACTTATTATTGCTCAGTATACTTTGATTATCAGTAGACCTGTTATTTGATTATTCAGCTTCTAATCAGTATACTTTGATTGTCAGTAGATCTATTATTTGATTATTCAGCTTCTGTTCAGTATACCTCGATTATCAGTAGACCTGTTATTTGATTATTCAGCTTCTGTTTAGTATACCTTGATTATCAGTAGACCTGTTATTTGATTATTCAGTTTCTGCTCAGTATACTTTGACTATCAGTAGATCTGTTATTTGATTTTTCAGCCTTTATCCACTGACCAGTTACTATCCGCAGATTATTGTATCCAGTAGGTACGATTAGCTATTTCTCGGCTCGTCGTGCCCACTGGGATACACTGTCGATGTATCTCACACCCCCTGGGTGACTGTTTTTCAGGTCTGTCGGGTGGTGAGATGTCGGGACGGTCTGGTGAGGTGATCACGATAGAGCTGTTCCCCTAAGGATCTACTTATTTTGGTTTGGATTATTTAGCAGTTTACACTTTAATATGACATCTTAGTACTTTAGTATTTGTTTACATGATGTTGAGTTTGTAGAACATATATATAGTTGTTTAGAAGTAATTGGGTTTTAATTGTTGTTTAGTTAAGTGGTACTTGATCTCTGATTGTATGATGTTGTACTTGTCTAGCCGTGCATGTATAGAGGAGATTCTGTCCGTTTGGATAGAGGATTTCCTATGCATGTGGCTGTCTGTTACGCCCAGTTTCTGATAACTCTGATTTAAAAAAAAAAAAAAAAAAATTAGACTGGTTTTTAAACTCGGGGCGTGACATGGATAACCAGTTGAATCCCTTATTTCCTCAAAATCCATCTTTTGAGAAACAACACTCCCACTAGCTTCAGAATCCTCAAGAAACTTGGCATTCTTGGCCTCAACTATCTTGGATGAGTGATTTGGACAATAAAATCTGAATCCCTTGGAGTTTACCGCATAGCCAATAAAGTATCCACTGACTGTTCGGGAGTCCAACTTCTTTATATGTGGGTTATAAACCCTCACCGCAGTTGGACATCCCCATACATTCAGGTGATTTAAACTAGGCTTCCACATTTTCCATAACTCGAAAGGAGTTTTGGAAAAAGCCTTCGATGGAATCCTATTTAAAACATACACCGCTGTCTTTAATGCTTCATTCCAAAGAGATGATGGAAGACAAGAGTTGCTAATCATACTCCTTACCATGTCCATAAGTATTCTATTCTTCCTTTCGGCAACGCCATTTTGTTGGGGCATGCCAGGCATCGTATATTGAGCAATGATGCCTTCACTTTCGAGGAATTGAGCAAATAGACCGGTCATTTGACCCTTATCCGTATGTCTTCCATAGTACTTACTCCCTCTGTAGGACCTCACAATCTTGAGTTTCCTATCCAATTGTTTCTCTACCTCAACCTTATAACCTTTGAAAGCATTGAGTGCTTCAGCTTTTTCAAATAAGAGATAGAGATACATGTATCTAAAGTGGTCATCAATGAATGAGATAAAATATCTCTGACCATTGAAACAAGGAATAGAAAAAGGTCTACAGATATCTGTATGTATGATCTTAAAATTTCATAACTCCTTCTAACACTTTAGTGGTATTCGTGTTGGTATGCTTTCCCTTTATGCATTCCACACAAATACCAAAATCGGTAAAGTCAAGATATTTTAGGATCTTTTCTTTCACCAATCGCTTTATTCTCTCTAAAGAGATATGAGCTAAACGCTTGTGCCACAATGAAGAGGAATTTTTCTTAAGAATGTTCCTTTTAACACCAATGCTATGATTAAAATTAAAGTTATTTTTAAAAGATTGACTCAAATTAAGTTTGTACAAATCATCTACCAAACAACCATTGCCAACAATAACATTATCAGAGAAGATAGTAAAAGATTTATTTTCAAATAAAAATTTAAAACCTTTATTTCTTAGTTTAGAAATGGAAACTAAATTTCTAGAAAATCTAGGAACATAAAAAGTATCCTCATGTTCAAGTACAAAACCAGTGCTAAGTTCTAAAATATAGTTTCCTACAGCTGCAACTTGAGATTTATTTTCTTCTCCACTAATTAAATTTTTTTCGTTTGGCTTTAATATCTTTAATTAGGTTGTGAAAACCCTGCATGGTATTTGAGATATGTACAGTAGTGCCAGAGTCAGTCCACCATGTGTTTTTAGGAACATTAACTAAATGAGATTCATAACAAATATAGATAGTTTCAATACCTTTCTTCTCGAGCCAAGCTTTATACTTCAAGCAGTCCCTTTTCATGTGCCATATTTTCTTACAAAAGTAACATTGATTCTTCTTGCCAGAATTCTTTATTTGTAATTGTGTTGGCTTCTTGGAATTGGAGGCACTTTTTCCTTTTCCCCTTTTGCCCTGAGTAGCCAAATTGACAGATTCTATCATAATTTTCGGCTTCTCCTGCTTAAGTCTCTTATCTTCTTGAACACACATGGCCAGAAATTCATTTATTGACCATTCATCTTTATGTGTGTTGTAGGAGATCTTAAAGGGGTCGAACTCAGACGGTAATGAGTTTAGAATCAAATGGACTAAGAAAGCGTTAGAGATCTCAACTTTTAAAGCCTTTAGTTGAGCTGCTATGTTTTGCATCTCCATGATATGCTCACGCACACCCTTGGTTCGATCGTATTTGATGCCCGAAAGACGCTTCATTAGCGTGTTCGCCAAAGCTTTATCGGAGCTTACAAATTGCTTCTCAATGGCCTTTAGGTAATCCTTGGTTTTATCACATTCTGGAATTGATCCCCTAATGTTTTTTGACACTCTAGACTTTATGAGCGTTAAGCTTAAGCGGTTGGATCGGTCCCATTTATCCTGCGTAGATTCCTGTTGTAGAGTTATTGGCCCCACTACCTTAGGCGGTTACTCAATGCGCAGAGGCAAGTCAAGATCCATATAACCAAGAATAAAAAGAATACTTTCTTTTCAATCAGAATAGTTGTTCCCAGTAAGTATAGGAATACAAGAAACATCACTAAAAAATGCAGTAGAGGAAGAAGTTGCAAAATGAAATAAATATAGGACTTTATCGCATACTATGAGACAATAATCTTTAAATTAGATAAATTCAACATTCCTTTGGGTAGAGGTGCTACATGCATAGAATTTATCTACTTTAATAATAAGACTAGTGGAAAAACTAATTCCTAAATAACTAGATTTCTGTACCTGTGGGTATAAGAAAATTTGTTATCTAGAAATTCATTCCACTGTCCTATTCCAGTCAAAATAAAAATAAAAGAAAATTATAATTTTATTTGACTGCAATAAATAGTTAAACTTTAATTTAATGTCAAAAATTTTTATATGCTCTTCTCTATTTGCAGGATACTGTGGCTAGTCCAAAATATAATGAAAAACACAAACAACTTTATATAACATTGAATAATTATTAAAATTAAATTAGAAATCTGTATAAATTTTCAGGTTAACCTTAAATTCAATGTCATAATATGAAAATACCATAAACGATCATATACTATGAGTAGGATGCTGTGGCTACTCCTAAACATAGTTGATCTATAAATCTTTATATGACAACGAATGACCCAATATTTTATATTATTCCTAAACGCTGCGAAAAGTATAAAAAAAAATTTATACAACTTTATGTGACTCAAAATTTATAAACTGTATGAAGTATATATAAACACTACTCTAAATTTTTATGATCACCGTATGTGTGTTTAAAATAAAAATTAAACTAAACACACTATTTATAGTCATGAATAAATAAATAAATGAGTAGTACAAAAATCATATATAACAAAAATCATACGTTATACATAATTTTGATATAGATTTCTTTTGTAATGATGAGTCATAATACAAAATATATATATTTTTTTCTCTTTAATAATAATAATAATAACAACAATTTTTTTATTTTTTTTTTTCGGTTGAAGCCCCCAGCATGGGCCACATGCAGCCCCAAAAAGGCTGCACTATTTGGCCCCTCGTGGAGCACCTAATGCGGTCGCGGCGGTGATGACGCCTTTCTCCGAATGCCGGTTCCGATGGGACCGGTCAACACCACCACTTACGTAATTCAATTGGTGACAAAAAATTATTATTATTATTATTATTATTTTAAATGAAAAGAAAAACAAACGAAATATAAAAAAAACAAAAATACAACAAAAGATTTGGCTCTGATACCACATGTAATACGAAATAAAATTTTAGATCGTACATTCTGCCATGATTTTCAATTTTCTAAAATTGGTTGTAGACGACGGTTCTTCCTTTCGATTCGTCCCGATTTGTCCTCGTGCGTAATATGCAAAAAAGGGAATATTTTCTGTCTATTCTCTTATCCCCGGAGATGGAGCCGTAATAGAAAATTCAGATTAGAGTTAGACCGGGACTTCCGTTATGTCATATATATATATATATATATATATATATATATATATATATATATATATATATATAATATAATGTAAGGATATTTTAATCACGTCCTTCCATGAAGGATGTGTCCAGATACATCCTAACCGATTGGATTGACTGTATCTTTAAAGATCGCATTGAATAAATCACGTAGGCCACATCCAACATACTTTTAAAATAAATTTAAAATTTTATTTGTTCTATTAATGCTTGAGATTTTAATTTTCTTTGTCCGTTTATTTTGTTTTATTTATGCTCATGTTTCTTACAAAGAAAATATAAAAATAAATTAATTCTAAAATTATTTTTGTTATGAAAAGTTAATTACGTTTTTTAAAAAATTGAATATGCAATATGTAAGTATGCAAGCAATTATGTTAATTATATTTAATCTTTGTTGTTTCTTCTTCGTTACTTATAATATATTTAGTTTATACTTTCAAATACTTTTTAATAAGTTCTAATAATGTTAAGTTTACTTTTCAGTCGATTATATAACTGACAATAATGATAAAAAAAAAATTTATGATTAGATATTAATAAGAAAATTATATGGTAAGATAACTTGGATGACAGTTATGCAACTGTTGCAGACATTGATTTTTCAAAACAAATGATGAATCATCTACTGAAATAATTTATAATATTTGAAAAAATTTATTTTTATGATATTTAGAATGCAAAAAAAAATCTTTATTGTTTAATAATATAACTTATTAGAAGTTAGAGCTTAACTTATTATTCTCTTACATTTTGTACTGTTGTTTTCTTATTGACACCTAATTTGCAACTTTTGATTCTTATTTACTTTATTCATATATTTTATTTAATATATTTATATTTTTAGTTTTAGGCTCTATTCTTTTAAAAAAAAATAGTAAATAGAAATGTAAAAAAATATCTTAGATTATTATTTTTTTCCTATTTTTATTAAACCAAACCGATTATTTCTGATGGATCTGTTCCACCATAGAAATTGGGCGTAGTGGGTAATCTCCGATAAGTCACGATTAATTTTTATACTTTTGGATAAGTATAACTTAATTTCTTTAGTTTTTATTTTCTATAATTTTATATATATATATATATATATATATATATATATATATATATATATATATATATATATATATATATATTCTTGCATATGATTTAATAAAATTGTGAGCAAGGACGAAGCTATATGGAGACCAACAGTGGCCATGGTCCTTCCAATATTTTTAAAATTACATATCAATCCATTATTAAGTTATTAATAAAAATAAAAATAGTATAAATTTTAGGGGCCAAAATAATTTTTTTTTTTTTAATTAATGTTATCTTGGCCACGAAATATAAATTTAATTGACTCAAACGTATCGTAATACTTGATTTGAAAATTATAAAAAATCTTAATAATTAAATTTTTGATATATTATAATACTTAATTTATAAATTATACTAAATTTTAATACTTGATTTTTTAAAATAATTTTTTTTATAGATATCTAAAATATTATTATTTTAATGGTAAAGATAACTATAGTCTATTTTTTTTTCTAAACAAATATATATTAAAACTCGAATGAATAAAAAAAATTACTTATATATAATTTTTTATTAATAATTTTTAAAAATTAATATATTTTGTATAATATATTTTTGACCCCCCTAAAACTAAAATTCCAGCTTCATCTCTGATTGTGAAGATAATATGAAGAAGCGGAATAAATCCACCTTTATTGCTTACATCTTCAAGCTTCAAACTGAGGTACATTTATCTTCTTTTTCTCTCAGTTGATTTAATTAATTATGTCTATTGCCAAATTAATATCAGACGAACGTGTGGAAGTTTTATTTATAAATTTGATCTTTTATTGCAGTTTTGTATTTACATATTACGAAAATTATGACTCTATCTACTAACTAAATTGTCAATTGTATTTAACTTTAATATTTATTTCTTTTTTTTCAGAAACTCTTTGGGTGCGTTTCGTTCGGGGATAAAAAAAATTTAGTTATACCGGGGATAGGTATAAGTTATGGTATTAGTAGGAACTAGTGTAAATTTCTATTTGGTTTGGTTTAAGAGTTATACCGGGTTTAAAAAAAAAATTGTGTTTAGTAAATTATATAGAAATAAGAAGAATAAGAGTAATAAGAAAAAATTATGTTGGGTTGAATATAAAAAAATAAAAAGAATTGAATAGTTAAATAATTTTATTTACTATTTTGCACTTTATGGTATAATTTAAAATTAAATAACCAACCATAACGACATTTCATGGATTCATTTTATCTTCACTTTACTCTTCAACTTTAATAAGCATCACCCCTATACATTTTTTTTTTTTTCTCAACTCTATTAAAACTTTGAAGCTTAGCATCAGTTAACACTAAAGTTTTCATCTTCACAGAATACCTTCTTGCCTAAAAGGAATCAATATGTGTTCAGAAATTTACCATTACAACTAAACAAATTCTAAAACCCCCCACACAAAAAAAACGCATCAATCACACACAAAACAACAAAACAAAACAAATACAAACACCTTGTGAGCGATCACCAAATCACCAACAGCAAAACCAGTTTCAGTCCCAAAACAAACAAAAAAAATTAAAAAGTAAAAGTTGCAACCCCTAAACAACACACCGGTTAGTCGAAGCGGAGGCAGTGACGGCGGCGGCGGAGGCGGCGGCGGTGGAGGAGGCGGCGGAGGAGAATCGCGGCGGAGAGGCGGAGGGCTTCTTCAGCACGGCCCAAAAGGGGGGGGGGCCTGCTCGGAGCGGCGGCGGCTGTGACGGCCGGGGTTGGTGAGGGGAGGGGCGGTGACGAGGACGCGGGGAAGGGGCGAGGGAGGGGGCGCCGCCGCCGCCGCCGCCGCAGCAGAGATTAGGGTTCGCCGTGGGGGCGCCCGAAGCAGCGGGCGCAGCGCACCGGCGGAGGGGAGTAGCGAGGCGAGAGCCGACGCCGACTTCGCCATTAACGCCGTGCGCGTGCGCGTGCTCGTGCTCGGGTTCTCTCCGCCGCTGCGCGGTGCGGGTTTTGAGCGGAACAGCAGTTGGCAAGTGCAAATCCGATCGAGATAGAGGAAAAGCTGAGCCCACGTGAAGGCTGCTTCCTCGGAAACCGTGCCTGAAGATGGGTTTAACAGCTATTCTGCCCAGGGATGGAAATAGTTAAATCCATTCCTTAGCGGGTTATTCCAGAATAACCCGCTAAGACTGAGTTTAGCTAAATCCATCCCTTAGCGGGTTATCCCTCTTATCCCCGTTACGAAATCCTGCCTTAGGATTTGATTAAATTTGTCATTAACTTTTAATTGAATTAGTATTAATATTTAAATATATTGAAGATAACTTAATTTAAATTTAAATATTAATTAAAGTATAATTTTTATTTAAGTAAATTTGAGTATATTGGATAGAGTTTTATATATAGCTCTAATGTAGAAAGTTTTTATGAAGAGTGTGGGTGAAATCTTGATATGAACCGTACTTAAGAGAAAATCATATAGATTAGTGTAGTTACCCTCGCGATGTTGCAGATAGATTTTATTGAAATATTTTTTTATAATTTTTTTGATCGTAAGGAAAAATAAATATTAAATATACAACTTACCAAATATAAAGAAAGTAATGCTGGAATTATTTAATATAGAAAATTTTGTAATAAATTAATGAATAATTTTTTTCATCTTTATTAATTCAACTATCAACGTGATTAAACTTTATAGTTAAGTCACTTCTCCATATGAAAAATGAACAGTATATTGATAGAAAAATTATAACAGCAGTTGAGAGTGAGATTCGAATGCAGTAATTATTATTGAAAAGTCTATTCGAAATGCTGGCTATTGGAGGAAAGCTCTACACAATCACCACGGAAATTATAAATCTATTATTTGTCAAACAAAATTTATACATAAAAAGTAAAAAAATAACAAACACGAAAAAATATCTTTAAACTTATTAATTGGCAGTACTGAACTGCCACGTGTCGCGCGCTCCGTGCCTTCCCTTCGCCCATCCCCCCCCCCCCCCCCCCCCCCCCCCGCGGACTGTTTTGTATTCTCAGATCTGTTTTGTATTCTCAGATCTACGGTGGTAAGTGCCCTACCCACCGCCCCCCCCCCCCCCCCTCTCCCCCTTTTCCGCCTCTCCTCTCAGATCCGACGATGACCGTGTACTGAAGTGCCACGTGCCGCGCGCTCCGTGCCTTCTCTTCGCCCCTCCCCCCCCCCCCCCCCCCCCCCCCCCCCCCGCGGACTGTTTTGTATTCTCAGATCTGCGGTGCTAAGTGCCCTACCCACCGCCCCCCCCCCCCCCCATTTTTCCGCCTCTCCTCTCAGATCCGACGATGACCGTCCGTTGCGGACAGGTTCGACGGTGGGATC